>ML675629.1:39581779-40011305 GCA_007922155.1 Mesoclemmys tuberculata
TACATAGGAGAGCACATCTTCTTATGACTATATATATATATATATATCTATTGTGACGGGGTCAGGCCGGACGGCTATGAAAAAGTACTGGAAGGCATGTATATTAGCCCCAGGCTCAAAAAAGCCCTATTCCCTGGGTAATTCAGCTGGGGCTGATTAGGCAATTAGGCCACCTGGGGCTGCTTAACTAATTAGACCACCTGGGGCAGTTTAGGCAATTAGGACACCTGGGGCCAATTAAGAAGCCCCGCCCCCAAACACTTAAAACCCTGCAGGGGGGGGGGCAGGTAGGTTGTGGAGTTTGGAGGGAGGAGGTGTGGAGGATGGAGTTATAGTTTGGGAGTCACAGTTTATAGCCTTGGAGGTTTGCAGCTCAAAAGCCTGCAGTTGGAGTTAGCGGCTTGGAGCTGGCAGGCTGCTGCCTGCAGCCTACAGCGGCTTATAGCTTTCACTGTTACTACTGTAACGCCGGAGGGCGGGACACCTGGCTGGGGAAGCAGGAAGCGGACCCTGGACTACCCCAAAGGGAAGGTAGCAATACTCAGGGGCAGAGTGGGCCCCGGCCCCTCCCTCAACCCTTCCCCAGCTGCACCACCAGCCAGGCTGGGAAAGCGCAAGACCCACGAGGGCGAAATATCTCACCCACCCACCCCCTACCCTGTTACAATATATATATATATATATACACACACACACTTTTTCAGTCATTTACACTAATTGTTCCTTCTTTTCTTACCTCTCATTCCATCCTGTTTCTTCCCCTTCCTCTCCTTCTGTATCACTGTTAGCTTCTTTCCTACTTTCACCCATTATTTTAACTCTGCTTTAAGCCCTCCCCTTTCAGTCTCTCTTTTGATATATCCCTTTCTCTTCCATACCCCCAATTTTTCCCCACTCCTTCAATTTAGACCTTGTTTACTCCTTCACACAATCCATCAGTCACACTCACTGCTTACCATGGACACATGCAAATCACATTATGTCCCTGTCACCCACAAACACTCAGTGCCCTAATATTCACATCCGCTCTCTTCTCTTACCCCTAGACCTATAACTCCATCTCTCCTGCCCATCCCAAACCCAGTGGAGCCAGGACAAGGAAAACAATGTTGGGGATGTTTGGAAGCACAGTCTTTTGGAATGTTTTAAAGGTCCAATATATTATTTTTCTTATTGGCCCCTGCAAGGGATTTTCTCCATACACACCCATTGCCCACCTCAGGGAGGTAGCTGCTGAAGGGATTATTTTCCCTTCCTGATAGCATAAATAACACTGATCTGACAGTTTTCCAATCTCAGAACAGTAGACTTGAGGTGAGTCCTAAATAGCTGCTCTGTGCTGGCAAGGGGGAACTGGCACTAGTAAGGAGGTATACAAGGATAGGAGACTGCATTTGACAATGGGTAGAGAATGGAATCGGACTGTGGTGTTAGGAAAAGGAAGAAGAAGAAGAGTGAGGGTATGGAGAGATGGGAGAAGGAGGGAGCTACAGCTAAGACGTAGTAAAGGGTAGGATACACAGTAGTTGTTGGTTGGCAGGGTAGAGGGATATGTAGGTACAGGAGGGCACTAGAACACAAATTTTCTTTATTTTACTAGGCTTGTTTGTTCTGCCCCTACTTAATCATTCAGCTGTAGGAAGAGGCATGAACTGCCTGTTCTGGAGGCTGGTCCTGTATCTGGAAATTGAAAAGGCAAAGTGGTATTATCTTTTATTGAACCAACTTCTGTTGGTGAGAGAGAGAGAAGCTTTCAAGCAGCACAGAGCTCTTTTTCAGGTCTGGGAAAGGTACTCCCAGGTCCCAGCATCACAGCAAAATGCAAGGTGGAACAGCTTGTTCCAGGTAGTTAGCACATATTGTAAGGCACCACTCAAGGTTCAGCATAAGTAGTTGGCACAATATGTGATAACCACTGATGCTAAACAATCTGTTCCTCCTTGCATTTTGCTGTGATGCTGGGCGTACCTTTCCCAGACCTGAAGAAGAGCTGTGTGTAGCTCAAAAGCTTCTCTTTCACCAACGGAATTTGGTCCAATAAAAGATATTACCTTGCCCACCTTGTCTCTCTAATATTCTGGGACCAATACAGCAACAACTACACTGCATACAACAATGGAAATTAAAAATATTAATAATTCAGACGTAAAAGAATGTTACATTAATGTCTCTAAGTATAAAACAGGAAGATTTCAGGCATCTTTTCTCATTTTCACTTTATTTATTTTTTTCCTTTCCTCTTATTCATTAGTCTTTTTCATTTCCTCTTGGATTTCATTTGTTTACTTTACAAGTATAAGCAGTTTCCCACACTGCTGTGAACAAAGTATACATATATTGTACAGTCAAACTTGGCTTTGTTAGTAACTCAGATGACAACCACAAAACATTCATCTCATTAAGCTCTCTTCCCAAGTTTGTCTACTCCATGTGTTTTCCCTGAAGGACCATTTCTGTCTTAGCTCTCTCTGCCAAGAAAGAGGCTCTAAACACACATATCCTGGCTGAAGTGAACAAAATGCACATGCCACTATGACTCCACAGTAATTTCCCTGCATCTTATGCAGGTAAGCACCTGATGTTAAGATGACTCAAAAGAAGAGCTCTGCCATCCTGTATAAGATTCTATAGTATATCATACAATTACAAAGCGGATGCAGAATATGTACATTTATTTTAATATATACTGGATTGTACTGGTTGGTGTCTGTGTGTTCCCTTGCTCTCCAAAGCATAAAATCACAATTGCAAAATTTGGTATCATAATTCAATTGATAGAAACTGCTAAAAACTAAATATTCAAGTAGCAGGAGGCAGTGCTTTTGAAACAATATTTGAATTCTATCCCCATTATTACTGGGAAGTTTTGAGAGGCCATGGAGTAAAATATAGTGACAACCATGATGTCTATGTGGCCAGGGATTTGTCATCTTTGAGCATCATTTAAACCAGATTCTGAGAGACGGTGAACTTTTTTTAGATTCACTGTCATTTGTGCACAAGGACAACTAAAATAATTTTTTTCCATAAGACACTGAAGAACACTGTTCAGTACAATAATAGTGTTTATTCTTTTTTTTTCTAAAACACACTACACAAGTGTAAACTGTAAACCCTATTTAGTACTAAAAGATAGCATTTATATTAAAAGGAATGACTTTTTTAGGTGGCATGGTCTTGTGGGTAAATCTTGTAGGAGTAGTCACTTCGGACTACATTTTCAATTGTATCCATTAATTTTGGTTACCTCTGTTTTTAGGTATGTGTCCAGCTATAATTCAAGTTGCACACCCATAAACTGAGGAACCAACATTTTGAGAATTTTGAAAATTTTAGCTTTTACCTTTTTGTGCCTAAATTTTCCATGTGGATGATGATAGTTATGCACCTCACAGAGATGTGAGGATTGGTTAGTTAATGTTTATAGGGAGATTTGAGACCCTCAGATGGAATATGCTATGTATGTGTAAGGAAAAAGTATTATTAAATGTACTTAGGTGAAATGATCGATGTTCTAATATCTGTAGTCAACTGTCCCATGCATTGGGGAATAGGTTCAAGCAAAACTAAATTAAAACATTATCCTATATTGTCTTCAATTCTCAGATTTGCATCCTCCTCATTACAAGAACCTGTAAAAGGGCAGAATCATTTAAGTATTTTGCATACATAGAGCACAGAGAACAAAAGAGTGAATTGCTGGTGCTAATCAGCTCTCCTGACCAGTTGCTCACTTTGAATTGAGCTAGCGATTTTCTTGGTTGACCCCACAAAATTTACACTTTGAACACACTGAATTAATTGCTGTATGGTCTTATGCCTGAAGTAAGAATCAAATAAAAACATGAATGGCAGTTTCCACATGAATGTGTGTTTCAGCATTAAAGAAACAGACATGTTCCTTTGTGAAACTGCAACAGAGCCAGGGCACTTCTTCTGGGCTTTTTGGGGGTTTAAGGAAGTTATTGGTAAGTAATTTTTTAATTTCAGGAAGTTACAAGGCCTAACAACTATCTTTCATAAACCTGCACCCTTTCTGATAACAAACAGCTGTAACTCCCAGCTAATAAGTACAAGTGAGAAATTAAAAACATTGCTCTGAAAAGTCAACTCTTACTCACTTGAGTATTCTTTACTCATACAAATAATTTCCTTAAAGTTTATGGGATTACTCAGATGGGAAAGCATTGCAGGATTTAATGTGTCATAGCAGCTCATCACTGTCCCTAAAAATGTTAAAACTGCTAAGATACTGAGGTTTTAGGAAGATAAAATTGTTCATTAATAATGATTCAACAGTTTTATTTTTATACATTGAAAATTGTGAATCTGTGGTATACTGATTTGTACCATTGCTTGTTTGTATTTCCACATGCAGTGCTACACTGTACTGTATATTGTGTAGGTATAAAATTAAGACATAGAGCATACTTTAGTTGTCATTTAATACACACCTAAGACAAGCTGTAGTATCTATATGCCATTAGTTGTAGTAGTATTCGTATCACTATGTGGATTATATATCTATTCCTGTTTTTAAAAAAGCTTTTGCCATAGCTAATAAAACCTTTATCTATACATATAGATATAGATTGCATTCGTTATAATACTTATTTAATATAGCTGTCCATCTCCAATTGCTTTAGACACCCATAGTGAGAGGCACACTCCCACTCCAATCCCACCCAGCCCCTGGTTTGATGGATGCTTCTTGTGGAGGGGGGACACCTCCACCCATGACCTGCCTCCTTTCCTACTTCTGCAGCTGCTAGCCCTCACACCCACCTGTAACTCCTGCATGATGGCACAGCAGGAGTAGAGGGGCAAAGACCCCTCTCTCTCAGCTAAATTAAGAAAAGAGCAGGAATTGAACTCCCATATTAGGGCCTTCTAAACATTGCCATCTACCCCTGATCTAACATATGGAGCTCTAGACACTAGTAACCATTTTTTTCCAGCAACTTGGGCAGTTTTATTGTAGCCAAGAAGATTCTATCATGATAGTTGTGTGCTTGCAGCAGGATAAATGCTTAGTAAGGAACTACAGTGGCTAGGGGTACTGGAACAGTTTTTATAATGGGGGTACTGATGATGGAAACCATGCATTTGGTGTTGCCATTCTACTTCAAGCCAGGTGGTACAATAGCATCCCCAGCGTTCCTAGTTTCCTAACTGTGGTTGTAGTCCCTTTCTGCAGTCATATTACACTGCTGCTTAGACAGGAACACAAAGAAATGTATTTATCAAAATGGCTACATAATGGCTATCCAACTGTAAATTTCTATTCTTAGTGCCAATTTTGGTAAGCGGATGACATTAATTGCTATTTAGCTAACTGACTTCAAAGTAGTGAGGGGGCAACTGCTGGGTTGTCCTGTTGGTAATAAATTTCTCTAGAGATTTCAATGCAGTGTAACGGAGAGAGAGAATGATAAAAAAGGAGAATATTTGTTGTATGTTTTCTGTGAAAACATCTACCTCTGGTGCCCAAAGTTGGAATTACCACTGAAAAAAGAAGTCTGCGATTTCATCATCCATTCCAGAAAAACCCTAGTTACACGTTCCTCTCCAGCACTGATACACACCTTAATGGTAGTTGTGCGCATATCAGGAGAATATAAGCCTTGGGACACCAAGTTCTGATCTAACTATCTGTGTCTTCATAAATTCAAACATAGCATGGTAGGTTGATTGTAGACAATAAATTCTGCTTGTTGACTCAGAGAGCAGAGCTAAGCACTTTATGAGTAGTGCTCATGTTGTTCCCATTCCATTAGCTGAGTTTCTACTTTTGTGATCAGTACTACTCTCTGTGCCTCTAATATGGAGAATCAAATGCCATTCTGAATGAGTAGGAATGACCTAATGATGTGTAGAAGGAAATTAGTGAAGCATGGGAGTAGGAGGGGAAGGGGACTACAGGTAGTCAAACAGTGTAAGAGATGTCTCATACAATGTTACATGAAGCTTGAAATATATGCACAGTGGGGTAAATGGGAACAGTAGCATGGAATTCAAGTCTTGCTTGATGTTTAAAGAACCAATGTTACCTCCTGGAAGATTTTGAGAAAATGTTCTATTTACAGATTATTTTGTTGGTATAATGTAGCATACGCTGAATTTTTCTTCCAAAAATTTCCAAACTTGAGTGCTAGAAGTTAGGCATCTAAATCCATGTTCAGGTACTTGAATAAAAGTGGCCTGGTTTTTAGAGGTACTAATTTTTGCTATTTAAAGAGGTTTTGTAAGTCCTCAGCTTCTTTCAGCTAGGGTTGGATTTTCAAAAGGGCATGTGATAGTTTGACATCCAACTCCCAATTGATATCAGGTTTATACTGCTGACAAAATTTGGCGGCAGTCGATGGCAGTTACGCAAGCTACTCTGTGTAGCTTGCATAACTCCTGTCAACTTCTTAACTTCCCTTTAGTGCACCATCTCCACTGCGCTGCACTGATGGGAAATGCATTCCCATTGACGCAGCGCTACACTTTTTTTGGAGGTGGTTCTAATAAATTGACTTCCGGATTGATTGAGCGTGTCTTCACTACTGCTCAATCGATCTGATGGCGGTGAATTTGCCACCATCACTGTGTATATAGCCTGAAATGAGCACCTAACTCTCTTTGTCCCCCTTTGAAAATGCCTAAATTTTAGGCACTCAAGTTTGAAACGTGTTTGTTGTGTATGTTATGTCTTGCCGAATTGCCTAGGTTACCATAGCAACAGAGCTTAGTTTGTTGCCATAGCAATGGAATTAGACTATTACGTGATAGCTCAGACAATCCTGGCTGGTTTTAGTGTTAGTTCAATAAAGATGCTCCCTGTGTTGCAGCTCTCTGTCATCCTGTGCTGATTTTTCTCTGAATACAAGCAATTAAAAAGAATTCGACATAACAGAAGTGGCGATGATGATGGGATTTGAACCCATGCATGCACCAGCAAAAAAGTAAAAGTCAATGTAAGAAAAAAACTGTTTTGGGGGCTGGGCTGTTTACACTTATGGTTCAAACTGAAACTAAAACATGCTCTGCTTTGTTCTGACTGAAGTGAAGCAGACAGAAACAAAGCAGAGCTAGTGAATGGAAATTGCCAGCAATTGTGTGTGAATGACCCCAACACACATGAAAGAAGCATAATGTACATTTGTGACATAAAATTATTTGCACATAAAGTAATATGATGTCACAACCAAATGACTGTGATTTCAAGTGAAGAAAGGTATCAGGAATAGATTAGCTTTGTTGATTCTGGATACTTTGTGACCAGTGTGAATACCAGTGAGACATGGTATGCCTGATTTGCAGATCAGTAAGGTTTAATGTGCAAGGTTTTCTATAAATATGCTAGTTAGATTCAAAGCCTAAAATTAACTACAATGTATCATACTCACTAAGCCTGGAGAGTTAAGCAGTTACTTAGAAGGCTGTATACAGGAACGGCTTTCTTCTGGGGCCCCGACAGGGAGTCAGTGGATCCTCTGGTCCAACCGGCAGCACCTCCCGCGGAGTCAGGTATTGATGGAATGCTTCCCTTTGTCTAAGTGATGACTTCTTATACCCTTCCATAAACAACCTTCACCTAATTATCTCTCTCATTAAAATATATGCTAATTATTTACATTAAATTTCACCCTTAACTACATTCCATTCTGACCATAATAATTAGGGTCGTCAAAACAACATCTGGTGATAGAAGGGGCGGAGTAAAAGTATGCCTCTTAGCAAGAAAACAGTGTACCCCCAGAAGTTCAAGGATAACTTCTTGTTCCCATCACCGTTATCTATGTGCAGCTGCAAGCAATACAGTATCTGTATTTTGTCTTATAATGTGCCACGGTATGCAGAAACGGAGACATTTATAAGGTTATTCAGTCTGTGCCAACTGGAAGATGTCATGCTACAGGAGTCAGACTAGCCAAGCAAGCAACTGAAGTTATGCTAGGCCTGTAAGACAGTGGTCAAGCAACTCAAATTGTACTGGGCCTCCAACAAGCTCATACAACAGAAACATGGAGATTGAGTTGCTTTCAAGTAGTTGGCCCCCTGTAGTGAAAGTCTGTCTGGAGAATTGGTCACAGTAATGCAAAGACTGACAACATCAGATCCAAAATTGCTGGTGCTGCTCAGGGAAAGGACCTGGGGTCTGGGCAGGGCACCCATGATATTTATTGACTTAGCACATCTATCAAGAGCTTCTTTAACCTATATATTTACAGCTGTATTGGCTGGAAGCTGTTAATGGCTTCCATCAATCACAGACCTGGTTAAAGAAGATGGGTATGGTTACTAACCACCTTTCATTCATGCTAAATGGAAGAAGCAATTAGGACCCTTTTATATAATGACAGCTGAAACAATAGAAGCCACCACCCATGGCACTGGGTCACATGGCAAGACAACTGTTTCCTGAGGACAGATTGCAAACGTATGGGCCTAGGGATTATTTGGCAAACTCTGTGTGTGTAAGAGGCACACAGCCTATAGACAATGAGAGAAACAGTTGTCAGCGTGGCCCTGAGAGAAGGTAGAGAGACCACTTCTTAGGGCACAGGACTCACTAGAAAGGCAGGCGTGAAAACTGTGAGCAAGGAAGCTTCCTGCTGCTGTTTGTGTCTAGTGTGTTCAGGATACAAGGAAGGGATCCCCTAGGGGCTGGAGAGGGGATCCCAGGTCCCTAACATCTGAATGCACATCAACCCCTCTTTTGGGAAGGCAAGGGTTAACCTTAGGGACAGACACCACGCTCAGCAGGAGGGCGCTACTTTAATCTGAAGGGAACAAGCCCCAGTCACCGCCAGGGGAAATCACAGTGGCAGACCCCTAATGTGAGTTACAGCAAACACCAGTCAATTCCAGGAGCAGACCCCCAAATGCAATACTGTACACCAAGTATTGGATGCCTAAATAGACCAATCAATGCTCGCTACCCTGAACTGACTTGCCAGCAGTCCACCTTCCATCCTGCTCTGTGCCCTAGGTCCCCACCACTTGTGAGTTCTGAAGCTAGCGTGTACTTAAGAACTTAAGAACTTAAGAGTGCTATTCCTAGGTTCTGCTGCATGGATCAGAGCTGACTCAGGATGCTGTAGATGCTGAGTCTGCCTGGCTGTCCTTTTTGTCTTCCGCTGGGCTCCCTCTCCTTCTCCAACCTGCCAGCTATGGGTGTTGATCCAGCTGAAAATCCTCACACTCCCTAACATCTGCTCCTCTATTAGTCACTGGTTCAATGTCCAGTACATTCTTTGTAAATAAACTGGATTGCACCAAAGAAATATCTGACTTGTACTGTCAGTTTTGCTTCCTAGTGGAAACCACCCTGCAAGGCTCTGAAGACCAGCTACCCCTTGGGCCAAAAAGAAGAAACAACTTCTTCCCTGAGGACTACGCAGGGAAAGGAGGCAGTATAAATACAACCTGTTCACTCTGATTGTTGATTGACTTCATTGCTGCAGGTGCAGTGTTCATTCCCTGTAACAGCAGGGGTGAATCAAGCTCTCAGATTTTATATAATAGTCATTGCTGATAAAAAGAGAGAAAGAGAAGCCTGGATATTATAGATCACAGAAGCAAATTTGCCTGTAAAGATAATATTTTTCAGAGGTTTTCATGAGTTGTCAGGGAAACATTTCATCAAAATTTGAAGAGAAATCCACTGCCACTTTCAGTTTGGTTACCAGCTGCTGGATTGATCTCTTTTCTTGGTAATACAGTAAAACCTCAGAGTTATGAACATCTCGGGAATGGAGGTGGTTTATAACTCTGAAATGTTCATAACTCTGAACAAAACATTATGGTTGTCCTTTGAAAAGTTTCATCTGAACACTGATTTAACACTGAATTTGAAACTTTACTGTATAGAAGAAAAATGCTTCTTTCCCTTTATTTTTTCAGTAGTTTATGTTTAACACAGTACAGTGCTGTATTTGCTTTTTCTTTGCATCTCTGCTGCTGCCTGATTGCATGCTTCCAGTTCCAAATGAGGTGTGTGATTGACCAGTCAGTTCGTAACTCTGGTGTTTGTAACTCTGAGACTTTACTGTAGTTACATGTATAACTGGAAGTCTTTTCCTAGAGAGATTCTGTAAGAAAGTTTATCTGATCTGTTGGACAAGAGTACAGATTAGAATTGGTTATGAAGCTGAACTGTATAAAAGTATATAATGATATTATTTTTCTCTCTCCTCATGTGAGAACAAGTCATGGAGATTACTTGGAGTCTAGGAGGGAAAAGTTGAATTTTTAGTTAACTGCCTCAGGTATGGTCTACTCTTCAAAATTAGATTGACCTAGCTACTTTACTTAAGGCTGTGGAAAATTTCACACCGGGCGACATGGTTAGGTCAACCTAACCTGCAGCATAGAATCAGCTAAGTTGACAGAAGAATTCTTCCTTCGACCTAGCTACCACCTCTTGGAAATGTGGGTTAACTACATATACGAAAAAATCCCTTCCATCAATGAAGGAAATGTCTACTCTACTGTGCTATAGCAGCACAGCTGCAGCACTGCACCTGTGCTGCTGTAGTGGCTGTAGAATATACATACCTTCAGAGAAAAAGGGTTCATAGGAGCTGTTTGGACTGAAGTACTGAGTAGTAGAGTTAAACTCCCTTGTGGAGCACTGAATGTGAGAACTACAGCTCAGAACTGTGGAAATGAAAGGACTAGACTTCCCAGGAAGCTGGGACTTTAGCCTCTCTGAGCACAGAGTAGAAAGGAAGTTATGGCTATAAATTCTCAAGTACATTTTAAAGTCAGTTATAACAGTATTGTAATATTTTAGAAAGAACTTCTTGGAATGGCTTGGCTTAACAGATTTCCTTTCTTTCCTTTAGAGAGAGAATTGGGAATGGGACCTGAGGAGACAAATAAGGCTGAGAACATTTCTTCTCACAGTATTTACAGGAAGCCACACACACATTTCAACTTGTGCGAAACACTGTGAGATGCCCAGACAGAATAATCCTGTTACTTGCCTTTTATACAACATACTTCATCTAGAGATCTCAAAATTTACAGAGACAGATAAGTATCATTATTCCCATTTTACATGCAGAAACTGAGGAACACAGAGGTGGCAGGACTTGCTCAAAGTAACTCAGCCTACCAGTGGCACAGCCAGAAATAGATGCAGGTCTTCTGACTCCTACCCCAGTGGACCTCCAGTGATTTGGTTAAACTAAACTATTTGTGCTTTCTCCGTAGCAAAACTTTCTAACAGCAGGGACAAACATACTAGATCTGAGATTCTCAACTGTGATCCATGGACAATTACTGATGGTCTATAAAGCACTTGTGGGTAGAATGTGGAGAGCTGGCTTTTCACATGGTGCTGACTCCTCCTTATTTTCAGATGTTAAATTGCATTAAAAGACAGCTAATATTACATTAAATACTTTTCTAATGTTACTTTTTCATGTGCTTGCTGTAGTTGCCATAGGGATTGTGAATGGAAGGTGATCCACAAGACAATCACTGTATTTAAATGTGGTCCACATTATGAAAAAGGTTGGAAACATCTGTGCAAGATAAATTTTAGTAACATTATTTCCATGTTACATTTTTATTTCAATTTCTTTTGCAGTACAGTCTGTAAATAATGTAGTAAATATGAGAATTACAACTTCCTTTGTACCATTTTTAAGAAGGTGTCTTCTTAGAGACTTGTTAACCAGTATCATGGATCATGTGTTTATCATAGTCACTTTCTTCCAGTACTGAACAAGGAGCTTAATTAAATAAGGAAAACAGTGCAATTATTAAAGTCTCTCTCTCTCTCTCTCTCTCTCCCCACTATAGAGCTTATACATAAAACCTTCCCCCCTGCCTGGCTTCCTGAAGCAGATTTAAAGAAACAGTACACATATATTCACACCATAGAGATAATTGGTGCATTACTTGCAAAATTGTTTTGATTGAATTAATTGGGCAAATGGAATGGCCTTTGAATTACAACCTCAAAGCATAGAAAAATTAGTGTCTTATTCCTGGACAGGTCAGAGAGAATGTACCACAAGGGCACAATTTTGAATGTCCCTTTCAGCTTCAGGCTACATCACATGCTAAAGTCTTGAACGGATACTGTACTGATGTGGTTGCAAGGAGAGTCTGTGACAAAAAGCTTATTTAAATGTCTGCTCGTCTGAAATTACCATCTGTGTATTCAGTGTTGTTTCCAAGATAAATCGTTCAACTTCCTCATTCTTGATCTGCCAAGAAAATAATTTATTGGCCTTTTCACCCCTTTTCATATACAAGTGCACTTGAGTGTAGCACTGTTTACAGACCTGATTCCCAGCCAATTTGTTACATTCCTCCCAGAAGCCATTTATAAATTATCAGATATTAGAGAAGATTTTCCAGTAAGGCAAATAACTGAAGTGTTTCACCCTTAGGAAAATGTCAGGATATAACTGTTCCCTAGCTGTCTGCATGCCTTTGCCCATTCCATTACTCATCCAGCAATAGCCTCCTCAGTGTTTCTCCTCAAAAGCACAATACAGTTGGAGTGGAGTGTTCTCTTCTGCAGCTATTGCTCTCTGAAAGAGCTATTTTATATTTCTGGGCCTCATTAATTATCCATCTCATTTGAAAGCTTATCTCTAAACGTAACTTTCTCCCTTGCCTATACATCTTAATTTCAGTCTCCTACTGCTTTCATGTTCCATTTTAATTCTGTGGGACAGATCCTCTACTACCATCTGGTCCTTTTGTGTCACTTGAATTGTGCAAAAGGGGCTGAAAAGCAGGTGGCTATCCCCAGCTGTAGATTCTCCTGGCACAAGGGAGTCTCCAGTGTGAAGAGCTGTGTCATATGCCACCCACTGGGACTCCATGGAACAAAGGACATGTTGAATGCAGGAACAGGCAAGAAGTTCATATCTGGAGGACATTACGTTCCAGTAGTCCACAGATGGTGGAAAGCCCTTTAGCACTATATCCAGTCAGTGTAGATAAAAGCAGTCCCTATGTTGTACTAGTCTATGCTAGTGCTAGTGTAGGACTGACCCCAGGATAAGAGAGGTGAAATGTAATCCTTTGCAATCCCCTTCCTACAGTTGCACCAATTATTCAAAATTATTCAGTGAATAATTTCTCTAATTATTACTTCTTTACAAGCAGCTGACTCTGAGTTTTCAATATTCAAAATTCAAGCTCTTTTGACTGGACTTATAGGTCATGTGGCATGTTTCTGTTCCCTGCTTTACTGAGTACAACTTAAAATGGAATGTTATTGTGGCCATGTTGGTCCCAGGATATTACAGAGAAAGGTGGGCGAGGTAATATCTTTTATTGGACCAACTTATGCTACACAGAGCTTACACAGAGCTCTTCTTCAGGTCACTCATAGTAAGATTTCCAATTTGAGTTCTCATTATTATAAATTTGAAATTCTCTTTATATGACTATTTTCCAGTGAGTCCATGAATATTCCTGCCAGACAAATATTTGCAAGTATTAGTGGAAAGTAAACACAAGAAGGTAATGCAGATGAAGCTTCAAGACTGTTATGTAGAGAGTTAATTGTTTTAGTATAGCAGTTGGAAAGTAAAGTCACTACTGGTGTCTGGCTAAATAAAGAACTAATTGAGAGATATTTGTACATAAGGTTCAGAGAATGCAAAGACTGAAGTTATGTGTAAGTGCAGAGTGATTTTGTTTCAGAAACTCGGCACTGATGCTTTCCTTCTAATCCTCCTTTAGATGTGTGATGCAGATGGAGGCCAAATCACTGACCTTTTGGAGCCATGGTTGAGGAGCAACACAAAGAGGATAGGCAGATAGCCAACAGTAACCCCATCAACAATGCATCTAAAGCCCTCATGGGCCACAACGGGTCTTTCTAAACTAGGATAAAAGATGTTTTTAAAACATATGTTAGCTAACACATTTTAACTAACAGTTTTAAAAACATTGTGTAGACAAGGCATGTCTACACAACTAATGCATTAGTTGGTTGAGGTGAACCCTACAGGGGAGCCTAGGGCTTGCCTCAACCAAATAATCTTGTCCAGGTAAACATGTTATAATATAGTTTGTCTTGTGTACACTAGTATTTTAAAAAGCATTAGTTAAAATGTGTTACTTGTCGTAATACATTTAAAAAATATCCTTTATCCTAATCTATACAGATTCTATTAATAGATTCACAGATTCCAAATGTAGAAGGGACCATTAAGATCATTTAGTCTGACCTTTATGACACAGCCATAGATCTTCTCCAAAATAATATGTAGAGCATCTTTTAGAAAAACATCAGATCTTGATTTAAAAATTGTCAGTGATGGAGAATCCACCACGACCTCCGGCAATTTGTTTCAATGGTTAATTACCATAGTTGTTAAAAATGTACACCTTATTTCCAGTTTTAACTTTTCTAGCTTCAACTTCTAGCCATTGGATTGTGTTATGTCTGTCTCTGCTATATTGAAGAGCCCATTATTAAATATTTGTTTGCATGAAGATACTTATAGGTTGTAACCAAGTCACTCCTTAACCTTCGCTTTTTTAAGGTAAATTGAGTTCTTTGAGCCTATCACTACTTGGCTTATTTTCTAATCTTTTAATCATTCCTGTGGCTTTTCTCTGAACCCTCTCCCATTTATCAATGTCCTTCCTGAATTGTGGACACAATTGGAGAGACTATTCTAGCAGCAGCTGTATCAGTGACAAATGTAGAGGTAAAATAACCTCTCTGCTGTGGCTTAAGATTCCCCTGCTTATGGAATCCAGGATTGCATTAGCTGTTTTGGCCACAGCATCACATGGGAGCTCATGTTCAGCTCATTATCCACCATGACCTCAAATCTTTTTCAGAGTCACTGCTTCACAGGATAGAGTCCCCCATCCTGTAAGTATGACCTACATTCTTTGTTTCTACATGTTTATATTTGCATTTTGGTGTATTAAAATGCACATTGTTTACTTGTACCCAGTTTACCAAATCATCCAGATCACTCTTAATCAACTATCTGTCCTCTTCATTATTTACCACTCCCCCAAATTTTGTATCATCTACAAACTTTATCAGTGATGCTTTTACATTTCTTCCAGGACATTGATAAAAATGTTAAATAGCATGGGGCCAAGAGCCAATCCTGGCAGGATGCCACTGGAAACACGCCCACTCGATGACAACTCCCTGTTTACAGTTACATTGTGAGACCTATCAGTCAGTCAGTTTTAAATCCATTTAAAGTGTGACAAGTTAATTTTATACCGTTCTGTTTTTTTAATCAAAATGTCATTCAGTACCAAGTCAAACCCCTTGCTGAAATCTAAATGTACGTATTACATCAATACTATTACCTTTATCAATCAAACTCGTAATCTGACAAAAAAAGATATCAGATTAGTTTGACAGGATCTATTTTCCATAATCCCATGTTGATTTACATTAATTACATTATCCTCCCTTAATTCTTTCTTAATTGAGTTCCATATCAGCAGCACCATTAGTTTGCCTGGAATTGATGTCAGGCCTAAAATTTCCCAGGTCATCCCATTAGCCCTTTTTAAAAATTGGCACAATTTCTTCCACTGTTCCAAGATTTATTGAAAATCAAGATTAATAGTCCACGAGCTCCTAAAACAGCTCTTTTAAAACTCTTGGACGCAAGTTATCTGACCTACTCATTTTAAAATGTCCAATTTGAGTAGCTTCTATTCAATATCCTCTAGAGAAACTAGTGGAATGGAAAGGGTATCATCATCATATGCTGAGACTATATCATGTATTCTTTCTCCAAAGAGAGAGCACAAATATTTATTTAACATTTCTGCCTTTGCTGTATTATTATTGACAATGTAACCATTTCCATCTAGTAATGGACCAATACCATTGTAAGGATCCTTTTTTTGTCTGTTTGTCTGGTTTAGAAAAAGAAATAGAGAGCTATCTCCAATTTAATAACACATATTAGCTAAACCAGGCCTTGATATAAGCATGACCATTTCCCAAATTGTAGACAATGTTAATACATTTTACTTCCATGTAGCAGATCAAGGTCAACCTTCAAGGGAAAACATAGGGTCCTAGGACTGATTTTAACCAGCACAATCAAGGTGAAAAGAGGTAACCTGCCTCTACAATAGGGAAAAAGTCATGATTAGCTAATGTATATTGCTATCCCTTCCCTGCCGCTCAACTTCTAGGCAAAACCTTGGACATAACAATATGTTTTGTTATTTTGTCAAAGTATTCTTTTCCCTTTTTATTTGCCTGTTTTTATGCAAATGGATTAGACTACTCTTTATTGATTCAAGGAAATCTTGTACAAAATTTGCATCCTAAGAACAGTTCCACAAGAGACAATTCACATTCTAATGGTACTGCACGATAAACAAGCAAAGCCAATTATGAATTTGTGTTACTACCTGACACTTAATCTTTATCCCTTTTGTACCTTGTCATTTACTTCAGGTTTGAGTGTACTAGAGCTCATACAGCAGGTTTGAAAGTTGATTGAAATATTTTTAAATCATTATATAGCACTTGAGCCATTATCTGTGGCAACTGGTGCTGGATCATGTTACTAGTGAATATAGATTTCCTATCTGATATGGTGCTTGATAGCATTTTTAATATTTAGACAGATGAAATAATAATCAAGAATTAATACATAGTCCTTTCTATTTCAGTGAAATGAATCAGAGCATATCAGATATGCAGACATTATTCCAACTACTATTAGCACCCTGAAAGTGCTACATAGTAAATAATACCATTGGCTCTTTTGGCTTTAATATATTTTAAAAGTATATTTAAAACCTACATTTAGTACTTGTTTAATATTTTAATATTGGGCGAGTAAATAATTTTCTGAGTCTATCCTTTAAATTTCTAAATTCCTAGATGACTTTTATTAGCATGTTCTAGAACTTTGTTTCACATAGACATGGGCGTTATCATTCTGTTCATTTTCAGTAATATTTTTTTTACATGGTCTAGTTTATCCTTGAACAGAAATATTACTTCCATGAGCCACTAAGCAATGTATAATTTGGAGATCACTTTCTTTAATTATGGGTCTTAATTATTTTCTGTTTCCTGTTTCTCCCCCATCTTTGTTAATTTTTTCTTTTTGACATTTTTTTTTTTACATTCTATATTTTGTTTCTATTTCCCCTCTCCTGTTCCCCACTTAGCCAAAGGCACCATGCTACATGGGGTGAAAGCATGGAGTGGCTCCATAATACCAGACATGTTTGTTTTTGTGGCTTAGCTGAGCGTCATGGGAACAAAGGACAGAAGCCTGGGCCTGCAGGCTGTACCACTATGCCTGTGAGTGGCTCCTGTGTTTTGATATTGTATCGGCGCCTATTTAAGTAGGGATGGAAAGCAGGTGGTGTTCAAGGAGCAATGCACTACTTTATCCACAGTCACAAATGTACATGACAATGGGGAGGAGTTGATTGAAGGTTAAGCAACTTTCACCAATTGTAGGAAGCCGGAAGTCATTGTAATGCGAACACAGGTGAGTGACAAGGCTAGGCCCGATGACCTAGGTATGAACTCAAACTAAGGCAGAAGTGAGCTAACCACAAAACTGGTATAAAGCAGTTTGAAAGCAGCTCAAGTTGTAAACAACTAACCACGACTTGTAGTTAATTGGATGCCAAACATGCACCAATAGTATAAGAAAAGGCAAGGGTCAATGGCCAATCCTGGAGCAGATTAAAAACTGACCAATAAGAAGATCCAAGTGAACTGTATCATGGCAGGGATAACATAAAGAAATTGAAGCTCTCACTGGACCCTGTGCACGAAGTGCCGAGTATTATGTCTGCTCTTGGGCAGCTGCTTACTGGGAGAGAAATGGGCTTCCCCTCTCTGATGTGGTAAGCGCCTGATTTGTGTGTGTGTGTGTGTTTTCAACTGAGATGTGCTTGTAAGGGAAGTGTGCTTGTAACTGCAATAAAGAGCTTGTTAGCAGCACTACCTTGTCCTTGTGCACCAGCCTCGCCACTGAGATCCGAAAGCATGAACCACTCTGTTGTGGCGGAGCAGCACACCAATTCACTGTTGTTCTCATCTGCCCAGCAATTTCCCCCAACTAATGTGGGCCCGTGCAACTGAGTCCATACTCCAGATTAGGAAACACTGATGTAGACAAAATCTAGTGTAGGACAATCGTTCTCAAATCAAACTTGCAAATTACCAGACTGTACATCCTATTTTCTAATCACCACAGAATGAAAATCTTTAACACTCAGGCCTTCGTGTCATATAGTTGCTCATCATTCATCACTGAAATGTAGATGAAGGAAAGAATTAAAAATGCAAAAGATTGGACCCTTAAATACCTGTAAGTGATCTTCAATAGTAGGTTGGGTCATTTATCAAAAAATATCAGCAATTCAGCATTTAATAACTTAAATATCCTCTGTTATATAGGGATTGAGTTGGTTTAATTTTTAAATAATCAATTTTATGTTAACACTAGCGTTATCTATGATTGAAGATAACCACAGCACATTTTTTCCTGCATATCTCCATAATTTATCATTATAACAATATATTCACAACCCGATCCACAAGAGGGCATCAGACAATGGTGCTAAGTCCAGCTCAGTTAGAAATACAAAATGCACATGAATTAATGTCAAAACATGAAAAAATGCACTTCTGAAAATTGCAGTTATTTTAGCTTTATTAGATAACAAGACATTAATTTTTAATACATAAACCTCAAATGTTATATCTCTTTAATGCTGTCAATAAATCCCGCACTCCACAGAATTAATTTTAGGGTACCATGTTCATACAAAATGCATTACGTAGTTGTTACAGCCTATGCATGCAAAGTTTAGGAAACTGTAAGTTACAATATATCATACAAGTAGCAGTTGTGGAGACAGTAAAATAGAAATGAAATTTCCGTGAGATAAAATGGCTTGTTTCCGGGAGAAAAATTGAGTGTGTGGGAAACTGAGGGGCAGCGGGTCTGATTCTTTACTGCCTTCAGCCTTGTCTAGTTATTCCTTTATTATGTGTAGTGAGTGGGAAGTGTGTATAAAATGCCACCATCAATGAATATAAGTGAAGAATTCTGACTGGATGGTATTTGGTAATATAAATAATAATAGGTTTTTGTATTCACTTTGGAAAGGTGCAAATTACTAGAAGGCACATCATCATCAGTGCAGAGAAATCCAGAAGAATTAAGATACATTGTCTATGGCCAGAATTGGTCATCTACCAGTGCAATCAGTGGCACTTCTGTGTCATATCCCAGGCTAAATCCTGATAGAGAAAACAGAGTATAGTAACTCAGTCTCCCGACATGACTGTTTTTAAAATATTTTTTTACCCATTTAACATAAAGGCTTCTATCTTCACTTCCAAGGCTCCTATTCTCACTTTCAATGCCCTTCTCTGTACTTATGTCCTCTTGTCTTTTTGTGTCACATTCACATTTTCCTTTGACAATGCTGCCAGCCTTGACAGCATGTCTGCTTTTCCCATATCCTGCCTTGAATGCAGGGGACTGGACTAGAAGACCTCTTGAGGTCCCTTCCAGTCCTACAATTCTATTATTCTATGTCTATGCTTTCTTCTACATTGCCCCTACACATGGAATATCCCTCCTGAAATAATCTTCTCTTTCTTCCAATTATTCAAGACCTGCTTCTTCAATGACTCCTACAATAAAGAAGATGATGATGGGTAACTTGGTATAGTTAAGATATTTCTTATTAATGACTAAAATGAATGCTTACATTTTACATATTTATAAATATTGGAAGGGATATAAACCCTCATACACGAGAGCATAAGCCTCTGAAGAAGCTAGAAAAGACCTTCCTTAAAGGTACAAGGTAGGTGAGGTAGTATCTTTTATTGGACTAACTTCTGTTGGCAAAAGCTTTTGAGCTACACAGAGCTCTTCTTCAAGTAATTTATTCCATAATAGCCCTCTCCAGCATTTCTTCCTCCTCCCTCGGAAAATATCTAGTACTGGTCACTGTCAGAAACAGGATACTGTACTACAAGGACCACTGGTCTGTGATGGTGTGGGAATTCATATGTTTCTATATTCTTCATGCTCTATGCACTAGGCAAAGATAGAAATGAGGGTCCCAAAGCCTTGTGTGGGACCAGCGAACACTGGATCCATAGAAGGAGGCAGGTATACTTGTTTTTTCATGCTGAGATTACTGCATAGGGTAGAACAAAGGCCCCCAAATAGTGGGGTGCAACCCCCTAGGAGGCGTGGAGGAATGTTGGGTGGGGGCATGGCAGGGCACAGGCCAGTCCCCACATAGGGTGGGGAGGGAACGCCACCCAGCATGCTCTGCCCAGAGCTCTGGTCTGGTCACGCCTCACAGTCATGGCCTTGGCCCTGGCACCAGGCCCGGCTCCAGCCCTTCAGCCTGCCAGCTGCTGCAGCCAACCCCAGCCCGCCACCCCACTCTCAGCCCTTGCTCCCAGCCTTAGCCCCCCGACCGTGCCCCACTCCCAGCCCTAGGGAGTAAGACAGGGGTAAGGGGGGGCATGATGTAAAAAGTTTGGGGACCACTGGGGTAGAAAGTTGAATTCATTAGCTGATAACAGCTTTCTTAGGTCACTATTCTGCAACAAGTTCTACACAAAGTTCTGGCCTTCATTGGAACTCCACGGAAGCTCAGTCCATGTTTACACTACAGAGTTTGGTCAATGCAAATTATATTAGCATACAACCACCAAAGTTAGCATATTGACCATGTGCACGAACATGTGGCTGCTTGCGTCAGTGCGTGCGTACTCACTGGGAGTGCTTGTGTCAGTGCAAAGTGCAGTGTAGCACAAGTAAGTATCTGAGCGTGCCACGCCCCGTGGTTAGACAATGCTTTTGGGGAAACTTTTTCAATTATGTGGTAAGATAGAACTGAGTTGTGCATGGATCTCTGGGGGGAGCTCAGGATCAAGTTCTCGTCATGCAACTGTGTCCATCCCATAATACCATTAATATCCCATAATTTTCAGACTTTTTAAAATAAATCCCATAAACCCACAAAGCACTGTTTCTGCCCACCATTTCTGACATGGAGCCCGCAGAGCTCTGCATTATTCTCATGCATGTTTCAAATACAGCACGCACAATCCTCGGATATTTACAGATCCACAGAAGGAATTGCAGCAACGCCAGACATGATGATTTCTTCGAAGACAGACTGCTGAGGGATATCGTGTAAAACAATTCACAATAGTTGTTGATGTTCATGGGGCAGCTGTGGGCTCAGTGCCACTTCTGGGCCTGAGAAATCACCACTGACTGGTGGGATCGCATTGCAGTGTAGGGTTGGGACGACACACAGCAGCTGCAGAGCTTTCCAATACAATCATGCGAAAGGCCATGATCTGCGTGCCACGCTTGCCCCCAGCATGAGAGCGGCACTGACAACGGTGGAGAAAGCGGCAGCGCTCACACTCTAGAAGCTTGCAACACACACACGCACAGCTCGCTGCAAGACTGGGACGTTCCCATAGGAACTGGTCCATGCCTGAGGGAGGCTTCCAGGATGCAGGGAACGAGCGAAGTTGCCAGGACTGTGGGCTTACTACAAAATCGTTGTTTCACACAGGGCCCGGCGGCAGATGAGGGCCTAAGTGACATGCAGAAGCTGAGGAAACAGCTCCCAGGAGGGAGGGGGCTCCGGGCCAGTCTGGGTTAACACCAGCACCCAGCTGGGAGCACACGTCCCATCTACGAAACTCGGCCCGACGGGGTTGCTGGGCAAGGGCCTGGCAAGAGGGGGTGTGCGGACGGCGGCAGCGAGCCCCGGGGCCCCAGGCCGCACGGCAGCCCTGGGACGCCCACACACCCGTTCGGTGAGCGCGCCAACCCCAACCAGAGCGCAAGGCAAGGGGCGGCCGCTGTGTGAAGGAACTGCGCGTGCGCGGGTAGAGGCCCGGCCGCGGCTCCTTCCGGCGGAAATACGTCACACTCCCCCTGTAGAGGGCACCCCTTCCGCCCGACCAGACGTTGTCTCCAGGAGGAGGCTCCTCCCCTTAGCGGAGGAGGGGGGGTGGAGTCACCGAGTCACGCGCTGGGTCACGCGGCCGCCAACGGCTTGGGCAAAGGAGCTTCACGTGCCCTCTCGCTTCCCTTCCGGGCCGGCAACAGCTGTGTTGCCATAATAACGGTAGAACTCGGCAGCGGCTGGGAAAGTTCCGCGTCTGCAGCGTTGCCCCGCCCTATCATGTGACACCTCCTCGCCCTCCCCAACCCCTCACTGCTGCCGTTAGCTTCCGGGAGGATCCCGGTGCGCGCGAGTAAGTGTCGTTCCTCGGCGCACTCGGCAGGTGCAGAGCCGCCGCGGCAGCAGCATGTCCACGAGCAGCCTCGGCTACAATGAGCAGGGAGGGGAGGCGGCGCCCGAGCTGGGGCAGGAGGCGGCGCCCACCACAGCCCCCTCAATCCCCGTGGCCTTCGGGCTCTTCAGCAGCGATACCAAGAAGTAAGCGAAGCGTGGGGCGGCGGTTGGCCGAGGGGAAGCGGTGTTGGGTAGCAGGGCGGGAAGGGCTGTGGGGAGCGGGCCGGTTGTGGGGCGGTGGGAGCAGGACAGGTGCGGGGGTGGGGGACAGGCACGCACCGCCTGTGATTGCGCCCCCCTGGCCCGCTGCACGCGTTAAATGAGACTCCGCTGGTGGATCGCCACAGACCCGGTTGCCCAACTTTTACAGACTTCCTGGGCGAGCTGGTGGCATGAGCTAACAGCCCCAGGAAACCCCCAGCCAAAACGCTGCACGGTTAACCTCCTCTACTAGTGACTGGTACAGCTTCCAGAACCGGTGGGTACCTGTGGGCACGGGCGTTCCCAAGCAAGTTCTGAGCGGGATACTTACAATCCATACGGACTCGTATAACGAATTGGGGACTACCATTTTTCTTATTGACCTGTAAAACATTTAGTTGCTGCTTATAGCTAAAAGTTGGTGCCTTTGTTAATCGATAACTGGACAAAATACACTTTAAAAATGGTTGAAGTGAGCAGTTTTAGTTTTGTAGTTTTGAGGCTTAAAACCTAGTGAAAGAACAGCTTGTTTTTACAGGTAGATAAGCCTTCCAAAAGGTGCCAGTGTTCTTATGGGAAACTTGTAGTTGTGATACTTAAACAAGACATTCACAGGGATTGGTGTTCAGTGTAATGTGGAAGTGATTGTTTAGTTTTGTTCGGTAGTCTTTGGACAAAACTGAGGAAATAGAAAATCATTAGACTTAGCATGGAGACTGTAAACATACTGGCACAGAAATTCTGCATCCTCATGAGCAGACAGACAAACAAATGTGGAAGACAAGAAAACATCTAATATTAAGTAGCAGGGTTCAAGAGAGACAAGGTGGGTAGGGTAATATCTTTTATTGGAGCAACTTGTGTTGGTGAGTGAGATAAGCTTTTGAACCACACGGAGCTATTCTTCAAAAAGCTATTCAGGCCAAAAGAGTATCCTTCAGGAAAATGGAAATCAAATCATACTGAAACCAGTGGAAATAAATGTAAGCCATGGTCTTGTTTACACTAGAAATTTCAGACCTTAAGAAGAGCTCTGTGGAGATCAGGACCTTGTCTTTTTCATCTCTAAGAAGTTGGTCTAATGAAAGATATTTCCTCATCCACTTTGTTTCTAGAAAATTCAGTTATTGGTGTGTGCGTCAGGTGGTTGATTTGTCCAAAGAGTGAGGACATCCATGTTAACAAACCTAAGCTGGTATCAACCATTCAACAATTCAGTTGAGGTTTCTATCATTTTTGAGAATTATCTTTCTCAGATGTGATAACTTCTTTAGCTAGCAGAGCTCTTTAGTTTACAAATGTCATTTTTCTGTTACCCTGCTGTTGTTCTCCCTCATTTCTTTTAGCCATGATTCCTGCTGAACTGACCCCCACCCAACCACATTAACTGCACGTCTACCCCACTCCACCACCACAGATTCCCTTAACTCTGGTTCTGCAGTTCCACAGCTGGTGTGCCACAGGTGGATCAGTGTCTGGAGCTATGATAATAACTAGTTCTTACCCAGTGATTTTTCATTTGTAGATCTTAAAAGCACTTTACAAAGGAGGTAAGTATCAACTTCCCACCCCCCAAAAAGATATTCTCCAGTTATAGCTGGCCATCAACAAGTTTAGGCTTGAAGTTATACAAAGGTTTCTAACTATCAGAATAGTGAAGTTGGGAGCAGCCTTCCAGCTTTCCCCTGGGTCAGATTAGCAGAGATCCTGAGTTTTTTGCCTTCCTCTGGAGCATGGGGCACTGGTCACTTGCCAATTTAAAATAGGGATGTAAATGGCTAAACGTTTAAACGGTAAGCAGCTGTCTTACCATTTACTAATTAGTTTAAATGTTGTCCTGGGGGAGGGAGGCGCATGTCATGTAGGAGGTCAGACTAGATCAGTGGCTTTCAAGCAGGAGGAGGTACTCCGTTCATATAGATCAATGTTTCTCAACCTGAGGGCCATGGGATGGGGTTAGTGTGGGTCTCAGGTGCAGGGCCAGGTGGTGGGGCTTGCTCTTCAGGCAAAGAATACAAGTGAAAATGAGGCTCAAGTATCTCACTGAAGTGTATGTGGAATATAAATATTTTAATCAATATATTTTATAATTATATGGTAAAAATGGAAAGTGAGCAATTTTTCAGTAATAGTACGCTGTGGCACTTTTGTGTTTTTATATCGATTTTTGTAAGCAAGTAGTTTTTAAGTGAGGTGAAAGTTAGGATGTGCAACACAAATCAGACTCCTGAAAGGGGTACAGTAGTCTGGAAAGGTTGAGACCCACTGGACTAAGTGACCACTGTAGTACCTTCTGGCCTTAAAAATCTGAATATCTGAATTCTCATTTTATGGATGGGGAAACAGGTAGTGAAATAACTTGCCCAAGGTCATGCGGTAGGCTGGTGGCAGAGCCAGAAATAGAAACCAGGCCTTCTGAGCCCTGTATGCCTGTGTGATGTCTATAATTATAAATAAACATGGAGAAGTTAAGGTAGTTGAAGAGCTCCTGGAGTGTGTGTGTTTGTGTGTCTGATTTCTTATCCCTTAGATTTTCTCCATCTGTGTCTGTTAACTGAAGGGCTTCACAGGTTGCTTGCTTTTGATTATTTATTTCTTTTTCAGAGCAGGCCTTGCAACCAGCAAATTTAGGGCTAATCTACATATGAAATTATCCGGAGTAAGTTACTCCATGTGTGGACATAATCAGGGATAACTCCATGTGTAGACAAGCTATTAGTGGTTCTTCTGAGGAATTCTGGAACTGGTAGCGTGTGGATGTAACTACAGGGAACAGCTTCTGGGGTATGGTGCAGGGGAGGGAGGGCAGCAGGTGCAGTCTCTGCTAGTGATTCAGAGTGGCTTGCTGTTAGGAACTCATGAATTGGGGACTTAAGTAAATTAAAAAAATAAACAAAACTACTTTTTTGGGTATGGCTAGATGACGTGGGCATTCAGTTGTCAAGAACAATTTTGGTGGTGGTGCTTAATACATCAGTTGAGGGATCAAGTTTTATGTACCCCTTGGCAAATCATCCCAAAGGCTGCTACCAGCAGCTTTTTCTTATTTGCTACCAGTGTATACAGGGTTTTGGTGGGGGAGGGTGGCTGTCTCCTCCACTCCTCATACAGAGCTCCAGTAAAAGTAGTTGGTAACAGAGTGTGGTGTTGAAGTTTAATTCTGTCCAAATTGCCTGGCCAGACTCTTTGAAACTGATTTTGCAAGAGCTGTGTTTAGAGATAATTCCAAGTCCCTGTTACTGGTCCAAGTTGATTCTTGTACTTAATGAACTGAAGTAATATGTATGCACTCAGTATTCAATTCTGGTGGTGGCACAAGGGCTTTGTATTGAGAATTGAACAGGAATTTCTCTCACTATGGATTGATTTAAATCACTGACTTTAATGTGGTTTTGCATTTTTACTTTCTAGGTATTTTTGTGTTTAAAAAAAAAAGTTGATTCTCATGGGTAACCACTAAACCATGTTGATGTGCACTAAAATACAGCCTTTACACTAAATTTGGTGCTTTTTATTAACCTGGAACTCTATCTATGGTCACTTGTTTAAGCAGTTATATAGCTTAATTTACGCTTACTTGGATTCTTAATTATGTACATTGTTAAAAATGGTGAACGATTGTTCTTATTTACTAGACTATTTTTTCTTTCTGAATGTCAAGTTCTACATGGATGGAAATGCAATTCCAAATGCACAAAATCAGCATTCTAATTTATTATTGAACAAAGCTACCTTTAATTTGCTGGATAAGCATGGAACAAGTTTATCAAAACATGTTTCGCATTTAAAATGTTTGTGTATTAAAGGAGTTGTCTGTATTTAGTGAATTGACCTGATTGTTTCTAATCGCTAGCGGTATGACTGTCTCTGTAGTTCTTCAGTGTAGAGACTCACTACAGTGAAGGGAGGGATTCTCCTGTCGGTGTAGTTAATGCACCTTCCTGAAAGGCAAATTTTTCTGTCAACCTAGTGCTGTCTATGCTGGGGGTTAGGTTGGCATAGCTACATCTCTCAGGCTATGTCTACACTGACGGTGGCGAAGTTGCCACCATCAGATCAACTTATCTGGATCGATTGAGCGGTCAGTGGAGACTCGCTCAATTGATCCAGAAGTCGATGTACTAAAACCACCTCCTCAAGTGGCGTAGCACTGCGTCGACAGGAATGCGGTTCCCATCAGTGCAGTGAAGATGGCGCACAGAAGAGAAGCACAGAAGTCGACAGGGGTTACACAAGTTCTTTGCGTGCTTTGTGTAACTCCCGTTGACTGCCGCCAAATCGCCGAGGTAAGTGTAGACCAAACCTCAGGTATAGATTTTTCACACATCTGAGAGACGCATTTACACCAATGTAAGTTTTCAGTGTAGACCAGTGCTATGTCTTTCAAGATTTTGAAACTAGTAGATCTCATCCACATATCATTTTTAATCGTAGATTGGAAAAGGAAAACAAGCTTTCCTGCTTTTACTTCCAGTTGGTTTTTATCTTTGAATGAACTAGGCATTGAACTGGACTAGTTGAAGAAACTGAAATGAAAAGAAGTATTCTCTCTGCACTTGTAGTGAAGGCTATTGCTATGAAAAGGTGGCTTAGCACTTCAACAAATTCTTGTTTCCAGGTTGTTTAGCCAATGACTTGACTTTCTCTAAAACTTCAGCAGCAAACATTGTTAATTAATATTTTAATTTAGATTATTTTAGTAGATTATAGTGATTTAGGCCTTAACATAGGTTATCACAAAGGACTTCTTTCTGGGAGACATTTACTAGACATCATACAGGTGATAGTAAAAGATGGTTGAAGTTTTTAGATCTATACCTTTTTAACACTTACCCTAAATTTCATGTGAGACTAATGCTGTTTTAGACCTATTTCTGACAGATACATTGATTATTGAAATAAAAATTAGTTACTTTTAAAAATTACAAGAACAAGAGATTTCACAAGCTGGCTATATTGATCATGAGCAAACAGTATACTTCTAGCCAGTAATATTATACATCAAATTACATAAAGTTAAGTTTGTAAAGTTAAGAACTCGGTGTAGGAAATGCCAGTATTTAGGTTGCCTTTGTTACTTTAGTTTGGCTCTCCAGTGTATGTTATGGTAGTTTTTTAATCGTTATTGCATACTATTTTATTTCCACAGGATCTCTGCCTCATTCACTGGACAAGTGTGATGGTGCTTACTGAATGACAAGCTATTCAATATTTTTTTATCCTTGTGGTGCAGTGTGTCAGACCTGCTCTGAATCAAACCCTGCTCTGAATGCTGAATTATTTTTGAAGGGTTTTTCTGTGGTTTTCATCAATACAGCATTTGAGGGATTGACAAACACTAACATTCATTTTCGCAACATGCTGAGAGACATGGGGATCTTATCTTTGTTTTACAGATGTGGATCTGAGGCGCAGGGAGATAAGGTCAAAAGTATCCACTAATTCTGGGTGCCAAATTCGAGATACCCAAGACTTGGTTTTCAGAGTACTCCGTGTTAAATAGCGCACTCTATGTGCAAAGCACATGCCCCCCCACTGACGTCAGTTGCAGCTGCGAGTACTCATCCCCTTTTCAAATAAGACCCCAGGCTTTCAAGTTCGGCACCCAGAAAACAATTAGTGAACAGTTGTGAAAAGCTTGGCTTAAGTGCCTAGCATCACAAAAGAACTTGATGGCAGAGGGGGGAGAATCCAATTCTCCAGGGCAGTACTGAGCAGCCTTAACTGTCTTTTTCCTTCCAATCCCCAGCCTACACACCTTTCCATTTCGGCAACAAATAAGTCAGGTTCTACAGGCAACTGCTTCCACTACACAACCCTGATTCATCCTCAGGACACTCTTCATTCTGTGCATTGAATGATACAGGGGTTCTGTAGGAAAAAATGTGATCGTGTAATCAGACTACCATAATGCATCTGCATAAGAGGGCCGAATTAAGGTTGCCCTTCCTCCCCAAATTCCTTGGGGAGGGATGGGTTCAGTCCTGAGGAATCCCTTCCCTTTTCACTCTAAAAGTTCTCCTATTTTAGTTTTTCTGCTTGCAGAGCTAGAAAATACAGAGATAGTCAGTAGGGATCAGAGGAGAGCAGAGCGATCTGCATTGTTGTTTTGGGTGAGCGTACCACTTACAAAGTACTGCCAGCCTTTTTACTTCAAATGTTTGTGAGAATTTGGATTTCTGGTTCCTATGTTCCTGATATGGTGGTCATGTTTTAAGACTGTTATGCTTGCTCTTAAGGGATGGGGTTCTGTTAGGAGAATCAAAAAGTTCTATCTCAAGGAGCTGTGTATTGCATGCATATTTAGCACAAGAGATAAGAAAGAGTAAGCTTTTTCTAACAGTGCTCTTATTAATTATTAAAGTTGTGTGTATTAGTTGTGTATAAAATAACTGCTTTCCTAACATCTGTTTGGCTCAACTAAAGATAATTTTGAGCCAGAGTTTTTGCAGCAAATGTTTGTGATTAGAGAGGTGACAGGAAAGTCTTAAAATGGGAGAAAGCATTCCGACTAAAATTGGAATGTACAGTTCCCCTTTATCACCTTTCTTCTGTATCGATTGAGCCCAAACTGAAGAGGAGAGAAATATAATCAATCTACTCAGTATGCATTGCTTCTAACAAATCTTCTGATTACTTGAATCAACCCAACCATATCAAGAACACAGAGGTGAATGGCAGGGCTTGTTCATCTGAGGGTAGAAACAACACAATCAGAAAGAAATGGCTGTATTTTTTATGATTGAAAATTGGTTTAATATGTGAATAGTACTGCTAGAGGTCCTCATACCAAAGTGAGTTGGCTTAGAAGGCTTTGGGTTGATTAGGTCAGTCAAATAAAATCTGTTTTATTGGAAAGGTCATGGAGTAATCTGTGCAGTTAAGTGATTTGCTATTTTGCTGCACACTAGCAAAAAAAATTCATAATTAACCTGTAGGTATGTTATATGCTTCAAATCAGTGCTATACTTCTAGGCTGAGTGGAGAAGAGCTTAACCAGTCCTTGGTTTTTTTTCCCCTTAACCTTTGTGGGGATATATTGCCAATATAACACTGTAGAATGCATGTCCTAAATACAAGCCCTACCTCATGAAGCTATTTGCAGCCCAATATATGAAACCTTCACTAACAACAATTCCATTCTCATCATATTGCTAAAATAAATACATGCAAAATATGTAATAAATACTATAAAATTTAATGTGATTTTTGTTCCTGGAAACTGCGTGTCGGTAGCAATAAAACTGTTACTGAAATATTTAACCCAAATGTCAAATTTTATAGGCAAACCACATTAAGAACATATCTACTGATAGATAGGCGTAGTATCTAAGCATTTCAACAGATGGCAAAATTTATAACAAGCATTTTCAACTTTAGAGATTTGCATCTTGAATCTAGAATCTTGCCAGACAAAATGCATTTGTAATTTATTAGGGTTCTTTTCCTGTAGATCTGGCTTATGTATGCTGCTAAGCTATTCATCAGGAAAGTTGGCTGGGCTTCAGAACTATTTTTTGCTGAGATTTGCCATCGCCTTGTGCAGAGAGGTGATCTAAGGTGGGGATTTCATTAAAATACTCATTCCCCATTGCTATATATGCAGAAGACTAATTAAAATTAATCAAATCTAAAAACCTGTTTTCAACAGCTGCCAAAGGTGTTTTTGGAATTTTTAAATTGAGTTTTGGCTTGACACCTGTTAACCAGTCATGGAAAGCTTGCAGAGACTGCCATTTATGAAATTCTTTAGGTGGAGTTCATCCCTAATATTCAAACCTGATGCATATACTCATTCTCTGGCAAATCTACATTCATGCCCATCTGTTAGTGGCACTGTGCCCACTAATATGGTGATATGCCAGTTACTGTTGGGTCTGTGAGCTAGGAAAGATGAATGGTTTGGTTTGGCTGAAGTGTATCCTTTGCTATAGGTACTACTGAATCCTAATTGGATGAGTTTCGGTCTGTACTCTGAACCACATACTAGGTACCACAATATTAGCTAAAAGTAATAGTTGCAAGATTCATTTGCCATAAATGAAAATAATCAGAGTTGATAGCAATAAAGGTACAGTGGTTGCATCCTCTTTCTTAACTGACATGTGCCACCCTCTTGATGATCTGCTGTGATCTTCTCTAATGCATCACTTTTTGAGGTTTCTCCAAAAAGGTCCTTTGGTTTACTTAGAGAGATATTTCTTGCTGTTTTTTACTTGTTTCCACAGTTGTTGGCAGTGACAACTTAGTCTTAAGGACATTTGGGTCAAAAGTGGCAATAAAATGTCTTTCCGTAACATGCTGCTGCCACAAAGTTTGCAGAAGTGAAGGAGTAAGTACATGTAACTTTTTTTCCTGAAGACATCCTTTTAGTTGATTTCTATTTTAGGGTCTCTTCTCCTTAGTGTGAGACAGCAGAACTCCCTTGGCATTCAAAGAATTTTGGCCTTTTGAGGTACCAGTAATTCACTCCCATGAAATGAACAGCCAGTAAATATCTCGGTATGCTCTAGAAAATTCCAATTTTGTTGCCTTGATAAGCTGGAAATGGAGAGCTCCCAAATTTGAAGTGTAGTAGTAATAGATATACAGAATGTCTGGACAAGACCTAGCTTTAAAAAGGCAACGTCCTTACTTCATTTTTCAGGGGATGGGAGTGCATGAGTATGAATCCAGTCATGATACCTTCAAGAGGAAACTTAATTGTTTCTCTTCTCTGAAGATACCACACTGACTCAACATTAGCTTTTGGAGGCTAAAAGCTCATGGGTAATATCTTCAGACTGACAGATTTGATTGTAGAGGAACAGAGAAACTATACAAGGCTTTTTTTTTTTTGGTAAGCCTAAAATATGGAGATCTCCATCCAAAACAGGAGATGAGGAAAGATAAGAAAGTACTAAACAGGTGGCAAATAACCCCAGATAGGGCCATGTGTTGTTCCTAGTTTGAGGAACTTGATATAGTCATAATGTTTGATCTGTAAGGCAGCTACATGAAAAAAACTTAATTCTTTGCATCGGCAAAAATATAGGTGTTTGAACTGCGTAGTTGCAAGATAGTTTGGAAAAGTGCTAGCTTTATGGTCGTCAATCTTCCTACTTAGACTGGGTCAGATGAAAGACTTCCTTATGCAGGATGACCAACCTCCATTTAGCACATAAGTCAAGGCCTGAAAACAACTAGACAAATGACTTCAGTATCAAAACAATTTTGTTGCTTTTGGAGAATTATACACCTTTTCCTCTCAACCTATACTGCTTCTGTTCACCTGAAGCCAAATTCTAAAGTGGATGAATGTTGATCTAAATCCAGTTTTATTATTTAATACATCAGTGACTGTCAAACTCATACCGAATAAGTGCATCTGTGCTCTTGATTGGTGCTAATGGGGCTTGTTCCTCTTAAGATGAGAGAACTCACTGTGCAAAAACTGGAATCTAGATCTTGAGTCTTTTGATGCCTGATGGCCAGAATGTCCTGAGGACTTACACAATTATGTTACCTTTAAAACTGGAGAGCTGTGCGGAGAGTCTGTTAGACACTACCTTGAACCTTTTCTGGCTGTAGTAAAGGACCGTTTAGTTGATGTGTTTCAGCTTGTTAGATACATAGCAGCACCATAGCAAACAGCATGTTCCATCTGGGAAGAAAGATTTTTCTCTCTGAGGTTTTAATAAGGCCATAGAGATCCTGCCATGATAAGCTTACATTTCTGATCAGTTAAGGACAGGCTCCAGGGTGTTGCTATAATGTGGATGAATACTGTTATGGATGCATATGAGCAATGTACATCCCTAGGACATTCATAAGCAGAATGGGATGGCTTGTAATGACAGCTGTCATTTCGGCAGTTGGGCTTTAATAGAAGACTTAAATGTTGTGAGCTAGGAAAGGGGAAGCTCACCTGATATAAGTTGCAGGAATGATTAACCTCCCAGTATATTTGAGGAAGGCATCAAATACTCCATCACTTAGTTTCATATTTCTAGGAATTTAAAAATAGATTTGATGATGGAAAAGACAGATTCAAGCAAAAGAGCTTTTGTACCAGAATATGGAAGTTGGCTACTAGACAACAATTGAACAAATGGGAATCCGGAGGTGTTCACAGAATACAAGAAATGAGTTCACATTACCAGACTGGCATTCTTCCCAGTCTGTTATACCAGTAAAATAATGGCATGAGCAGAATTGTCAAACGAGCCTGGGAATATACTGTTAGGGGAGCCATTCCTCTCAAGGGAAGTTGGCGAGATGGAAAAAGGTTATAGAGCAGGGGTGTCAAACTCAATTCGTATGGCGGGCCACATTTAAATTAAATTCAGTTCAGGGGGGCCACGCATACCACACACTACTCTACTCTAATTTTCATAGTGCACTCTCTGCCGAGAAATGTCCCTGCACACTGAAATTCGGTGGCAGAGTACCACAGTAGGAATAATAACAGGGGATCGCGTGCTCCACTCTCCGCCATGAAATCTCCCCACGGGGTAGAATTCGGCGGCAGAGTAGGAATAAGAACAGGCACTCTCAGGGGCTCGCAGACTCCACTCTTCGCCGTGAAATCTCCCTGCAGGGTGACATTTGGCGGCAGTGTGAGACTCCGGCGGCCATTTCCTTTTTCAGACGAGATCTCGCGGTACCCTGAGCTCACGCGAGATCTCCCACGCTTTTCCTGAGCCCCGCTCAGAGAACACTGTTGGTGCGGCTAACACAAGCTGGCGGGCCGGATCGTCCCGCGGGCTGGATAACACAAGCTGGCGGGCCGGATTCGGCCCGCGGGCCTTGTGTTTGACACCTGTGCTATAGAGCCTCAATGACCTCATTACACTGAAATCATAGTAAGAGAAACATGGGAATGAAAGGAGTCCCATTTGTGATGGCTTATCCATATGCCATTTAACTGCATAGTTTCCACACTGTATGCAAGTGTACATAGGAACCATATAGTCCAGTAAGCCTAAATAACTGCTTTGCAAAAGTGAGAAGTATATTGCTGAAGTGGGGACTGTTAGTTAGGGACATTCAATGGTGAAGACTCTGGAGAATACAAACAGCAATCACTTGCTAGCATACCTAACGTGTTGACAACCTCAAAATGCTCACATTTACCCAACTAGTAAAATGTACCCTTCAAAGGAAAAAGGGTAGTTTTTTAATGTAGCTAATCAGCTTTATCATAACTAGACAATCCTTGCACCTCCTGGGTACAAAGGACTTAAGCAGGCAGGGAGTTTTAGGTTTATCAGAGTACGATGAACTTGTATCATTTTCAAAGGTAAGTTGAGTGAGAAATATGAAGCATGATCACCTCAGAGTAGGGAGGAATGTCTGGGGTGTTCAACACTTAAAAAAAAAAAAAAAGTCTGAGTATGGTCAAGCTTTAAAGCTAAGGAGTCACTCGTCTCTTCTTCCTTTCTTGAAATATTTTGTTGGTGTTGAAGAACTTTAAATATTCATACTTGCACTTCAAGTGCAGTTTAGAATCAGAGAGGTCATAAAAGAATTAGTCTACTGGGAGTGGGGTGGCTTCATGCATCTCGTCCTGCAAGGAAGTCAGTGGTGCCTTGGCTTTGACTACTCAGCAAATCACGAAGGTACCAAACAGTGAAGATTTGAAAGAGCAGGTATTTGAATGTAGTGTAATGGAATAAGTTATGTATCTTAAGGGAGGACCAAAGTTGTCATCTCTATAAGGTTTTTGAGATAGAGTGCCTGAGCCTATGGGTGGCCATCCTGCCAAGCAGGCTCTGATGTTAAAGCATGAGAGAGCAGGATACTAGGAGCTGATTCCTGGGTTGTCTTGCTCCTCTGATTTGTAACATCCTGTTGCATTAAATGGAAACCAGGGTCCTCCATTAATACACAACTTGAAGCACTCTGTGATCTTTCTGGAAGATAAGACTACAGTTTACTCTGACCTGTTGCAATGGTCTCTTAGGTGCCCTGGACTGAGAAGCATAAAGTATTGCATAATGAGATTTATTTTGTGGACACTTGGCCTTTGGTGTATTCTTGTACTGAAAGACATCATTTGTCTAAATTAAGCAAATATTTTAAAATATTTCTGCAAAGCTTATTTTTAGCTTTTGAAGTCAATGTGATGGCGTGGTACTGTGGCACAGAATCTGAACTGAAAGATGGTGATAGGAGGAAGACTGAACTGTCTGTTGTAGAATGGACAGGTCTGATCCAGTAGAGATGTCCAGATCAGTGGATTATAAAAAACTACAGCTAAAACTGACTTGCCTTTTTGTAGCACTTAAATGTGCTATGTGCAGGTCAAGGCAGAAGGGGCAGGATGTGTAATGTGGTAGGAGCAACAAATGCAATGATGGACAAAGTGATGGAAGAGTAGGTGAAGAGGGACATTAAGGAGAGGCAATTTCAAGAAACCAATTGTATCGGGGCAGAGATTGAGCTGCTGCCTCTTGGCAGAGTGCATATGGTGGCTGAACAGGGCCAACAACAACAAAAGAGTCTAGGGAGCATTTGTATGTTGGAATCATGGTGTTGATTGAAGATGGGCTTAACCTAGAAGATCACAGCTCAGTATGCCTCCTGTGGAAACAAAGGGTTAAACTTTTTAGTTCGTCTATTTTCCTTACATGGGCAGGGGGCTTGGAGGAGAGAGGGAGAAAGTGTTTATCTTGTCTACTTTCACTAATTTATGACTCCGTGTCAGTTTTACAACTTGAAATGGTACTTTCTATTCCTTGCTTAAGACAGAGGGTTTTCTAAAGGGATTAATTCTTAAAATACACATTTATACAACTTAGGCTTGACTTATCGAGGAATCTGTACCGTTTCAATTTCAGGTCATAATACTGCCAACATGAATGAATCCGATAATGGAACGCTTATTTAGCGGGAGGGGGTGGAAAGGTACAGACACACACAGGGTGTTAGTCCCCTGGTGTCGCAGCTCTACTGAGCAACGGAGCTGCAGGGGCTCATGTTTGGAGGGAAAAGGAATTGACCTTTCGGTCCACGCACTCCGCCTGCCCGTTGGGGTCACTAGGTTCAGACAGGCCCTCCCTTGCTATTCACCCGACCAACTTGTGGAAAGATGAGGGCGGCTAGAACCTGTCTTAGTCCAAGACCTGGTCAACAGTTCATAAATCTATCATTCATTTATAAAACACACATTCTATATCCAATCTAAATCCACTATTTATTGGGGGGTTTTACCTTACCACAAATTATTTTCTTATTCCTTTACCAATTCTTAATACACAAATAAAACTTAAAAAAACAACTGATTACAATAACACAAGTACACAAAATAGTTATCCCAGGAGTTACAGCAACAATTACCCCTGGAATGCAAGTAGAATTATTACTGGTTCTACATTTACACTCACTACTCACCACATATATGAATGAACTCAGCTGCAGTAAAAAAACCAAACATGCCATAGTCAGGTTCTCCTTACTTTTATGCTATATTGTCATCCAGGTGGAACCTCTATCGTATTCACACCCAGGTTATCATCCGCAGAACAAAGCTCCACAGGTTATCAGCTCTGACACCCTACCTTATTATTTTGAGCGACGAGCTGGAGAGAGGCGAGACGGCTGATCAGACCCTCTGCACAGTGCAATTCTAGTGCACTCCCTTCTTGATTCATGGCTCCCCAAAAAGCCTTGGTCTGATGACCCCTTTATATCTCTACTTCAGCCAATGTGTCTGCTAAGCCAATGATAGACCCTTCCTTTACCATCTTATCAGCAGCCCCCTCCTCAAAACTTGACTGCTGACTTGCAAAGCTAAGTTTGCAGCGACTGCAAAATTCCCATGTCTGGGTCTGGAACTGCTACATGTGCAAGTTCCTGTTACCATGGGTTTACTACTTGGTCAAGGTCTTTTCTTTTTGCTGTCTGAGTCCCCCACACATAGGTTTGTAGCTTGTCTCAAGATGGACTCGGGACAGATTTTACAAACATGTTTTTACTGTGTTACAGCACCTCCTGGTATTAGATTTGAGTTTTTCCTGGTTTCCTTAAAGGCTCCTATCCCTGAACTAGTGAATCTCAATATAATTTAAGATATGAATAAGAGGATGCGTATGTCCACTTGCAAGATAAATGGATGAGCTGTAGTCACTGTAGATTCACTAAGAAAAATTTGTTTGATAACCAAGGTAGCTTCTTTGATTGAGTTACTAGATGACAGAAAAACATAATGCAGAGGTGAGACTGCATCTGGATTTTAATGTTTTTGATATGGAGTCTCATGAGAATTTGGGAGCAGGACACAGTATTTGCACAGAATTCTGTAGTGTGGATGCAAATCTACTATTGGGACTACAAACTGAGATACTCAGGAATAGTGGACAAGTGGGAGTAGGGGTAACATCAAATTGGAAGTCTCAGTTGGGGCTCCACAGGTATGTCTATTAGGACAGTACCACATACTATCTTAAGATACCTAGAAGAAGTAAATTGTATATTAATCCACTTCCAAGATGATAGTAAATTAGGAGGTAATCACATACAGTCAGTGGAAGATAATTTGAAAAAACTGAGTCCTCAGTCATGCATGGGCCAAATATAAAAGCATAAAGCAGTCAAATTGTTTGTCTGCATTCCCTTGTCATGTAGTCATACAACAATCATTGTTTCTTAATTTAAATACCTTGTTCACTGAGGGTGCTCTTCGTATTTTCTTGTGGAGTGAGTTTTTTCCCTTCCCCTGCATGACTTTTTCCCCCATTTTTAAAAAATAGGTTGGGAAATGTTTAAGGTAGCTATACACCACCTATGCCTTATCTAATTTTTACAAAGCAGTACATAAATAAGTTTATTTTTGTATTTACTTGCATGTAGTACTATAACTGACCATAGATGCTTTTATCACACAATAAAAAATTGCTGGGGAGGGGAATGTAAATGGATAAAAAAAAATAATTCATATTGTCCTCATGGAAATGCGAAGCTATTTAAGATATTTAAGGTAACTTCCTCAATTGTGTTATAAAAATCTAGTATTTATATCTTAATCAATTGGAGTCTCCCTTTTAGAGTCTTCCCTGCCACATCCTCTTCCTTCCAGGAATAATAGTCTGTTGGTCATCTGGGTATCTGATAACAAATACCAAAATATACTTTGCGGAATGATTTGGGCCCCTATTCAGCAAGGTGTCTAAGCATTTACGAGTATTTAAACATTTATTTAAACCTAAGTAGTTCCTTTGATCTTGACCTTTTGTTAAAAGTGGTGTGAGCTGAATTAGGGCTTGGGAGTTTGAAATGAGCGTCTTACCCTGTTTCCCAGCAAATCAAAGAATAGCCAAGAAGCTAGCTATAAAGTTACATGTTCAGGCTGAGAGATTTGACTAGCTTTAGATCCTTTCCATATATATCTTTTTTCCCCCAATGGGATGAAATTCTATTTTTCATCTGACTTGAAACTGTGAGAAAAAGGTATCGAAATGGGGAATGCTTTGACAAGTGTTGCTATGAAGTTGAAATTGGAGTTCTACTGTCTTGGTAATCAGTAGATAACCTATTCCTATTTTTCCCTCTCTGACTCTGCTTATTTTGGAAAATAAATCTTTTTGCACTCTTGTTTATACTGTAGATACGGTATTTCCCCCACTCCCTCAGCTACTTTTTCCCAGGCCGGAAAATATTTGCTTTGGGATTCTTTCAAATGGAAAGGAAATTTGGGCCTTGCTGAAAGAGCAAGCAGCTGGTTTCTCCCCTTTTTGTCCTAAGTAGGAGGAAGTGTTTAGATAACACATGCACTTTAAGCAGTGCGGTTTTGGATATATAAGTTGTTGTAGTTGAATTTTCAGCCTTGCAAACTTAATAATGAATATAAGGAGACATCTAATAGAAGGAGACAGTAATGCTGAATAACACCACAAGATGTCACTCAAACAGTTGAGGAGTAAAGTCAAACAGACCAGAAAATTAAACTCAATTTGTAATTTCCTATGAGATTCCCAAATTAACAGTAAAATGAACAAAATCCTAATATACACTATACTATGTTATGTTTCATAGTAGATGAGACTAAAATCAGTTGACAATTTTTCTTTAAAAATGATAAAATTCAACTTTGTTTTCAGATATACTATCTAGTCTAAAATAATATACATTTAAAAACTTTGTAGCATTAGTAAAACATTAAATCTGACTTTGGAAGCAAGTTATGACTTCAATACTGTATACATATACATAAGTGAATCACACCAGTACAGATGCAGATCTACGCTTCAAAATGAAGGGTTTTTTCACTTAAATGTTGGGATGCTTCACTGTGTCTTAACATAATACATGAGAAAAAAACTTTTCATGCTTTGTTTAATCAAAAGTGAACAACCCGGAGAACAGTCTCCTGAAGACATGGAAGAAGATGAATCCGTACTTCTGTGCAAGACTGTAATGTATTGTGCAATTGAGAATGCTGAGAACGAGAAATGAGTTAATACTGTTCTTTAAATTGAAACATGACTTTAAATTCTTTACCTAAAGCGTTATGTATAAATAATGTGTATAAAAGACCTTCCAGTCTTTAAAAAACCTTGAGCTACATAGGTTTGCTACTAATAAGTTTTCAAACTGCAGTTTTGATGTGGTTTGTAGAAGTTAACTTTTAATTCTGGCTGTGTGGAAGAAAGCATTAGGAGTAACTGTGTCTCTAAAAATGCACATGGAGTTTGACAGTCAACTTTTCTAAAATATCCTTTATTTGATGTATCCGTTAACATCTGGCTTAAAATTCTAAGCTGAGCATTAATTTTGTCTGGCAATGTGTTATGCTTAGATCTGTTTTCGGGATGCCAAACCAAAAATCAAACTTTTTGAGCATAACTTAAAGGCCATTGTAACCCGTCCGTGCCCAGGGTAGCCCACTGATAATGCCAGGGTCAGGGCAGGCTGCAAAAGGAGAGCAAATTCTCCCAACACTGGTGGGTGACACCACAGTCAGACTTCCCAACCAGCCACAAACAGTGCTTCTGATTCCCCCACACTGGTTATCAAGAAGCCACTGTGCAAATACACACAGCCCCCTTTACTGCATTTCAGTCTCTGGCTCCCAAACTGCCACTAGGTCCAGTAAAGAGACCAGTTGCTTTAACTCTATGCTCTTTACTAAAAGATTCCCTCTGATCCCAAAGGATCAGCCACAGTACCAGTTCACTATAAGTTTGGATCTTACCCAAAATACCACGCCGCCAGCCAATCCTTTAGTAACTAAAGCTAAAGGTTTATTAGTAAAAGAAAAACAAACAATAAGAGAAGTGTTAAAGGCTTAAAGCAATCAGATACATACAGATGATTTAAAAGTCCATATACATCAGATTTCTAGAACAATTGTGGAGTTGCAGGCTTGTATAGTTCCTCTGGTATACATCCAGTACCTGGATGGGTCTAAGTCCTTCAGTTCAGTTGCAAAGTGTGTTAATCCAGAGGTGTGTCCGCAGCTGGACAGGAACAAGGACACAAGGCAAAGACGAAGACAAAATGGTTTCTGTGGTTTGATCTTATATACCCTCTGTTACTGGCCATGTGGCTTGTGGAACTTTACTGGAACCAAAATGAAGTCCATAGTCACATGGGCCAATCCTGGTAACTCTTCAGGTATGCCTTTAGTTTCTTCCCGGGCCTCTGGCTTCTGTAAAGGTCTTGATGGGCCATTAAGCGGGCTATTGTCCTGCGGCCTCTCTGTCTGGGGTGTGTCTTCCACAGCACAGTTTGAAATACAGGGATATCAAAGATCTCCATAACTTTCCTTATACATATTACACATGAACACAAATATTATCATCTTATTCAGCATATCATAACCTTTCTAACAATACCTGACATGGTATGTCTTACATGAATCACTATGATTTTGACATATTAAGATCAAATAACACAACTGCCCCCCCTCCTAATGCAGCCCGCGTGACAGCCATGTTGTTAAGTATTTAGTTACCCTTGGAACTGTGATTTCAGATGGCCTCTGCATACACCCTTGCTAAACTTGGATTAAATTTCCTTTGAAATATAGGTTATCTAAATGTATCATTAAGGAAAACTATCAATTTGTGATTATCAAGACTGATCTAGAATCAGTCTCACTCTTGCATTTGTGCATCAAGCTGTAGGTTCCATTTCTCTTAGGCAGTAGGTGGGGAATAGGATAGAAGAGATCACCTTCATGAATCAGGTCCTGGAGAAGTTTACATAGTATTTCTTATTCATGTTTATATTACAGGAGCAGCCAGAGGATCAGTAGGGGCCTTGACTTCATTGTACCATGCGCAATACAAACACATAAGTCAGTTCTTGGAGAAGACTGATCTTAGAAAGTGTATGCTTAAAAGCTGCAGCTCACTATGACAGCAAGGAGAAATTGTGCCCCCCCCATCCCCAATATCTTTTTGAACTTCAGATCAAATGTCCTACGAGTGCTAAAAGAGGGTGCACCGAAGCAAGTCCCTAATGAAGAAATGAGTCATGAAAATGGAGTGAGGTGGGCACCTCAGGGTGAAACTTCAGTCACTCTTGTTCCTCCCTTGAACAACTTGCTATAAGTCTCAAAACCCACAAGCAATAAAGATTTGGGAAGATTTTAGGGCCCTATTTTTCCATATTATATAAAATCATATATCAAAGTTAATACTTAGTTTAGCACTTAAATACTAAGGGGGGGAGGAAGACTCACATTTTGGTCAAAAAGGAAAAGAGCATTTAGACTTAGCACTTTTGGTACATAAATGGTTAGAAATCATTGCAAATGCTAAGGTATATTTGTGTGTAGAATTAAAGCAGTGTAAAAAAAATTTACACAGTAGTGCTAGAATATTTTTGTGTGTAGTTTCTTGTGTAAAAATATGATTTGGTCATGGAGGTTATGGATTCCGTGGCTTTCCGGAACCTCCATGATTTCTGGGGCAGGGCTGGAGCAGCTGTCAAACCCTGGGCTGCCAGAGCAGCAGCTGACCCCAACAGCTGACTGGGGGCTGCCCAGCCTCCTGGCCCACTTCCTCCCCCACTTCTCCCCCAGCGGCTGACTTGGGGGGCCTGCTCCCCCAAACAGCTGACCAGGGGTGCTCTTTGTCCCCTCCTCTCTAGTCCAGGGTATTTTTTAGTGAAAGGCAGGGACAGGTACTGGGCTTCTGTGAATTTTTGTTTATTGCCTGCCATCTGTCCTGACTCATACTAAAAATACCCACGACAGAATCTTAACCTTCCTTACATGGATTTAAAAACTTTTGATTTTCTTTTTTAGATGAAAGTCAAATCAGTTTGCGTTTCATATTCTTTCTACTTGTGGTGAAACACAGACCTGGCACTAGGGATAAGCAGACTAAGCAATTGCTTGTGGTCCTGAGCAGCTCAAGGAGGTCCCTTATTAATTATTAGTGTGATCGGGGAGGCAAAAATATTCCTGTTTAGGGTCTGCAATGGGCTTGCACTGGCACTGGTGTAACAACAAGTTGGCTAAGCTAAAGTTTCAATGTTGTGCACAGAGAGTTAGTACTGCAGTGTAATTTCTGATAATGAGGAATGTGTGTCTAACTTATTTGGGTACTAAGTTAAAATTACCTTGAATTGTTGAATGGATTGACACAGTTGTGTACTTATCTGTACTTTCCTTAAATACTGGAAAGTGGACCTGGATGATAGGAACATTACTTGTCAAATTCCATGAACTGAGGAAAGTATTGCTTCAAAATAATTAATAAACACAAAAATATAAACTGCATTTTTGAGGCTTAGGCTTTTGGTAGGCGATTTGATTAAGAAACTGAAGTATTTCTTTGAATCTTTACAGCAAACCATACAATGAAAGTTGGCAAAGTAATTGCCATGTATCATTGTTTGTTGAAGTGACGTGATAAGACACATTCTTGGAGGGAAATGACCTTTGAGACTTATATTGAATTCTTTTGGGAGTTAAAACAGTGAAGGGTGTGGGTATCTTGTTATGTCAGAAGGATTTTTTTAATTAAACTTCAATATCGCTTGGTGTATGTAGGCTAAGTTAGCTGAGTGCTGATTTTTTTTCCCTAAACTTAAAAGAATGGAGCAAGGTTCTCCATTACTGGTTAAAATCAGTGAGGCTTCCTGCAATATTAAATCTATTTTTGAAATAGTAGGGAGCCTCCAAGTTACCCTGAAACCAGAGCCTAGTGTAGAGGAGAGAGATCTTACCAATGCTGCTGCTGATCAAGATGAGCAAATCATCACTGTGTAAGTATCTAATGCTTGCTAAACAGTGTTGATGCAAATGTAAAATGCAGCCTAAATACATAAGCAAGGGTAAGTTTGAAATTGCTTGCTTGTTACTTTTCTTAATTTTACGAGTTAAAGCAGGAACACCATTTCCAAATGAATTAATCAAATACCATAAATGTTTTGAAGCATCTGAAGAATGAAGCAGCACCACAATGAAAAAAGAAGCTTGAGGAGTAGGGAAACCTTCATCTTGAGTTTCTGTGGCATTTATTGTTATGGCTTGCATCTTCTCTCTGTTTGCATTGTTATTTTTTGTGTACAGAATACTCCTTGTTCAAAATACAGTAGAACCTCAGTTCTACTAGGGACCTAGGAATACCTAGGAAATGGAGATTGGTCGTAACTTTGAAATGTTCTTAACTTTGGACAAAACATTATGGTGGTTCTTTCAAAAGTCTACAACAGAACATTGACTTACTACAGCTTTGGAACTTTACTATGTAGAATTAAAATGCTGCTTTCCCTTTTTTAGTAATTTACATTTAACACAGTACTAGTCTGTATTTGCTTTTTCTTTGGGTCTCTGGTGCTGCCTGATTATGTACTTCTGGTTCCAAATGAAGTGTGTGGTTGGCTGGTCAGTTTGTAACTCTGGTGCTCATAACTCTGAGGTTCAACAGTAATTACAAGCAGATATTTCCCCTTCTTGAGCATTTCCACTTTCAGAGAATGCTGTGATGTGTTATAGCAATACAAAAGTTTGCAGTGGAGGCTGAGGTGACGACAAGAACCAGCTTGCTGTCAGGTTCGATTTATATGGATCCCTCAAATAAGGAGGGACAAAGATTGCTTTGCATACAACTTTGCTTTACTTACAATTTAAAAATCACCATTGATTCTTATTTAATACAACAATTTAGCTACTTAAAACACAGTCACAATAACAACTATACAATTATATTTACAAAGCTAGCTTATACTATAGGGTTATACTTACACTGCACCAGTGAGATTTGTCAGCAGCAAAGCAGCACTCCAATTCTACTAGTACAATTCCCGGGTTTACATCTGAGTGGAAAATACAGTCACACTCGGGTTTACATCTGAGTGGAAAATACAGTCACACTCAGGTTACACATCTGAGTGGAAAATACAGTCTCACTCAGGTTACACAGCCACACACTCTATACTTAGGTTTGAGTGGCAAGCTGGGGAGAGACAGTAGGTAGATCACGCCTACATGTAGAGCTATTCTGGTGCCCTTCCAAGATATGGACATCTCCAGTTTACTTCCTGTTTTTTGATCACCTATATTTCTCTTCCTCACAGCCATGTGCCCACTTTTTAGCCAATTATGAAGTTCCTAAGAGCAATGAGGTAATTGGGGACTGCACCCCGAAACAGCGAAACTGACAGAGTGAAACCCGATTTTATTTTTCTTAATTGTCCAGCTGTTTGCTGCTGACAAAGAATCATCCATTGCAATACATGTCTAAACACTATTCAAATGCAGTTTACTGAGTTTCGAGTCACAGAGATTTTGCTACAATACATGAATGCATACTGTTCAAAGAAAGTTTCTCAGAGATTGATACTATTTAGATGAAGTTTACTGGGTTTGACGTAACAGGTTTTCCAAAGGCTACATTCTGATTACATTGCCTTTAGTACTTAGCGCCTGCTGACTCCTCCAGGCGCTGGTAAGTTTCACAGAGATTTTGTTACAATAGGTGGCCGGCCAGGGGTTGATACAAAGCAGTTAGCATTTTACAATTCGGTCCAATGAGTTTATTATATTCCTATTAATTTAAAATGGAGTTGGGTCACTTTAATTATAAAATGAAACAGTGTTACAACAGAGGCAAGCAGTACATGAGAATACTGTCAGACTGCAAATGCTGTTCCTGTCATCCTCCCTAGCTTTTACCCTGCCATTTCAGTGTACCATTTCTGGATTCTCCAAGCCCAAATCTCGCATTCTTGTCTCCAGAGTTTGCAGTCTTACTTTCTTTGCTGCATTATGATTTTGATGCATCCTAAAAAATCTGAGAATTTCTCTTGCTGACAAGAGCAAAGAATTCTGAGGCTTGCAGCAAATGCACAAGTAGGAAGATGTGCCCCAAATTAACTGGTTACTTATCAATGCTGCAGTGAATAAGACAACTGGAAAATATAGCTAAATAGCAGGAAAACATATTTTACAGTATGTTCAATATTTCATGACATTGGAAAATGTGAGGGACTCCAGATTGTTGAAAGTTATGGTATGAGTGGTTAAATCTGTATTAGGACTGTTAATTTTTCATAGTAAATTTTTAATAAAACAATTAAACTCTCAGAAAAGTAACTAAACTCCCTGTGGAAAGCTGACAAATTAATTTTCTGCTGGTACTGTTTGTCTCCTGGCTCCTTAGAGAACCAAGCTCTTATTTCCTTGAAGTTCTTATGACAAGTATGATTTTGATTTTAAGAACAAACTTTCAACAGTCATTTCTCTGACTAGATCGGTCAAGTTTGTCTAATTCTGCTACTTTAGAGAGGAGAGGGGGGTTCCTTAAATGGCTGTCTTGGTTAAGTAGTATTTTTTGCTGTTGATTAAAGCATTAAAGTGAAATCCCTTGCTGGAAGTGGGTAAAACGCTATCTAAGAAAACATGGTCTGTTAAGGAACAGATACAAATATAAAATGTTAAGTATTTTCACCATCCCATAATGTACTTTCTGGAATGAATGGTATAATCAATTTCAGAACACTTCCATTACTACTCTGTGGTTTTAAATTAGCACATAAGCTTTTACCATTTTTTTTTTTTTTTTTGTGTGGGGGGTAGGGGGGGAGAATCCATCTCGGTGGATTCCCTTTCTGGGTGTGTTGATACTGGACACTTAGTGATTAGTGTGGTATTAGTGAGACATGGTACGTTTGATTTGTAGATTAATAAGGTTTAATATGCAGTGCTTTTTATAGATATTTTAGTTGAATATAAAGCTTAAAATTAATTATATTAAGCTTGGAGAGCTAAGCAGTTATTTAGAAGGCTGTGTATAAGAACAGCTTTTTTTAGCAGCCTTGCTAGGGAATTAGTGGCTTTTGGTTTGATTGGCAGTATTTTTGAGGAGTTTTTTGTTTAAATTTTTTATATTTTATAAATTTTATTTTTAAATCTTACATATTAATTATTTATATTAGATACTTACTTTATTTTTATTATGATGGGGTTGTTAAAATATTTGGTGATAGGAAGGGTGGTGTAAAAATATGCCCCTTGTTAATGAAAAATTGTATTTTTAGATGTTTAAGGATAACTTGTTTTATTACCATTTATTTATGTGCAGCTTCAAGCATACATGTTGTATGTTTCATTATGTGCTGTGGCATGCAGAAACTGAGACATCTCCAAGGTTACTTCGTGGCTTTATTTTTGCCAACCAGAAGATGTCATGCTACAGGGGTCAGAATAACCCAGCAAGCAACTGAAGCTATGCTAGGCCTGGAGGACCCTGGACAGGCAACTTCAAATTGTACTGGGCCTCCAACATTCCCCTCCTTGGTGGCTCCCATAGCTTGGTAGGCCACCACAATGACTTTCTGATACATAATTTCTATTGTGTTTAATATGGTTATATTTTAGTTTTTATATTGAGGCTTGGGGACTATTTTGTGTATGTTTGATAGGAACATTAGATATTGTTATTATGTAAACTAATTATTTGAGCCTGGCATTTATTGTGACATTTAATATTTTTTCAATAATGACTTAAGGTTTTTTTGGGTGGTGGTATTTTAAATTTTTTTATTTTATTAGATAGGACTTAAGTTTTGTTGGATGATATTTTGGCTTATTTTTTCATAAAATTTTGCTTATATGCAACTTAAAGCTTTGGAGATAGTATTTATTATAATTTATGTGAGGTTTAAGAGGCTTAGGTGTTTTTATTATTTAGGGTATTCATGTAAAAAAATTACTTAATATATTTTAAGGCTGAATGTGTGTGTGTTATGGGAGTTGATAGGGCTTTAAGGCTTTTGTTTAGGATATTTAACTTATTACGATTTTTTTATTGTGTTTAGCATTTTTGCTGATGCTTTTATATTTTAAAATGTTTTGCTTGGGACGTGCATGTATGTTAGCGTTCTGTGTTACTTAGGTGTGTGTTTAGTTCAGCTGTTTCTGTACTAGAGGTGTTATAAATGGTGCACAGTGGGATGTAGGTAGGATATGTTAATATTTTGTATGCCTACATGTACTTTTACAAGGGGTAACTTTGGGGGTTTTAATACTTGGCTTTCATAATTTTTTTTAATTGTATTTTTTGGACTTGGGAGCACAATGTACAACTACACTTAGATAGGTGTTTATGTACATTACTGCGTTGGCAGAGGGACTTACTAAGGCTTATTGCTAAAATACTTTTTAGCTTAGTAACAGGTTTTTTTAATTAGAAGGAATATTTTTATGTAGTAATAGCTAAAATTGGCTTTGTAAATTACTTGAGACCGATTTTTGACACTATAACAGTGTGTTGCTTTGGTTTTGTGTTTTTTTTTTTTGGTTTAATTTATTTTGTATAAATAAATTAAATTATTTGGACCTCTTTTTTTTTAAGGATGTTCATTTTGGTGACGTTAAAAGGCAACTCACAATTAGTTAAAAAAAATTATTTTAAATTTTAAAGAATCTTTTTTAGCTACAGGGTAGTGGGCAGGGGTACTATCTTACAACATTTGTTTGAGATTGCATTATTTTTTTTGTCTATATAGTAGCATAACAAGGCAAACAGATATAGTAAAACAATAGCAAGAACATTCTACTGTGAGATCAGGTGAGAACTGCCATGGTACTTATGTTGAAAATATTTGAGTTGAGATATTTTACATATTTTTTTCCCCTGTTTCATCAGTGTGGCTTAAAATGTTGGCTCTGGGGAACAATCTAGAAAATTTGTAAAGAGTTCTGAGATCTTTTTATTGGAATACATGGTTCAACCATATTACAGTAGGCTGTGATCTCTCTCAGAAATCAAGCAGTCAGGCTTCAGTGAGGGTTGTCAGATGTCTGGTTTTCAACTGGAAAGTCTGGTTGAAAAGGAGACCTGGCACTGTCCGTTAACTGTGGTGGGGAGGTGCTGTTGATCAATCTGTGCCTGCTTCTGCTCAGCCAGGGCCACCTGAGATAGGCATCTCATGGGCAGTCAGTCAGCAGTCTCGGTCAGGCTGCAGCTCCCTTCCCAGCATAGCAGAGGGAGCTCAGCTAGGGATGGGAGGAAGGAAGTGGAGAGGATTGAGTGACCGGGAAGAGGGTGCGGGGAGAGCAGTGAGTGACGGGGAGGGAGGGAGGAAGAAGAGCGAAGTGGGTCCTTGGTGGGTGGGAGAGGGCGGTGAGCAGGGCTGGTTTTCAGCAGTTAGAAAGTTGGTAACCCTAGGCCTACATTATGGAGTTACATTGACATAAGCTGTTCTACCCTGACCTAACTCTCAGTATCTACACTAGGTGTTCTCGCCAACATAAGTAATGGGGCCTTTAGACTCTATAAACATGGTTGCCCTAATGGATGGATTTTTATAGTTGGACAATTTCATAATACTTCCGTTACAGTCCTGCTTGAGCTCACCAAGTTTCTATGTTTGGATCCCAACGCTGGATCAGTGTACTTTTAAACTTCCCTTCAGTCTGGTCTGGGTAAGTTCAAAGCACAGTCTCTTCCTTTTGCATCTAGGCTCACTACTTAGGCTACCATAGTCTATGCCCTTCTTGCTGATACTGGATGCTTAATGATCAGCATGGATACCAGTATGCCTGATATGCAGATCAATATGGTTTAGTGTACAAGTTTTCTATAAATACACTACTTCAATACAAAGCCTAAAATTAACTACAATATATCATACTCGCTAAGCAGTCATTCAGAAGGCTGTATATTGGAATGGCTTTCTTCAGGGGCCTCATCAGGGAGTCAGTGGATCCTCTGGTCTGACTGGCAGCACCTTCCGCAGAATCGGGCATAGATGGAGCCCGCCCCTTTGTCTAAGTGGTGACTTTTTATACATTTCTATACACAACTTTCACCTTATTACCTATCTATTTATTACATATTCTGCCTACATTGGGTTCTCATGCTTGACTACATTCCATTTTCACCATGAGAATTGGGGTAATCAAAACCACATCTGGTGATAGAAGGGGTGGTGGGAAAATATGCCCCTTGGCAGTGGAAAAATGTGCCCCCAGACGTTTAAGGATAACTTATTATTCCCATCACAGTTATCTATGTGCAGCTGCAAGCATATATGTTATGTATTTAGTCTTATGTGCCGTAGTATGCAGAGACGGAAACACCTGGAAGGTTACTCAGTATTCCTATTTGTTTCTGCCAAACAGAAGATGTCAGGATCTGGAGGCCAGAATAGTTAAGCAAGCAACTTAAGCTGTGCTAGGCCGCAAAACAGTGGTCAGGCAACTCAAATTGCAGTGGGCCTCCAACATTTCTCTGAAGTGGGACCCTACGGTCCAGCTGCCCAGGACCAGTGCCGAGTCCCAGTAGTTTTAAGAACATTCTTTCCTACAGCTCTATCCTTGTGGGCACTCTGGTTTATAGTTTGTCGGTGCAGGGACTCTTGATAGTTGAAAGAAATACAGACTTTGCAGAAGGATTTCTGAAACAGTCACTTTACTTGAGACAGCACAAGAGACAGATGAGTGCAGAATAAGAAGCACTTGCACGTAATTCCCTGCCTCATATTCCTCACCAGGCTTCAGTGTTCTTTGGGATTTGGGTCAAGGTCTTTTTAGGGTTCCAAGTCTCCTTTTCTGGTCTGCAATCCTCCAGTTCTGGCTGCTTCTTCAAATTATGGAGTCTTCTTCCTTCCTGATCCCTGCAGCTGAGTTTCTACAGCTTTGTCTGGTTCAACCATCCCTCTCCTTCTGAAACATGCCACTTTGCATTCCCCTTTGTCAAACTTCTCAGCCTGTGTGGTTTTAAAAGGGTGTACCTATACTTCTGTTTCTTTGTTTTTTGTGCATTTTCCACTCTAGATATCTAAAGGAGCAAGGAGAGAGCTGGTTTCACCTAGATTGCATTGTTCTGTGAGGGCCTGACCAATTCACTTGTTGATAATCCTTAGTAAATGGCTCACTGAGGCATGCAGTGTAGTTTTAGCTGGGTTGGTCCCCAGGATATTAGGGAGATAAGGTGGGTTATGGAATATCTTTTATTGGACCAACTTCTTTTGCTGAAAGACATGCTTTTGAGCCCCACACAGCTCTTCTTTAGGTCTGGTGAAAGGTACTCCCAGTGTCACAGCAAAAAGCAAGGTGGAACAGATAGTTTATCATAAGTAGTTAGCACATATTGTAAGAGACCATGCAAGATCGAGTGGCCCGTTAACACTTCTGCAGTCATAGGACAAAAAATGGGGTTAGTGGGTTACAGATCGTTGTAATAAGGCACAAATTCAGTATCTCTGTTCAGTCCATGATTTTTGGTGTCTTGCAAAGTAATGGATTTGAGCTTCCAGGCGTGTCTTTTGAAAGCATTGTGCAGATTTCCTTTGAGGATAAGGACTGATAAGTCAGTTATAGACTGTTAATTTTGTGAAAAGTGTTCACCGACAGGTGATAGGGCGTTTTTGTCTTTAATCATTTTCCTGTGTGAGTTCGCGTGCATAGCGATTGTCTGGTTTCACCCACATAGTTGTTGGGGCATTTAGTGCTCTGAATGAAGCTACCACATGTTATGATAGGCATATATAGGATCCATGGATCCTGAAAGGTGTATTGTGGGGGATGCTGATCATTGTAGCAGTGGAGCTATGTCTGCAGGTTTTGCATCAGTTGTTCTGGCAGGATCTGGTGCCACTTTGCGTTGGTGTGTCTGTTAGGAGCTTGCTTCTGATGATGAGTTTGGAAAGGATGAAGAGTTGTCTAAAGGCCAGAAGTGGGGGTTCAGGAAATATTTCTTTCAGGATGTGGTTCCCATCGAATATAGGTTGTAGGTTGATGATGCCTTGCATAGGTTCCATTATGGGTGTGGTAGGTAACAATTAGGGGTGTGTTGTCAAAGGAGTTTTTATTTCTGTATTAAAGCAGGTTCTCTGAGTATTTGGGTGGTCCATTCATTCAGAAGTAGACACTTGGACACGCCTCCATGTCACAAGAAGTCCCTCTGGAAAGAGGTTTACTCACTTGATGTTACCTACTTGGTTTCAAGAAGCTAATTGAGTCACATGTTCATAAAAACTTTTCGTGTTTGCCATATCTTCTGAAGGGAAAATGGGTATGTGTAGTGGTGGTTGTGTGCAAATCAATGGAGTCTGGTAGCATGGTGGAGACATAGTAATGAATAGGGAGCTGGTCTCCTGTTGAAATCTGCACCAGATGGAAAATTAGTCTGGCATTCTTCAGTATTTTTAAATAAAATTCTAGGTCCTAGAGGATGAGATATGAACATCAAAGGATCAAATGTGATGCTAATTGATGTCCTTATTGGCAACATTTTGCAGAGGCCAGTGGCTAATTAATTTGAACTATTCTATCATCTTGAGCTGGGCCTATTAGTCAAGGGCAAGTCTTGCTGGCAGATTAGTGGTGAGGAAGCTTGTCCTTTTGCTAGAGTTCAACAAATTCCTTGGCTAAAGAACGTTAAATTCTTCACAGCTAGTGATCTGTCATCTTTCAGAACATTAGCTGGTATAATTTAAAAGGAATGGAGAACACTTTGAATCCTGTATTACTAAAATACAGTAATAACCTATAACAAGGACTGTTTCCCAAATTGGATGTGATGGTAACGTACTAATCTATCAGATCTTGATTTTGATAGTTACTTCTAGCATCACCTTTTCTTTTGGATAAGTGGCAGCCTGTCTCAGAATTAATAATTCAGACAATTGTGTGTACTTCGTTGCTCAGTGTACTGACTTAACTATTTCTTCTTGCAAACGAGTATTATAAACATAAAATGATGTTTTTGATTTACAGTATTGAATTTTTCTAATCCAATTTTTTTCTTATTCACTGTAGGAATGAAGACCTAAAGCAAATGTTGGAAAGTAATAAAGATTCTGCTAAACTGGATGCTATGAAAAGGATTGTTGGGGTATGTGAAATTCAAAGGTTTTTTTGCCAATACATATTTATGCTGGCTTCTCTTCGCAATTCCTTCACCATTTTAATCTGTAAATGGTTTGAAAAGCTAAGGTGAAGTGGTATGTTCTTTAAATATCAAGATGGAAAATTTAAAAGTTAATGTCACACAGATCCTGTTCATGTCAAAGAAATACTTCAGTTATTTTTCTCAGACAGCAGTCTGAAAAACTATAAGTGGTTCTTACTTTGTGAATAAACAGAAGAATGTTTGGCATGTTTTTCTTTGTAAATTTCTCAATCCCTGATTTAATTTTTTCCTAAAATATAAATAAAGTTTTAATTGACATTTGAGTCTACTGCTGCAGGTTTCAATTTATGCTTAAAATGTTGAACTGGCAACCAGTTTATTAGCAGTTTATTCTTAATATTAAATAAGCATTACAGGTTTTTTGAGTGTTAAACCTGAATTACAACTGTTTAAAAATTAACCTGCATACCTATACATGAGATTCCCAAGACTGTTGAGTGTGAAGAGGTTAGATCTTTTCCTATGCTTGCTAATGGTGTAACACCATGCCTGCATTGGTGTTGACCTCAACTGTAAACACCATTTAAGATTACTCCTTTGGGGTGCGGTTGGGAGGGGGGAAGGGAATCACTTTTTCCTAGTCTAGACAATGGCCAAGCCTTCTGCATTTCCTCCTGATGGAGCATTTGATCAAACAATCCATCTGGAAATGCTGATGAACCCTCACCTTGATAAGGTGATGAACTGTAACACTTGATCTGAAACAAGGAACTAGATAAACAGGTTTGGCAGAGATCTCTGGGAGTCAAAAGAATCCTGGAACAGCTAGAGAGTGGTTGTCAAGCTGCCTAGGCAGTAGTCAGAGAGGAGATCAATTTCTAGAGGTAACAGGCTTTTTTAAATCTGAGCCCTGAATGGATACACAAATGTGGATCTGCATCCGCCCCAATCAGCTGACTTCTGACCACCATCTGCAGTGTAGTCATCTACACCCGCATGCATTCCAGCCTATGTTGCTAATGAGCCATTCGGGAGGCAGCTGCTCCAGGCAGCTGCCCAACAGCTGATTCATTGGTGGCTGGCAGGGGAGCCCCTCCTGGAACAGCTGTTCCACGGGGCTCCCCTGCCAGTAGCCAATCAACTAACTGTTGTGTGGGGCTCCCCTGCAGCTGCCAATCTCAAAGGTGGGGAAGCAGCTTCAAAGTCTGAGCTGCACACACCTGCTTCCCCTCCTTTGAGATCCGCATCTTGTCCATCATTTACCAAAAAATGATCTGTGGATATAAAGTGGATATCCGTAGATCTGCATTGCTCTATTTATCTGTAAGCTAAAGGAAGTCTACCTTGCTGGGCTTTGCAAATATTTGCATGCAGTGTATTATACAAAACTGCTTGTTTCTTTTACTACTGCTTTTTCTTTTTTAAAAAGAAAACTAGTGTCTGGATAGGTAACTTCCTGAAGTCCACCCCTAATGGAGTGAATCTCTCTACTCTTCCAAAAAATGGTGATTAAAGGTGCTAGAGTTTCTGGAGCCTGTCTTCAGAGGCTCAGAATATCTGTTCTTTTTCCATTGAGGCATGTTGCAAAAAGCTGGAAATAGGTGAATATGAGGGGAGAAGCTTAAGGACTAAACTAGAGGCAAGAGTTGGCAGGGGTGTAGGTGACTCTTAATGTTAAAATTGTGTGTCAGAGGCACTCTGAGCACAGGCTCAGTCTTGCTTTGACTTCAGAAAGTATTGTTTCTCTCGGTTTAGCTTCAATTATTTTTTAAAAAGTAGAAATTTGATTAAATAAGATGTTCATATCACAAATGATCTTTATCTTCCTAATATGCAGTAAAAATAAATTTCATTAAGAATCATAGATGTTCACAAGATTACAAAATTTCTCCTATTCAGGAAAATTTAGATGTATTACTAATATTTTAAGTGCATTTTGTGTAAAAAAAAAAAAAAAAAAAAAAAAAAAATTTGAAAATTCTTACCCCAATGAAAAACAACTTAATTTCCCTCACAGCCTCAATCATAGCCTTTCTTCTATCCTTACACCTGTTACCCCAGTGGAAAACTTTGGAGAATAGTTGAGGCTTGCGGTGTCCTGGAAGTGGCCTGAGCCTAAATTTGGAAATGGAGCTAGAAAGAAAGGTCAGGTACCTAATACCCTTTTTGGAGAAACTCCTACTGCCTGCCCCCTTACTGCCAATTTTTTATACAGAAAATACCTCCTTGCTGCTGCTGCTGCATCACATGTACAGAATCTGTCTTGAGCAGCAACTTCTACAGAACAGCATACAGACATATAGTTCTGTCCTGCATTCTTTGCAAACTCAAAACTCCTCGCCTTTCAGTAGGAGCTTTGGTTATACCAGGCATACAGCTGGGGTAATCAATTTTGTCAAGATCCAGATTACTTGGTTAAGGTATAACCAAGGTCCAGACTCCAAAAAATGTAATAAGTAAGTAGGTAAAAAGATTGTGGGGTTTGTTGAAAAGTGTTTGGTGGTCCAGATTTGGCTCATGGTCCACCAATTGATGACCCCAGCATACAGGATTTGAGCTCCTAATGGCTATGCACAGCAGTTAACTTAGTGTGATTAGACCTTAGTCCTGGAAAACCCCATTATATTCTTTTGGGCTAATGATCCATGAACGGAAGGGAATTTACACTCATTGTGACTTAATGAGTCAAAATACATGCTTTTAAAAGATGCTAAATACATATCTACATGGTACACTGGAGCTACTATAGTTGGTCAGTTAAATAATGCAAGTTACATGTGCATTTTCTTAGTGAGCTGTAACTCTGGTAACAATTTTAAAACTAGATCAACCTTATCTTTTGAAAACTCCTGTCATAGCAAGTTGTTTGATGCTGTAGTAGTAATAATACTTAGCTCTTACACAATGCTTTTCATCAGTGGATGTTGCCTCTTCAGTGACCAGATGGGAACAGAATTTATTTCCTGTCTGGTCATTTGTCATTAGGACCACATCCCTGACAGCCCAGTCACCTTGTAAGGAGGCCCCTTTTATACGGGCTCTTATAATTAAGAACCAGGCAGTGGAGGTTCCAGAAACTCACCCTTCACTATCTTCTCTTAGAAATTGAGGATGATTTAACTTCTCCAGGATATTCTGTTTAAATTCCTAGTCTTAAACTGGGTTGTAGTAAAATAAAATGTTAAGATCAGAAAATGGGTTTAAAATAAAATGGTATGCATGGCATCTAGACTTCAACTGTGCAAAAGGTGCCATTTGGGTATATCTTAAATTTCTCTAATATTCTTTCCTCTCTAGCTTGTTCCTTTCTTTCCTACCACTTTTTAATATGCTACATTGTTGGGTTTAGACAACCTGGAGTCCCCAGTCTGCCCCCGGCTTCTTTTCATCCGCCGGGGCCACCATTGATTTTGGGTTCATGTGGGCCGGACAAAGCACAGCGACCAATATGATTGCAAGCCAAGTCGTTTATTCCAGGGCAAAAGCCATCTTATATAATACTTCATGCAGTGCTCACATCCTCTTCTTGCAGTTACTGATTGGTTAAAAGTTACAAGCATACACACAGCACAAGCACAAGCTGATTCTCATGGATAGCTTAATATTTCCCACAGCTGCCTAATTTATTATTCTGTTTACCTCCTGGACACTGAGCTAAGAAAGAAGAAAGGGAGGTGTCCGCTGTCCTTGGCCGGCTTCCACCTGCCTAGGCAACCTTATCTAACTCTCACGTCCTTGGGGCCTAGCACTGTAACTTCCCATCCCAGGCATCAGGGCCGTGTAAGGATTGTAGATCCCCACACTACATATTTGAGATATGGCCTGTAATTTCACATGAATCTCCTCCTCCCTTCCTGATTCCTGAGATTCCAGCCATGTCTGACCCTTTTTCATTCTAGTCAATATATAAAGCACGTGGGTCCAAGTTACATCAGCATTTCAACAATGTATAATGCTTGTCAAATAAGAACACGAGACTGGCCATATGGTGTCAGACCAATGGTCTATATAGCTGAATATCTTGTCTTCCAGCAGTGGCCAGTGCCAGATTCTTCAGAGGGAATGAACAGAACAGGGCAATTTTCAAGTGATCCATTCCCTGTTGTCCAGTTCCAGCATCTGGCAGTCAGAGGCTTGGGGACAGACACCGAGTATGAGGCTGCATCCTTGACCATCTTGGCTAATAGTCATTAGTGGACTTTTCCTCCATGAAATTATTTAATTCTTTTTTGAATGCAGTGATACTTGCGCCTTCACAACATCCCCTAGCAATGAGTTCCACAGAATGACTGTGCATTGTGTGAAGGAATACTTCCTTATGTTTGTTTTAAAACCTGCTTCCTATATCTTCATTGCACAACTCCTAGTTCTTGTGTTACGTGAAGGAGGAAATAACTTTCTCCACACCATTCATGGTTTTACGGACTTCTTTATACTTTATGCCATCTAGATTCAGGGTGAGGGTTTTTTGATAGCTATTGCCTGTCACCTGCCAGCTTTCCATTGTATAACTTGGAATTTCCGATCTCTAGAACCTGATATTTTTTTGAGTATCCCTTTGGTCTTTTGTCCACCTTCAGTTACCCTGAGGTTTCAGGATGACTGCATCCTTGTTTGAATGTCTCTTGTCTCTGGTTTGAAAGTGTTTAACCTCACTCCATTTCCCTGTCTACCTTGCATCTGAATGTAAGAACATTTGAACTCTGTCTCTACCTTTGACATTATTTCTCTGTGACTTGAATTACTGAGAAATTAACACCTATCTACTACAATGTTAAAAATTATTCTCCCTGAATTTGCTGATCCAGTGGAGATGGGAGTTTTACAACTTATTTACATGTGAAAATATTTAGCTTTATAAAGAACTCCTTTTAAAAAATAAACCTGGAGTGAAGGATAAAACTAAACTGTATTTAGGTGTTGCAAGTAATTTTAAACTGTAATTACAGTATCCAGTGAGAAGGCAAAATAAAATAAATTTAGAAAGTACATTTGAATAATTTAAAATTCTTAACTGGGAAGATATTTGATTTTCATGAGAGGTGCGCACTCCCCCTCCATACATTGTTGCTGTGCATCAAAGCCTGCATGCTCTGACTCAATAAAATAACCATTTTTCTGGCATTAGTGTACTTCACTACTCATCAGTCATACTTTTTTCCTTTGATCATTTTCCTTCTGTGCAAACGCTTTCTTGAGGATTTTTGTTTAGCTGCATTGTGCCACGCAACCTAATTTATTCTTGTGTAAGTTATGAATGTGACATCTACTTCACAGTATTTTTATTCTTGTGCCCTAAAATCTAACTTTTACGGGGAAATCTTTTCAAAACCTTTATACTTTTTCATAATATACCCTTGTTTGGTTTGGGCTTATTCTTTTTGGAAAATAGATTTTGAAATAGGCAGCTTTGTCAGGTTGACAATACCTAAGTGCAGTTTATTTTGAATTTCAAAATCCAGGTTGTGTATTTCTTAAACAGTTTAAGGAGCTGAATTCCCTGCCCTGATCCAGGTGATGGTTACCCTTAACTAGCACAAAGCAACTGGCAGGCAATCAAATGAAAGAAACTGTGTTTTTAAAATTTTATTTGAAGACTGGGTTGGAAAAATAGGGCCAGAATATTCCTTTTTTCTATCCACTAACAACAATATACTTCTCTTTCAGATGATTGCTAAGGGGAAGAATGCCTCTGAGTTATTTCCAGCTGTTGTGAAGAATGTGGCCAGTAAAAATATTGAGGTATTCTATTTATAAAAAAAAAAACAAAACAAAAAAACACCACACCCACACACATGCACTTTTCTGGAAGATATTTTTGTTATAAAAGTTCAGTATAAATAATAAAATTCAACTTTAAAAGGTATCTTATTAGAATTCACCAAGATTTAATCTGCGAGAGCCTTGTAGAAATAGTTTAATCTGATATCTGAGCTAAGGAAATGTACACTATTGAGCCTAATTTTCTTGTAGTATTTGTTGAGGGAATGAATTTTTATAGCTGGGAAAATAGGCCTTAAAGAGGAAATTCAAGACGTTCTGTAGTTTGTGGTATATATTCCTAAGAGTGCTTTGTAAATTACATAACCAGCCTTTGCTAACAGTCTCCGCAAAAAGACCCAAATAGAGTGAACATAGACTGATCTACTTTCTCACCCAAAAAGTGTTGGTTACAGAGCAGGAGTGAGACATTGGATACAAGCTTGCTCTTGGTCAGTGGCATAATACTGTAAACAGTTCTGTAAACAGTGTCAGTGTGCAGGGTTATCAGAATAGTATTTTTAATAACCTTTACATTTACTTTACAAAAGCTGTTTTTAACTTAATTAAATAAGTCTCTCTGAAATTGATGACCAATCAAAACTTCGTTAGTTGAAATGAATAGTTACATTAGCAATTTCAAATCTGTAAACTGGTTTGTTGAAATACTATTAATTACCAAAAAAGCTAGAATTTATTCTTCTTTCTGCATTAATGTAGACTCCTATACTTAGACTTCAAGTATACATGCCCACGCCTGTCTCAGAATCCCTTGGAAAGGTATAACTGTTGTGGGGCCACATAGGTGTCTCCTTGAGCCAACAAATGTTCTAGTCATGGTTCCTCTTCTCTTCTTTACAGTCTGTGAACAGTAAATAACTTCCATGGATCCACCAACTTTTATCTGCTGTTACTTTATCTCCTCTAGCTACAGCTTATTTAATTGTATGTAGTTAAAAATTATAAAATTTATTTCAGGAAAAGTCTGTTTATATCTAAAAATTCTGTTGCTAAGAACTGGTATCCATCCCAGGATGGCAGGTTGGATTAAGAGACTGAGAAGAAAAAGAGAAGACATGAATTTTTAGCAGCAGTGACTCTAGTCAGGAACCAGTGCCAAACTTTTATGCCAGAGCAAGTGCTTTACACTCCAGGACTCTTCAGTGCAGAGGGGAAAATGCATGTCTTTAGTGCCAAAGATTAAGCTGCTGGCTCTGATGCATCTTCCCTAGTGCTGAGACAAATACTGCAGTGCTACCATAGCTCTTGTATGATGATGTATACTCAATATTGATTAAATTAAAAGACAGGAATTGGTACTATTTCCTATCACGGATACCTTTTTCAATTCGTCAGGATAGCACCAGCCTTCAGTCTGCCAATATCTTAGAATGTGGACTAATTGTATCATGTTTCATCTCAAGGATTGGATTACGACTTTCTGCATCAAAACAAATTTTTTCTTGATTATCTGCAGGAAATAGTTGTATAGAGGTTTCATAGGAAAACTGGAAATGCTAACAATATTGACAGGATGGGTGATCTTGGCTGGAAGTCATATTTGCTGTCCCATCATAGATGAGTGGCAAGCTGTCAAATTCTGCTTGTTTTTGTTTCCTAACTAATGGTAAGATCACTCTTCTGCTAATCTACCTTCCAGAAGAATCATGAAAAAGAGGACGTAGTACAGTGACTGAAGATCAGAGTGGCAAAAGGTCATCTGAGAGTAGCCTATAACGTTTCAGATGCAACTGCTTTATCTGTATTCATGGTTATCTCTGAGAGAAACTGCGTGGTTGAAGTGCTCTAGCTTATCAAAAGATATGCAAACTACAGCAGAGAAACTTTTTTCAATTGATATAATATTTTCAGTTCTTGCAAAGTTAAAGTACTGGAGAAAGTAAAAATCTAGATCTAAATTGAACATCTTAGACACTTGCCATCTCTTATTTGAGCAGAGCACCCCTCAGAGACAGGAGAGCATCAGTGTCTGCTCCAACAGTGGATGTTAGACAGCACAGAAGTCGTGGTTCCACATGTAGAATTCTAAACCTTCTAGATGGAAGAACAGTAGTTCTACTGTTCTAGGGGACTACCTCTTAATGAATATCTAAAGGTTAACTTGAGAACATCAAACTACTGTGAATGTATCTTTTAGTCTTGTTCAACGTTCCCTCTTGGCCATTCACAAGACTGCTGTGAAGGGACCCAGCTGCTTGATCCCATGTGTTGCTTAAGCTTCTGGAGTCTGTACAGTGCCTGATCTCTGTCCTTGTGGTTTCTAGGCGTGCTCTTGGGGGTGCAGATTCTCTATCTAGCACCCCCTTCTGAGAGAGATGATTTCTGCTTTTTCTCTTATCAGGCCTTATCAGACTGCTGCAGCAACTTCCCTCTGCTTGAGTTGGTGGAAAATGGTTGAAGAACCCAAATAAATAAGCTCCTGCCCTTTTTAATAACCTTTTGCTTAAACATTTGCTTTTGTCCTGCTTGGCAGTGTTCCACTCCAAGTCCCCAGGCTCCTGTTCAGGGAAGTTGGAGAGAACTGTTTTACCCAACTTGGACATCTTCCTTAGCATAACTATTCTGTGGTCTGGGTACAGTCATTAAGATTGTCAAGTCTCCATTGTCCTGGACAGTCTTGCCAGCCATGGTGAAATCCATATGAAGGCGCATTCATAATTAGGGCTTATCATTTTTGGCTTTTACTGAAAACATGAAAAATGTGCAGGTTTTGAAAAATCCAGTATTGTTTTTTTAATTTCTACCGAGATTTTGTAGTTCCTTGAACTTCCCAGACCCAACTTCCTGCTCACAGACTCCCCAGAGTGTGGTGCACTGCACCTGCGCAGGGAAGTTGTTGGTGCCTGCTGCAGTTGTGTAATGTGGGAGCAAGATGGGCGGGAGCCTGCTGAAACAATCAATTGCTGCAGTGACTGGTTGCGGGACCATGATTACTGGTCCCCTATCCCCGTGAGAGCTGGGCAACCCCTTGCCCTGTTGTTGTCGTCGTCATCCCCCCCCCATCAGTTCCGTGATAGTCCTGTGAGTAGTGGGCCCAGGGACATGTCACTGCCAGGAGAGGAGCCCCAGGGTACAGTGCCCTAATCACTTCCCCTGTTAGACAGAGCCCTCTCTTGCCTTGGTCAATGAACAGGTCGCTCTAGTCTTCTTGTGACCCTTGGAAGCTGAGCTGAGAAGCATAAAGTACAGGGAGAAGGGTAGTGGCAGCCCCCTGATGCTGGTGGATTGGTGTCTCAGTGACTGGGATCTGCTTTTTCCTGGCTCCCAGCACCTGTGTCCCACCTCTGACAGGAAAGATGATTTTGGGATCTGAAAGTATGGGGCACCCCACCTCTCCATCAGGCACAATCTTTCCTCTCCTGCCTCCACCCCTGGTATCCCTTCTACAGGGACATGTAAAAAACTGCAGGACTTAAAGGTACTTCAGTTCTACCTAGCATAACTGCATAAGTTACTAATAAACTTTTTTGTTAAAAAGTTTTTTGTTAGGGGGCTTGGAGATAATGGTTGCATGAACAATACATTATTTTCTGTTTTTTCCTGTCCTCCATCTGCCAATATTAATCCTGATATTTTCCCAGAAAACTGGGAAGCTAGTTTCTTGTGCTGTTTTTCACTCATTTTTAAAATGTTTAAGATAAAAACTGATAAATTTCTGGGAAGTTTAAAAAAACCCAAAGGGTTTTATTCATAACACAATAGCACTTCATATTAACCAGAATTCATTAGTTGTACAAACTCAGCAAATCATCATCCTGTACTCCTCTCTCCCTGTTTTTTGGGATGCTCCTCCCTTCTTCCTCTTTAGTGGCATGAATAAAATATACTATTCTCAGGCATCCAGCTTACATGGAACTACTGGGGGTGAAATCTTTTATTGTTTTGAGGCAGTAAAAGTGCTGCTTCAGTTAAACAAGGCAAGATGATTCTGTTCCTATTAACTTTTCTTTCCCAAAAAAGAAAGCAGGACACTCTATGAACTTGAATACTCAAGTTGTACCAGCAATTTCAAATTCTCCTTTGAGTGATGGTCCATATTCACATTTCACATTCACATTTCACTTTGACTTGAATTTTGGGCAGCAGTGTCTGTAAGATTGTTTCCTCGCAGTCCTTGTGCTCCATATCAAGGGTATATAACGGGTGGCCAAACTTACTGACCTTCAGAGCTGCATTTGATAATCCTGAGAAGTTTGAGAGCCACGAGACACACAACCTTTACGTATGCATTTAAAAAAAAATTAACATGCTACTTACTGTTTTATAGCTAATTACTGTTACAGCTAGAGGCCATGTGGGTCCCCTTTTTAATCTTGGGGCTTCTGCCCTGTGGTGGAGAGGGGGGTGGTTTTGTGGCTTTAGCTCTGTGAGAGGTGTCTGCTGGGCTTGAGGCTTCTCCTCTGTGCTGGGGAGGGAGGTCGTGGGGCTTTAGCCTTGTGGGAGGTGCCAGCTGCGGCTCTGGGCTTCCATATTCCTCCTCCTCCTCCCTCCCCCACCATGCGCGCGCACACCCTGTGGTTGGGTTTTGCCATTTGGCTTCCCTCCCACCCTGGCTCAGTTTCACCACCTTCCCCTCCACAAAGCTGTTGTCTGAACTGAAGTAGGCTAATTGAGAGTCCGCATCAGGGTGGAACAAAGCAGACCAAGGTAAGGAATCCTCAACCTTAGAGGCAAATGAGCTCCCCTGCTCCATCTCCATTCTGCATGGCCAGCCACTGACTCCTTCCCTTGGCACTTGGTCTTCCTGCTGCTGACCAAGAGCTGATCTCCAATTGGCCCCTTTCAGCTCATTCTCCCAGAAGCAACTCAAGCAAGAACTAATGAAGTGATAGGGTGAGTGTGAGTTTTGATGGAGGAGGGGGAGTCTCAGGGTTTCCACCCTTGTAGTTGCCTGCCAGGGCTTTTGTCCTGTGGTTGTGGTGGGGACTCAGGGCTTCTGCCCCACAGGCAGCTCCTGCTGGGGCTCCCCCTCCCCAAGGAAAGCAGGAAGTGGGGGGGCTCTGCAAGCAGCAGTTCAGCTGTTGAAGATCTGCATTGAGCTCATGAGCTGCAGTGTTGCCATCCCAGTATGTAACGGTAGAATGCACCACTGCTGTTCAGTGGTTCTTGCAGTCTCTTGGCTTTGAGATGGAGCAGCTCATTGTCCCTGTTGACTGCTGGCAACCTCCTAATCATTAAACTAGAAGTTAAAGGGAAGATGCTTTCTTATTTGTACTTTAGCTAGTTTTTATTGCCCAGTGGCAATCCTTTTCTTCATTTCTTATTTTTTCTGAGTTAGACCTTGATCATGGGGATGGTGTCTAAATCTCCTGGATTTAAATGTTGCTTCTCATGTGAAAGAACAGTGCCTGTGAAAGACAGATACTAAGTTGCCTTTATTGCTTCAGTGAACTGCATGTTTCTGGAAATAGTGTCTTCAAATCTTTCCGTTCAAAAACCAGGAAAGACGGAAAAGCAAATATTCCTCATAAACAAGGCTGTGAGTCTGCTTTCTGATTCCAGTTTTGTAAGGCTGCCCTTGCTTCTCTTCCCGCCATATGCGGCCCCTTGAAACTAAAGAGAGTGAGCATGGGGCACAAACCCACAGGACCTCACCACTATCAGTCCAGTCACTGGCTCAGACAAAAGACTGTAGAAAAGCTCAGAGAGGGATAAGCCCAAGAGAGATCTTTCTACCAAGGTCTCCCTTCAGCGTAAGTACTCCACTTGATACTGATCATTCTCTGAGGCTTTGTGTCCCTGGGTGGTTCCCACTGACGTTCAGTTTCATACTGGCACTGAAGTGCTGGGTACCAGTATGCTAGCCTAGATGTTCTTCTTTTTAAAAGTACAGGACCAAAATGGCTGATCCCTCCATTCCTGCACTGGCATTTTTTAAAGATTGCTCCAGCACCACAGCTCATGGTACCACACTCTAAGGTACTGTCATTAACTCTTATGCCTACATCAGTACCAGCACGGGAAGACCCAGTGCCATTTTGACTAGCCATAGCACTTTACTGAGTGACATCATTGAGGTTCACAGTAACAGTGGACTTGGTGATATCCAGGGATCCTAGTTTTCCGTGATAAAAATCCTAAAATTTTCCGATTGAGGGGGAAGGGAAATCTGCATTTTTCAGCAATTACAATGAAATGTCGAAATTTAGTTTCCCTAGCCACAGTATATCAGTATCAGTTGAACACAATGTTTTATTGATATTTACAATTTTTGAGTGAGTTTAAAGCCTACCAGTGCCATCAATCATTGTAATAAAATAAAAGTAATAGAATTGTCCAGTCACTGGGCTTTTTCTTTACTGTTGTTAATGGCCCTGCTGTTTCAGCCTCTTGTCTTCATTTTTTTCATTTCTTTTCATTGTTTTAGTCCTTTTCATGAGTTCTATAATTGTCCGCCTTCAAACATAATCTGCAGCCTTGCTGCATACATTACTAAAAATTTGCTGTAAAAATGCAAATTCCATGCCTTTTTTATGGCAAATGGATTTCTGGGATCCCTGGTGCTATCCCAAAAGCCAGAATCTTCCCTGTTACCTACTTCCACCAAACTGCCATTGCCAAGACTTCCATCAGCGCAGACATCCAGCTCTGACTTTCCACATCTCCAACTACTGCCCCCTCTCTGGAGATGGGGGGGTATGCCTCATTAGCTTTGTCCATGGCATCAAAGGGTTGTAGAGACTCTGTCAGCATCTCTGCTCACCTGGAAGATGTCTGCATGCCTCACCAATCAGTGAGGCTATTGTAGATCCAATCATAATGAACACTGGTCAGAGCAGCTCTGTCCTGTATGGTGGACAAGAAATGCCAGGTTCCACCCATGTTACCAGGACTGTCGGGAGATGAGAATCAACCCTTGTGAATCCAGGCTCTTGGTACTCTTCCCACTAGCTACTTTCAGGCACTTATGGACCTTCGTCCCCACAGACACAGCAAAATCAAGCTATTTGATTCAGAGCCCACCTCCCAACCTTTTCAGGAACCCTTCTGATGATCTACTGTTCTAGGAGGTTCTCTTGCTTCTGTCTATCAAAGCAATATAGAAGGTTCTTCCTCAATACCAGGGGAAAAGATTCTACAGTCAATATTTCCTTATCTCAAAGCAAAAGGGAGGTTAGAGACTGAGCCTGAGGAAGGTTAAATATGTTCATGTGCAAGTTGAAGTTCAGGATGGCCACCATTGCCAAAATGGTTGGTCTTCTATGGGCAGATGAGCTGATATCGCCATCAAATGTAACATGACAGAGCTTTAGGACAGGTCACTGTTTCAGCTCTTGCAGTTAGTCTTGAATTTGAGGTACCAAAGAGCTGTGAGGAATGATGAACTTTCATTGGCACCAGCAATAAAATCTCATCCATTTCACTAGGTGTCTTAAAGTCCTTCCTGCAGTTTATAACTGTATTTCTAATGGAAGGAGAGCAGGTGTACTGGGTGTTCAACATCTAACTTCCACACTGTGAGATGAAGCAACATCAGATCTGTATGCAGATCTTTTCCCATTTTGTGGTATTAGATCTGAAAGCAGAGATAAAGTCTTTGAGTCAGGAGGGTGACAGATTCAGGAGATCTGAGAACCAAAATTGACTCTTCCACACTAGAGCTATCAAGATCAACTTGGCTGACCGGGCGGAGGACTCTAGATATCAGAGTTGTTCTTTTTGGGAGGGGGTGAGGAGGGATGGGTACAGCTCAAGGCTTCTGACCACAGGATTAGAAGAGTGGACCTGGACTCATGCCTCCCCTGGAACAGAACAAATGACACTTGGTGTTTGCAAAATAACATAGGTCCTCTTAACGGTAACATCAGTCAAAAAGATGTTCTGAAGGATGGAGTTTTTGATCTGTCACTTGTGATTGGAGAAGTGTCTGCTCAGATGTCCTGCAAGACAGGTGATAGAAAGACCTGATGTCTGATGCATCAGTTCCTCAGTCTGATGACATAATGGCAGAATGAGGGAGATTTTATACCACCCTATTCGTTGTTGCAAAGCGTAGTGGTTGTACACTCGGTCATTATTTGGACTGTCTGTCCCTTGATATGCTGGAGAATATACTCACAAGCCTTTCACACAGCTCTCGGATCCAAGAGAACGATGTGTATTCTTGCTTGTTTTGTAGTCCAGAGGCCTTTTTCTTTAAGGTCTTCCCTGTGTGCTTCCCATCCCTGAAGTAAATCATCCATCTCTGGTCCTGTGCAGAAGGTAGAAGAATGGGGACACCTCTATAGCACACTCAGAATTCTTCCAACACTTCAGGGAAGACTACTAGAAGGCATACATGCAGGGATGTGATTGGTAGGGGTAAAGCCAGCCTAAAGTCACCCTGCATGCTTTGAAGGTGAAGACTGGCACAAAGCATCACCAAGGTATAGAAGGCCATATATCCTAGAAATGTGAGACACATTCTTAAAGTGGTATTTGGATTTGATTCCAGCTGCATAGGATCAACAGGTTCTCAATCTGTCCTAAAAAGATAACCCATGGACCTCATGAATCTAGAATTGCTCTGATAAGAGTCTTTGCACCATAGTCAAATGGGACTTCTGTATGCCCATCTTAAGTCCCAGGGTCTGTAACAGACTAAACATGAGGCAGGTGGAGTTTTAGACTGGTGAGGTCTTTCCCATATCAGCTAATCACCTACATATGGGTATACTGTGTTTCTTCTCCTGCAAGCAATGAGGTTTGCTTCAAGATAATCCCACGCACATACTGGAAAATGTATGTCCAAAAGTTTTGACCAGAGAAAGGATGTATATTCACCACTTTTCTACCTTGGCTCATATGTAAAGTAAGCACTGCAAGCCAATGTAGTGGAAATCCATTTGTATGTGTCATCAGCATGAGGACATGAAAGCAACATGGAGCTAGCACATGAGGGAATAAAATTATAGGTTGTCTTGATTCTGGGGGCAAACCAATGACTTTGGGAACTAGAATGGGAAGGCAAAAAGACACAATTTCTTTACTAAGGGAGCAAGGAGGACTGTACCTTTTGCATTCATGGAAGGGGGAATCCAACGGTGTTGGTTGAAGGCACTGGGTGCTAAATTAGTTCAGACAAGTGTTTTAATCTGTTAAAATTAAGTTTAGATTCTAGAAAGCATATTACACTTCGATGGAAACAGAAGTCTTACATATAAAACATTCTCTTTATTCACTGTTTCTTAGATCTTAGCCTTTGATTAAAAAACCCCTTGATTTCACCGTAAATGTGTTCTAATGGTATATGGAAGCTGATCCTCATCTGTATAAAGAGGCTGGTGTGTGCATTTGTTCTTTTGGGGACAACTTACCTGGTAATTTCTGTAAGTGTTCATGGTTAAGGGCTGGCCACTGCAGAGAAACACTTCAAGGGGGCTTGGAGATTGGGGTGCACATATTGTTAACGCACAAGACTAAGTAACTACTAGCAGAGCCATGAGGAGATTGTTTGGGTAGTTAACAAACTGGCCAAGGAGCTGATAGCCAATTAAGCACAAGCAAATTTTCCTCTCACTGGAAGCAGTGGAGTTAACAAAGTTGACTCAGTTTTGGGCATCCCAATTAAATTATCACAGCCTGACCCACCAAAACAAATTTGTCTCTCAAATTGGGCCTACTGTTTTGTTCTTTCTAATCTTTCAGCTGTAGCTGCGTCTCTATCCTCGTTCTGCAACCAAACTAATAGACCCTCAGTGTCAAATCTCTGGGAGAAGGGACTTTTATTGTCCCCATAAGATTGTATTTCTTCTGGTGATAACATTAGCCAGAATTGTCAGCAGACTGAAAAAGCTTTAATGGCTAATCATCCTTACATTCTTTTGTTTTTGAGGATAAGGTGGAACTGCATCTCTTTGGTCACCTTCCTGCCCAATTTTCATATGTCAGGCAATGTCTGTTTTCTTCCCCAAATTGCCTTAACTTCTAGGAATGCTGTGGTTATGCACATTAGATGCCAAAACAACTCTTAGCTACTACCTTAATAGAAAAAGCTTTGAGAAACCAAAACTGTCTGATGGATTTATGTTGGTTGAACTAAAAAACAGACCACTTCCTTCTAATACTTGTCAACATGGATTAAATCTTGCATAAATTCATACTATGAATTAGCAGATATAATAGTCCTGAAGATACGAAAGTGCACTTGAGTAGGTCCAAGGCATTCCTTTGCAATATCCTAATTGTGAAAATACACTGAGGAGCTCAGTCTTCGTGTATGTGCAGCATTAATCTGTTGACCTGGCCTTGAGGTCTTTCCACTTTGGGAGAGCAGTTTTACAGTCTTTGTTCAATTTATGTATTCTCAAATATATGCACTTCCTTAGTGGCTTTGGTACTGCTTTGTGAAAGGTAGGGATCTGTATCTTCAGAACTTAAAGGAGCAAGATTATTTGTAACTGGAATTCTGTTAAGCTAATTAAAAAAAAAAATCCTTAATTATGCTAATGCAAAAGAAAGTCATTTCAAACTGCATTACTTGTCTTTCATATGCTCACCCCATAGTCTTTATTTCCTTATTGGCATCCTGAGGCTTCTCCACATGTCTCCGTCTTACACTCATATCACAGGTAACTTTGCATATGTATTGTTCAGGTAGGGAAGATGCATGAAAAATTCCTTGCATATTTTATAATCATTAATGTGGTAAGTACTTTATTCTTTTTATGACTGAATTTACTATAGTGAAAAACAAGGTAGTCAATAAAATAACCACAAATTAGGTTTACTGCTATTAATATGGTAGCTGACGTCTGCATGCAAACTGGTGAACCAGAACAGATTTTGAAATTTGTGTAGTGTGTATATATATTACTAGTAAAGACTGAATACATTACTAGTAAGATGAGGCTAATATGAGCAAAATACTTAGATATTGTACACTTAAATATCTAGATTTTTAATAAAATCAAAGGCATAAATAAACGATTAAGACTCTTCCCTGTACCTGAAAGGAACTTCTGTGAATAGTGTGAATTAAAACACTAGAAACAGTACAAATTAAGCTTTTTATCTGTTATCTGTCAAAGATTAAACGTGAAAAGTATAAAAGGATAAATCAGAACAGGGAAAAGTCACATACAGTACAAAAAGGATTACTCATGCCTCTCTTTATGAAGGATCTCAAATTAAATAGGCATATGGAATATTCCCTTTCTCCTCTTTCTTATGTGGCAGTTTTTCTCTATTCTGGTTAAGCTGCTTTGAACTGAGGCAAAGTAATGAGGGTTTATTGCACGAGTGAGGGGACTTTAAAATTCTTTTGAAACTTCTGCACTGTGTGTGCTTCTGAGATTTACTTTCATGAGGAGAGACTATAATGTAGTGAAGATAGAAGGTCCAGACAATACAGAATGTTTGTGGTGATGTAGGAAGGGCCTGCCAATACACTTCCAACTCTGATTTCGTTCAGTGGAAGAACAAATTTGGAGGCAGTGCTATGATATTAGGGAATTTAACGATCAAGCATCAATAAAATAACAAATGCTGCAGGTTTGATTAGGGAACAGAGGTTTTCACATGGCTAGGAGTTGAAGCATAAAGCGAAGTGACAATAGTTGGCATGAAGAGGGGTGTTTTTCACCACTATACTTCATCTACTGGCAACTTTAGGTAGGCATATCCCTTACTTCCCCTGCCCCCTCCAGGTGAAGAAAATTTTATGGCTGTGATAGCAGTTTCAGCTGGGCAGTTGTGATGACTCTGCATGTTAAAGGGGAATTCTCTTCTAGCAGCAGGCAGGGGCTGCCAGTTCAGAACAACTGAGAGCAGGTGTATGATTAGAGCGAAAATCAAAACTGTCAGTCTCAGCTGGTAGTGGTGAAGAAAAGTTATGTCTGTCTGATCCAGGAATTATGGTGGAAAAGCTGCTATTTTTAACTGTTTGCCTGCTGCCACCACATTTTTAACCAAATAAATCAGCTTTGCTGACTAATTTGTAGTATGATTTAGGCAAAGTATTTACTTGCATGCCAAAATCTTACATATGTGAGTAGTCCCATTGACCTTTTACCTTTTTGTGTAAAAGGGGTGTGAACTGCATTGAGGTTTTAAAATGTAATTAAATATTTACCTGGACTTCCAGCTTATCAAATCATCATGTGGCTAGAGATATGAAAACAGAAGCCGAGATGAACTGTACAATTACATATTTAAGCTGAATGATTGGACTAGTGTTAAAATTTTCCATGTGTATTTTTCTTAACTAGTGGCATGAGACTGCATTGTAAATCCGGCTATAGACTTAAGACCCAGCTGTCCAAGTGGGAAGTGTTATAGATAAGAATGGCTATGAAGCTGATGATGATTTTGAGTTCTAACGGTTCCATTCCTGCTACTTATTACACTCAGTCCAGGGATGGTTTTAAAACTAAGGTTTTATTAAACTTTATATAAAAAAGTCAAATGTATCCTGCATAAGCCCCACAAGAGCTCTGTGTCACTGGGGCGCAACAACCACCACCCTCCTGGTATGAGACCTTTTATCCCTTTTGTGTTCCCTTTTTCTTCTTCAGCAGTGCTATAACACTTAAAGGGACATGGCACAGGTAATTAACCCTTGCCATTCACTTATGTGCACTATACTTCCTCCCTCAAGTGTAATGTCCTGACATTTCTATTAACACAATATATAACATTCAGTCCATCAATTTGACTTATTAGCAATCGCCTGTGAGTTCCACACAGTCATAAAGTTGTTCCTTAACACCGGTTGTGTGGCAAGTGTAGGTCTAGTATCCAACAAAATAGCCATTTCTGATTATTTAAATTCCTAAAGATGCTCATACTTATGAAATACCTGTTAGCATATGATCAATGGCTTAACTGTGTAACTCTCATGGCATGACAAACACCTACTAAATTAAAATAATAAATTATCCAGAACTATAAAGCACTTGATGTTGATGTACATCCATACCATAATTCAATATAATTTTCATCACTCTTGGATAGAATGCTGGATAAGGTACAAAAGTAGCTGTTGGGTATGGCACGTGACAAACATAAGAACAACTCTGTGGTGCATTCACCAGTTCATAAGAACATACAGGGTAAGACCAATAGTTCAGTTAGCCCAGTATCATGTCTTCTGACAGTGACCAATGCCATGTACTTCAGAGGGAACGAACAGAACAGGTAATCATCAAGTGATACATTTTGTTGCCCATTCCTAGTTCAATACTTGGATTTAGACATTGTCTGGTGCCCCTTACTGTTCATACATCACTGTCTGTGGGGTCCTCCTCTTTAACCCACCGACTCGCAAGGTCATCCAGCTGTTCTCGTGTTCTCTTCTGTTGTGCAGTATTGGTTTCAGATTCTATGGTTTTAGTTTGATAGTTGAGTTAATGGCTTCTGTGAATGTCACATCAGTCTGATGAGCAATTTCAAGTTCACAACATCGTGATTTGCCAGTTGTGGATGAAATGATTCAGCCTCTGGATTCAGTCTCTGTGCTATGGGCAATATCTGCTCCCATCACAAGACTCATCTTCACTTTCACTATCAGAATCACCGGAGTCTGAATTCCAGCCCTCATTATGATTTCCTGTTGAGCTAGTTTGCCTTCTTCTCATGTCTTCTGCTGTGGTGGTTTGGAGGCAGTGATTTATCCAAAGGTAAGAAGTCACCTCCTTTTCCATATTCTGCTTTTATTTCATAGATTGGACTATTCTCCTTTCCTTTGAAGTACTACGTGAGTTATTTCTTCTCAGTAGGATTTTAATTTGCCTAATCCTTCTCTCTGAAAGATTCCATGCGAGTATTCTCTCACCAAGCAAGAGGGCAGCATTGTACACATTCTGATCATTATGATCCTTTCCTTGGACGGCTGACTTGAGAACAGTTTCAATTCATAAACTTCTTTCATCTGCTGATTCTGCTCTCAGTGTAATGTTTATGGTCCTCAGGTGTAGATTCATAACTTATAGGTAGATCACAGACAATGTCATTGGTCGAATGAGCTGATCCTTCATATAATAAATAGAAGGCTGGAACCCTTGGAGCCTCAGTCCATGTACACTTACAGGCATAAATTAGCTTATTAAAGGAGTCCTTTCAGTGTGACTTTTGTTCTGACAAGATTCTCAATATAGCCAGCAGAATTTCATTTAGGCTTTTCATTTGCCCATTGCCTTGTGGGTGGGTTTTGCAGTAGTGCTGTAATCTTCTGAATAAATTATTTGCGAACTCAGCCCCTTGAATGGTTTTGGGGAAACCAAATTTTAAAACGAAGTAATTGAAAATCTTGTCTGCCACAATCTTTGCTTGACCATAGGGCAGGCTTGGACGAACCTAGTGAAGTGATCCATTATGACCAAGATGTATTCATATCTTTTTTTGCTATTTGTGCACAAAGTCTATTGACTGTTATAATAATGAGTTGAATGGAGCTCTGGTTAGCTGGTGAGGTTGTTTTTGCTTGATGCTTGTACAGACTCTAGTGTTGTTTGATGCCCACCTTTGTATGCAATTAAACCAATACCTCTTGCAAGACTGATTACTCACACCGCTTGAAAGTGTTTCATCTCTTCTTGTAGTTCTTGTGATACATGCCATTTGAATTTTTCAGGTAATACCAGTTGATTTCATAACTTGGGTTTCTAATAAAATATTTCTGTAAACCGTGAAGTATTGTGCATAGTACAGATAGTCATAGTTTGTTAGTTAAGCCAATTTCAAGACTGAAAACTCCAGTTTTCCTGAGGGAAGTTAATAGTTCTTCTCGACTGCAGTTCGTGTTCTTGACCCATAACTGATGGCATTCGGCTTATCTTCCTGACATTGGTATAAGATTCCCTTATTGGAAGCATCTGAATGGGCAAAATTACGATAGAATATTATTGGTGGCTATACCAGGCAGATAGTCAAATGGTTTAAAAAATTTTGGTGTTTCTCAGTCCAGATAGCTGGCTGTTAGAAGGGTATGAAGGCTGTGAGATGGTGGCTCTATTCAGCTATAGAAACGTTGATGGTAGACCCTGATCTAAGACTGAGAACCCAAAATTTACCTCCTAATCTACTCAGAACATTTTGTGCCCAAGGAATGGGTGGTCTGTCTAGTATGGTTTTTCAATTCAAATATTGGTAGTCTACGCAGTCTTAGACTACCATCTCTTTCCTGGGCACATACCACTGGTAATGCATAGGGTGACTTTGATTTTGTGATCCATACCCTGTTTTAGGAAATATTGGAGGTAATCCTTTACCTCTTTATGTAGTGGATGAGGCACTATAAGATGTGAGAGTTTTTATGTATGGGTTGCTGGTTGTATAACTTTGATATGCATTTGCAGACTAGAAATCGATCCCATAGCTACATTTCTGGAGAAGGCTTTGATCTCCTGTTTCTTCATCTGCCTGGCCATTTTCGTTTTGCATCTCTGACAAATGGCTTAGATTCACTGCTGGTTCAAATAGATCTTGGTCAACTCTTCTGCTTAGAGGCTGGCCTTTCCCCTCTTAACTGGCATAGTCCTTGGTTTGACCATGTCTCTTTTGACATTGATGCCATCTAACAGGGTTTTTTCTGCTGAATATACACTGGAATTTCAGTTTTAATCTGCTGTGAACTTATTGGTATGGGTTGTCTCTTCAACATTGTTTTCATGGGTTATTCACAGGCATCTATATATATGACAAAATGGTTTTTTGGTAGGTTTGTCATGTATCTGGACAGCTTGCTTTAATATGTTAATTTTCACCTATTTAACTTCATCCGCATTGGCCTCTAGTTCCCCTCTCATTTATTAGTGGCTTACCTTTCAAAATTGCTTTACTCTTGGAAGGAAGAGATCTCTCTTTCTGGTTCCTGCTCTGCGTAATATCTAATACAGCTGTCACGTCATTTGGAGTGGCTCATGAGCAAGAATACCTACCTCTGGGTGGACTGTTGACAAGCAGGGCACAAACTCCAAACTCGATGTGATTTCTATAATTAGCTTTAATCAACCTGGTAACAAGTGTAAACTCCTCAGACACTATTCAGCCTTAACATGGAGTTACAGATAGTTGTCTTGGGCATTTCAATCTCTCACCTCCCGGGCAAACTTGGCTCTGTGATAGATGGTCACTTTGTACTAAAGATGATAAATATTCAGATTACTTCCAATTCCAAAGGACCAGCCACTTACCATGACAATTTGTACCTTAGATCTCATATGAAAGATGATGCTTGTAGCCAATCGTGTAATTAATGGTTTATTAACTAGGAAAAAGAAATGTTATTTACATGGTTAAAACAGATAAACACACACACACACAAATGAGGTGCAGTCTTAGGTTTTGAATCATGTTAGAGCTGCTGAAATATGCCAGCTCTGTATGTTGTTTCGGGCTAATCCAGGTTGATCCTGAGAATCACTTGCTTATGTTTAGGAACCTTTGTCGGTCCAAACAGCATAAAAAGATCCTAATTCCTTCCGATCAGAGATTTGTAATCCCTCACTTCCTAGAGTCCAAGATGATGGGATGAATGCTTCTACATGTAGCGTCTTCATGGGTATGTGGGGGAAGCAATCAGCATAAGTCTTGGTTCCACAATGACTCATTTGGATTTAGTAGCCCTTCTTGATATGCCATAGATAACACCTTTTGTAGGAATCCAGCATTTTTCAATAAGTGATGTTCTTTTTCCTGTTTGAGTTAGTTTCAGAACAAACATTTTATAGTTGTTCAGCAAACACTGACAAATTGCCTTATAGCATGGGATACAGGTGTTATAGGTAAAATTAATACATGGAATATCCTACAAGCATTCCATAAAGTCTAAACACTAAATACATTTTTATAACACTTTAACTATTTATTTTAACTATACTAACCCACAGGTAAGCCAGACTAGTTTCCAGATATTATTTGCCAGTATTTGGTGAGGTCCAGGGTCTTGGCATGAGCATAGTAGTATCTAGTATAGTATCTGTCTGTATATTTAAAAAAGCATCCTTTAAGTTTGGAAGTCCAAGTCCCAGTGAGGGCACTATAAAGGAGCATAAACTCTGGCAAGGCAAGTATAAAAGTACAATTAGGCAGATCAAAAAATAACTTGAAGAACAAATAGCAAAAGACAGAAAAACAGCAAAAAATTTAATTGCATCTGAAATAGGAAGCCTGCCAAACAACCAGTGTGTCCACTGGATGTTCGAGGTGCTAAAGGAGCACTCAAGGAAGATATGGCCATTGCAGGGAAGGTAAATTAATTCTTTGCAGTGGTCTTCATTGCAGAGGATGTGAGGGAGATTACCATACTCAAGCCTTTCTTTTTAGGTCACAAATCTGAGGATGGAGGTAGCATTAGAGGAGGTTTTGGAGCAATTGATAAATTAAACAGTAGTAAGTTAACAGGACCAGATGGCATTCACCCAAGAATCTTGAAGGCACTCAAATGTGAAATTAAAGAACTACTATCTGTGGTATGTAACCTATCATTTAAATCATTTGCTGTACCAGATGACTGGAGGATAGCTAATATGATTCGAATTTTTAAAAAAGGCACCAGAAGTGTTCCTGGCAATTACAAGCCAGTAAGCTGAACTTTAGTACCAGGCAAATTGGTTGAAACTATAGTAAAGAACAGAATTATCAGACACATAGATGATTTGTTGGGGAAGAGTCAACATGGATTTTGTAAAGGGAAATTATCCCTCACCAATCTCTTCATTCTTTGAGCGGGTCAACAAGCATGTGGACTAGGGTGATCTAGTGGATATAGTGTATTTGGGCTTCCAGAAGGCTTTGACAAGGTCCCTCACCAAAGGTTCCTAAGCAAAATAAACAGTCATGGCACAAGAGGGAAAAGATCCTCTCATGGATCTGTAACTGGCTAAAAGACAGGAAACAAAAGGCAGAAATAAATTTTTAGTTTTTCAGAATGGAGAGCAGTAAATAGGGTCCCCCAAGGATCTCTACTGGGACTAGCACTGTTCAACATATTCAGAAATGATGCGGAAAAAGGGGTAAACAGTGAGGTGACAGTTTGCAGATGATACAAAACTACTCGAGATAGTGAAGTCCAAAGCAGACTGTGAAGAGTTACAAAGGAATTTCGCAAAACTGGGTGACTGGGCAACAAAATGGCAGATGAAATTCAATGTTGGTAAACGCAAAGTAAGGCACACTGGAAAACAATCACAACTGTATGTACAAAATGTTGGGGCCTAAATTAGCTGGTATCATTCAAGAAGTCTTGGAGTCGTGAATAGTTTTCTGAAAACATCCACTCAATTTGCAGCAGTAGTCAAAAAAGCTAACAGAATGTTAGGAAGCATTAGGAAAGATAAGACAATAAAGATCATAATGCCTCTATATAAATCCATCATATGCCCACCCCTTGAATACTGTGCAGTTCTAATTAACCCATCTCAAAAAAGATATATTGGAATTCAAAAGGTTACAAAGAAGGACAACAAAAATTAAAAACTTGGACTCTTCATCTTGGAGAAGAGACACCTAAGGGGGGATTTGATAGAGTTCTAGAAAACCATGAATGGCATAGAGAAAGTGAGTAGGGAAGTATTGTTTATCCCTTCATCTAACACAAGAACCCGAGGCCATCCAAAAAAATTAATAGGAAGCAGATTTAAAAGAAAAAGGAAGTACTACTTCACACCATGTCTAGTCAACTTGTGGAACTTGATGTCAGTAGATGTTGTGAGGTAAAAGTATAACTGGGTTCAAAAAAGAAATAGATAAGTTCATGGAGGCTGCATCTATCAATTGCTTTAGCTAAGATGGTCAGAGATGCAATCCCACTTTCTGGGTATTCCAAAGCCTCTGACTTGACTGCCAGGTGCTGGGACTGGATGACACACATGACTCATTTGATCATTGCCCTGCGTCCGTTAAATTTCCTTTGAAGTATTTGACACTGGCCACTGTTAGAAGACAGGTTACTGGATTAGATGAACCATTGGTCTGACTAAGTATGGCTGTTCTTAGTGATTTCACAGATGTACACTTTACTGCCTTAGCATGGGCTCCCCTCCCCAGCTTGTGTGTTTTTTCTACTTCATAACTTTCAACAGTGTTAAATTTCTCTAAGGTCTTAACTGTAACTTGATTATCTTTTAAATGAGCTTGCATCCCTATGCAAATATTCATTTAGTAATCAGTGTTAGAACAAATGGAAGTGTGCGTTTTATACAAAGACAGGATCAAACATTAGGTTACTCAGCGTCTTGTGAAGTGAACAGTGTTTTGTGTTTCAGATCCACAGTTGTGACTGAAATCCTTGGGTGACTCTTGGCTCTTGTGTTGCTCTTGAGAGGTTCTGGTGAAGTTTAGTTGTATCTTCTTTTTCTTGGTAGTAACACCTTAACATGTACCTTAAGTTTTGGCAGATTCAGAGCAGTTTTCCCTTCCAGGTAGCTCCTGATTTTTCAGCATACTGTTTCTGAATTCTCTCTGCTTTAGGGGCTTCAGGCTGCGTTTTTTCCTCTGTAGCAGTGAGTTGTAAAATCTCTTTTCTGAATGCCAGCAATGTGTAGACAATCCCTCATCATTTAATTCTTCACTATGTAAGTGGCTTGATATGTTTGATTAAAGCCAAATAGATTTTTTCTGCTGTTTTACTGTGATCTGTTCGAGAATTGCCCAGAGAGTCAGACTTTTCTTAAATGCTCACTTTTAGATGGTATAATTTGAGTCCTACCTACCTACATAAAAAGGTACTCTAACTTTTTCCCAGACATAGTGCTTGCAGACAATTAAATCGTCCTTTCTCCTTCTAGAGAAAACTTTCTTCATGCAAAATCACTTTTTTGTTTGCATTATATTCTGGCAGCTTTTCCTGGACCAGTCTGACCATCTTATAGGTAGGTTTATCTCTGGGAAGTCAGATGACTGCAGTTCAGCCTCTCCTGCCTGTGCTCACTAAATGCTATACTGACAGTCCAGTTTTAAAACTGTGGGTTTATTAAACTTTATATATTAAATAAAAGCAGCCTGCATATTCCCTGCACCAGCTTGGGGGTATGTCTAGACTACAGTGGTACAGCTGCAGCTACATTGCTGTAGAAGTATAATGTAGTCACTAAAGCGATGTCTCTGAGATACATCCACCATCTTAAGAGGTGGTAGTTAGGTCAGTGGAAGAATTCTTCTATTGTCATAGTAGTGTCTATTTCAGGCCTTACGTCTACTTAACTGTGTCTCTTAGGGCTGTGAATTTTCCACACCCCCGAGTGTTGGAGTCACTTTGTCTTAAGTTTTAGGTGCAAACCAGTCTGTCTCATGGGGGTACAACTACCACCCTTCTGGGACCACACCTTGCTTTTTTACTGTTATCTTTTTCCTCTTTAGCCCTGCTCCAACCCATGAAGGGACAGGGCACAAGTAATTTTACCTTCGCATTCCCTTACTAAATCAGAATATACTAATAAACCAATATTCTAATCAGAAGTAACTCCTCCCCCTCCCACACACTCTTCCCCTTCTGTATGTTTTGTTATTGCACTCAGACTTACACTATGGCTAAAACACTTCCCCATAGCTTCTCTTCCCATAGCCCAAAACTAAAATATTTGCTCTTGCATGACACATTATTCTGTAGGTGTCTTCCATGCCTAAAAATGCCCCATAATTGTTGATCCATACATTATACTCTAATATCAGGGAAAAGCAGTAGAGCATGTTTATATCATGTAAGAGAATTGAAGGGCACTTTATTGTTACAAAACTGTCTTGTAAATTTTATTTTTACAAGTACTTGCTGCCCTGTTACATGTTATGTCATTAGATGTCAAAAGATACAAAAAGTGACCTAACTGGGGGTATTGAACAAAAATAATTAAAATCTTAGTCAATAACTTATGGAGTTTGCTGTACTTGTATTGATAAACTAATTAAACAGATCTGCCTGTGTTCCTCAGACCTATTGTGGTCCTGTTATTAGTCTTACAGAAAAGAATGCTGTAACATTGAATGAAAGTAATTGAGGAAAAAATAGCGTAATCACGAAGCCCTAAGAACTCCCATTTCTAGTCACAGAGTGGTTTCAGGGTAAAGAGGCTTTTTCTGCACACCTGCAGTCATTCATAGCATAGGCCTCTTGTGGTCAATGTTGATTGCTGCTTGTCTGTAGCAGAACAACAAATAACTTAGTGTTTTGTACCTTCTGTGATTTAATATTATGCTTTTTGCCAGAACTGGCACAAATCCTTTTTCCGATAGTGACAGTAATTATAGCACAGTTGTAGTTAAGGGTCTTCCTGAGTTTCCATTATAAACCCCTATAGTCAGTTTATAACGCAAACATAAAAAAGTATTGTGCGCTTACGTGACAAATAGAGGCTTTGCCTTGGGGTGGGTTGTAGTATAACTTCTTTAAATTGAAACTGGGAGAATTGTCTTTCTGAATTAAATTGAATACTAAGGAAACTATTCATTCTAAGCTTTTTAAATCCTTTACATTTTGCATCCCTTGTGGTAGATCAACAGTTTGGAGTATTTGTCAAACTCCATAATAGGACAAAGGTAGATCTGATTTTCCTGGCTTACCTTAATTAGACAATATTGCATGACATCAAGAATTCTTGATTTATTGTAAATCTAGTAATTTAGGAAGTTTTGAATGACCTTTTTTCCTGAGGCACTGGGCATGTGACTATTCAGGAATGCTTTTAATCATAAATACAATATTTGGCAATACCAATTCCTTCCCATTGTCAACTCTGTTTTGCCTTTTAAATAACAAAGTAATCTAGATTTCTATGCAGTTTTGTAGACTTCTTAAATTCTTAGATTGATGCTGAATTCTGTTTTTTAGATAAAAAAATTAGTGTATGTTTACCTGATGCGCTATGCAGAGGAACAGCAGGACGTGGCGTTGTTGTCTATCAGCACATTTCAGCGAGCTCTGAAGGTGAGTAACTACAGTTAATTGCCCTGTAAGGCAAGATCAGATATATCATCAAAAATATAGATATCTCCTATTGTTCTCCAGATCTAGTGGAGAAACTTGTGTTTAAAAAAAAACCAAAACAACCCACTGTGTTGCAGTTGATAAATATCTGAGTTTGGATTGATACCATGTTACTTGCACCAGACTTTTTTGTGCTTTCTTTTCAGTGTCAAATACAGTAACTAACAGCTAAATTGCAAGATGGGAAACAGCAGAAACAAGATTTAAAAGGCTTCTAAGTAATGGATAGAAACAAGAAAAATATTTTCATTAAAAACATAAGCCGTTTTTTTCAAACTTAGGTACCTCCCATACATATCCTTGCCTGCTGCTGCTTCTCCTCCTTCTGGCAGTGTCACAAGGTCTTTACTGACACCTGAGACCCTGAAAAGTGAGAATAGCCAGAGTCTCCCTTAATAGTCTATGGAATTTGGCTTCTGCTAACTGGTTTTACGTGGAAGGTGCTTGGATTGTTTGGAGGGGTAGCAGCATAAAATCTTAAAATAGAAGATTAAATAAAGTAAATCCCCTAAAGAACATTCTGGGTAGTCACTCATGCTGGTCCTAGTAGTAAGAACCAGAAGAGTTAGCATTCTTATACTTTCCCAACTCTAATTCAAAATCATAAGGGGGAAATGGGAACAGACAACCAAAACTAAAACCTCTGATATGTGGTGGTAAAGATTTAGAAAAATAATTTAGCCCAGAGGCTTTGGCATTTGGCATACAAATTAAGGAGAACTGCTTTTCTTCTTTCACAGAAGCCTATTTTGGAAGCCTGATTATTTCTGCCCTCTCACTGACAGACTTGACATTTTGCTGACCTGTGCATCTGGCCAGAAGGGCAATGCATGACTCCTTATGTATCCAGTCAGTGTAATTATTGAGTTAGTCAGAAGGTTTATTAGAGGCAAAGTGTCATTCATTGGGGCTAAGCATTGCTTTCCCAATGCTCCCAAACCAGGAGTGAAGGAACAGATTCTTACTGGTTCTCCCAAGTGCAAATAGTCTCTGCTACTGCTGGACAATTAACTGGGTCCAGTGCAGTGTTCAGAACTCCCACCATGTGACAAATTACTCAGGATGGACTCCTAGAACTTGGCTTGCTTGTGAATTCCTCCACCTTCCACCATGTGTTTGCATGCAAGAGTTGAGGTTACCAAGGGAGGTCTCTTCTTTTTCCCATAGGCAAAAGGACTGCCAGCAAAATCCCAGGTCTCATTTTCTCTGGGAGTTGGTTACTCTTGGTCTTACCCAAACTGTACAGCAGACTCTGGGGATGCCACACTTTGTATATTTGCACCCGCCACCCATGCTGATCTGTAGCTATTTCTGCCTGATCCATTCCCTAAAGCCATAGAGCCAAATGTTGGCTCCTGCATTCAACAGATGGATTTTATAAAAATAATTTAAAAAAAACCAAAACACACAAACCCTTGGGCCTAGTGAACTGGATGTCCCTTTGTGCGATTACTGAATCACCCACCCCAAAAATTACCCTTGTCACTTGATGTTCACATTTTTTGGAGCCCTGTTGACGTGCTGGTTTGACTGCTCCCTGCCAAACATGCCTCATGAGCATCTCTGACCAAACCAATCTTGTGTGTGGCCACAACTGTCTAATCAATGCCACATCTCTTTGGATCTGAATTCTTAAATTCAATCTGCTATAAGTCCAGAGTTCGCCAATGTAGCCTGAACCTTTAATGTCTAACAATTGTATTGGCTGCTAGTTAATACTAATGTAGTAAGATTGTGGTAAGAGAGCTTTAGTCCCAGAATCAAACACAACAGAATTAAAACTGAGAAGTTGATTCATGTGGGAAACTGTGTTGTGTATATAATAAAGACACTCACACTGATGGTAAAGCAAAGTCTTGGCCACTTCTGTTAATACAGTCAGTAAAGACAAAGCTCCAAACCATATAAACAAATATCAGTAATATCATGTTAGGGATAACATTGATATCATTCCTTGCATATGTTCATATACTTATACTCACATCTTTCCTTAGGGACCTTTCTTTGGCAATCTGGTGGTAAGAGACAAAGGATCAGATCTGTCTCTGATATGCCAAATAACTCTGCAGTCCCTGGTGAAGGATGATGACAGTGAAAAGTTTAAGGGTTAATGATGAAAAGCTTACCTTCTACCTGGTAGTCTGGGCTGGAGGACTGCCATGGACATTCATTCAGATGCCCAACTCCCATGTCCATATCTAACTTCCTCACCCTAATAATAATTGGGTGCCTGTATTCTATAGATTAATGTACTAATGCCTTTTAGCTCATTACCATATATGTCAACTATTGCAAAAGGAAGTTTGTGCATAAATATTTACCAATAACTTCATCGTAAAATATCGAAGCCTAGTATCAATTCAGTATTCCTGCGGTTGCCTGGTATTGTTACGTACCAGCTCTACTCTTAAGCAAGCTATTCCCTGTTCCCCAAAATCTAGGTTAACTGTCTGACCATTTTATCTGTGCTAAGGACTATGCTTTACTTATGCTAACTTGCTTTAAGCCAATGTTTTAGAGGATACAGGCCTGTACGTTCTTGGAGTTACCGCTAAGTAAAATAAAATGCTAAGCTAGTTGTATGGGCTACTCCAAGGTGAGTAATCACAACATTGAATGGCTCCAGCTCAGCTGTCAGTGAATGCAGGAAGGGCATAATCTGATTCTATAACAGGCCCTTTCCACTGTACCATTGAAGGCATATGGCTTCAGCCTGGAAACTGAACTGCAATTCACCTGGTGCTCTGGCAGCCTTCTTGTTGGTCTAATGCACAATAGCATACTCACAGATCCAGATATTGACTATTTTCTCCCAATGTCTCCAGCAATAACAAATGACAGACAGGGTTAGTGTAGGCCCCTCGCATATCCCAGCAACCCAACATTAGGGCAAACAGAGGCCCTGTAGTGTTCTGATTTCAAGTGTCCGAATTATCTGGAACTGCTCAGAGTCAAACCTGCTGCTGTGGACACCACTATCCCAATCCTAAAGGAATATGCACCAAAACTTTTAGGATTGAGACATAGGTAGGCTAACAGCTTTCTTATGACTGCTGTGAACTTATACCTGGTGAAGTAATTGCCAATCCCGTGTAAGAATAATGAGTCTGGCTCCAGGTCCCCTATTCCTAAAAATCCTTCACAGGACATGTTTGTTGATCTGTGTATTCCCTTAATTCAGCCATTACCCTTTTTTCTACTTACTCACTTTCTGAATACCTGTATTTTAAACGCACTGCTCTTTGCTTGAATTGTACATCCAGTGCAGCCTAGAGCAGTTCTTTGTTGCCTCTGGCACCATTCTGCTAATCCTGAAAGCCAAAAAGCTACAGCAAATGCTGCTTTGAATAAAACTGCCTTCCCATCTCCCAAACTGCATATTCTAAGGCTAGGTCTATACTGATGGCGGCAAATTTGCTGCCGTCAGATTGATTTCTCTTCATCGACTGAGCGGTCTGTGAAGACCTGCTCAGTCAATCCAGAAATTGACCTACAAAAACTACCTCTTAAAGTGGTGCAGCGCAGTATAGATGGCGGACAGAACTGAAGCAGCGGAGTTGATGTGAGTTACGCAACTTTTTTACGTCACTTACGTATCTCCTGTTGACTGCCGCTGAATCTCAGAGTTAAGTACAGACCAGCCCTAAGTTATGCAATCAGTAAACACAGTACAGTTATAGCATGCTTATCTCCCCTACATCTATTATATTTGTGTCTGAACCAACCCTCCAAGAGCTTCCTTAATAGGAACCCCATACAAGGGTCAGGAAGTCCTGCTAGCCTGCAACATAGTCAGGCATACGAGGTGCCTTGGGATTCTGGATGATCAATTCTGGGTGCACCTGAGATACTACATATCTTACCATTTGATACTCAGGGATGGACTGGACATTCTGGAATCTTTCCTAAACTCTAAATTCTGCAAATTCCACTAAATTGGCCTGGAAAACCCTGAATGATGATGATAGTGGGGAACAATGGAGCTTTTTTTGTATTGGACTATACCTCAAACTTTGGTCCCAGAGTCCAGATGAATCATCCAGATACCTTGGTAAATTGATTTAAGAATGTTTTTCACACTTCCCAGTTGTCCATTTGTACAACAGCTTCAGGTGGAACAGCAGTAGCCTTCACTGCCCAATGGTGTCTCCAAGATGGCTCCCAGAGCTTGCTACTGCCAGCGGTGGCCACACAGGGAGATGTGGGGAGAAACAGGATGTTCTTCAAGTGATTGCTCATATGCATTCCACTTAGGTGTGCGCACCCTCATGCACGGTTCCTGGACAACTTTTTCCCCTAGCAGTCTCTGTAGGGGCCAGCTCTGGCACCCCCTGGAGTGCCGTGCTCATGCCGTGGTATATAGGGCGCCACTGGCCATGTGGACCCTCTGTTCCTTCTTTCCGCCTGTGATGGTCGCTGGAACAACTCTTGCTGCCCACAAGTATTCTTCCCCTTTTCTTATTGTATTTAGTTAGCAGTTTTCCTTGAACTTAGTTAGCTTAAGTTGAGTTAAGAATTAGTTCAGTTAGGATAAGGGAGCCTTCGGGCTCAAGCGACCCAGCCATGCTGGGCTCGCTGGGGTTCAAACCCTGTACTGGCTGCGGGAAGGCTTTCCCAGTCAATGACCCTCACGATCGCTGCCTCAAGTACCTGGGTGAGCAGCATCGGAGGTATCGGTGCTGTATATGTAAGGCCTTTAAGCCGAGAACTCAGAAGGAGAGGGAGGTTCGGCTTAGGGCCATTCTGATGGAGTCCACGCTGTGCCCGGTGTCCGAGCTGCATCGGACTTGATCAGCACCAAGCGTTTCGTCAGTGCAGAGCACTCCGCAGGCATGGCAGGCGCCTTGGCACCGGGCGTCTCCCGTGCTGAAGAAAGAAGCGCTGCCAGTGCGAGGAGCGCTGCACCGCAGGAGTGGGCGGGGTTGAGTCCCGAGGTGCTGGAGCTGCAGAAGCAGCCTCCGGCACTGATACAGAGGGAGCCTCCCCTGACTCCTGGGGGTGGGGGAGCCCCTCTCCAGAACCCTTTCAGTCCTTGTTGGCCTTGCCCACATCTCTAGCCCTCCCTTGGCCGAGGGAGACGGCCTGTGTCCTGGGGCGAACCCGTGATGGGTGCTCCCGAAGGGTCGGCGCTCCCGGCACTGGAGCAGCTGCCCGGCACCGGAGAGTTGAGCTGGATAGCTCCTCTCCTTTCTCATGTTCTGACGACTCATCTTGGCACTGGTCCCGGTCCTTGAGACGGCACCGTTCCAGTTCGCCATCACCCACCGACCGTCCTCACCATTCGGACTCCGACTTGGCACCAAGGCATTACTCTTGGCACTGTTCGCCAGCACTGGGAAAGGGATGATGGAAATCTTCGGTCCCGCGGCACCGCTCTTTGTCGTCGTCTGCTTCACCAAGGCGCCAGCCCCGCTCTAGACGGCACCACCGCTCTTCGGGATCGTCCGGTAGCGGGTTCCGAAGTGGCTCTTCCCGGCGGCACAGCTGGCACCGTTTCCCCAGCTTGGGTTCCCGGAAGGCCCAAACCTGGGATGAGGTACAGCCACTGGCACCGGCCCTGACACCGGGTTGGCCCCAGCCCCCTTGGCGGTGGCCATATTGGGGCCCATGGGGAGCACAGTTGGGGCAGGGAACTACATTGGCCCCTGCCTCTGTTGCTCAGCAGGCTCCCCCGCAGGCACCATTGGTGCAGGAAAGGGACCGCTTCTCTGGAGAGGAGTCAGACCCTGGGGAGGGCCCCTCAACAGGACCCCGCTGCCCGTCCTCTTCTTCGTTGCTGGGCAAGGTGGCTTTCAGGGATCAGGGGCTCCTCTCATTGATTTCAGGGCCTACCAGGAGCTCCTGAAAAGGGTGGCTTCCAACCTTGACTTGGAGGTCAAGGTGCTGAAGAAAGAGGTGGACCCCCTCTTCGGGTGTGTGGGGATCCAAGGCCCTTCCAGGGTAGCCCTCCCAGTTCATGAAAGGGTATTGCACCTGGCCAAGGCGGTCTGGCAAACCCCTTCCTTGGTTGCCCCAACCTCCAAGGGCACCAAGAAGAAATACTATGTGCTAACTGATGGGCACGAGTATCTCTTTACCCACCCAGCCCCGGGTACTCTGGTTGTGGATGCTGCCAACTAGAGGGAGAGACAGGGGGCCCAGAGCTCCACTCCTAAAAACAAAGAGGGCAAGAGACTAGACCTCTTCAGTAGAAAGGTCTACTCCACAGGGGCACTCTTGTTCAGGGTGGCTAACCACCAAGCCCTTTTAGGGAGGTACAGTTTGAACCTTTGAGACTCCATGCGAAGGTTTGCAGAGTCCCTGCCCCAGGACCAAGCTGTGGACTTTACCACAGTCTTGGAGGAAGGACTGACTGTTGCCAGCGCAGTCCTACAGACTGCTTCGAACGCTGCGGACACGGCCAGCAGGGCAATGGCCTCTGCTATCGCCATGCGTCCGTTTTCAGAGGATTCTCAAGAGGATTCTCAAGGATTCGAGGGCCACCTTGCATTCCCTGGGACTGTATACCCTTCAAGTGGCGAGGCAACAGACTTGCCAGGAGCTGCAGCGCCTGCCACAGCAGCAGCAACCTAGGCCACTGCCTAGGCCTTCCCTGGCTGCCGCCGCCCCCCCCCCGCCCGCCCGGCAAGGGGTAGGGACAGGAATGGGGGTTTTGGGTGACACGACCACTCCAGGCTGTCAGCTGCTTCCTGAAAAAGACCCCCCTCAGGGCTTCAAAGAGAAGCATCAGGTTTTTATGGTGCGCCTGAGGGTGGCACCAGTACCTTCCCCCTGGATTTGCCCCTAGCCTTCCGAGACAGGCTAAAGTCCTACTTCGGTCTCTGGCGGGGCATCACATCGGACCACTGGGTCCTGGACACCGTGCGCTGGGGTTACGCCCTCCAGTTGGTGGCTCCCCCCCCATTCACCCCCTTCCCTGTCCCTCTTCAGGGACCCATCTCACGAGCAATTACTCCTCCAGGAGGTCCAATCCCTCCTCTACAAGGGGGCCATAGAGGTGGTTTCACTGCTTGAGGTGGGGAAGGGGTTCTACTTGAGGAACTTCCTCGTTCCCAAAGCCAAGGGAGGCCTCAGGCTTATCCTGGAGCTGCGCAAGTAAAACAGGTTCATAAAGAAACTGAAGTTTCGAATGGTGTCCCTAGCGGCCATTATCCCCGTCCTGATTCCAGGAGATTGATTTGCTGGCCTCAACCTGAAGGATGCGTACTTTCATGTCTCCATCCTCCCCGCCCATAGGCGCTATCTCAGGTTCATGGTAGCTGGTGGCCACTACCAGTTTACGGCTTTGGCCTCTCATCCTCCCCCAGGGTGTTCACCAAGTGTGTGGCAGTGGTGGCGGCCTACCTGAGGCACAGAGGGGTCCAGATATTACCCTACCTGCACGACTGTTTAATAAGGGGCAAGTCCAGGTCTCAGGTATACGAGGCTATCTCCCTCGTCCAGGCCACCTACAACAGTCTGAGGCTGCTCATCAACAAGCAGAAATCGACGCTGTTCCCAGTACAGCGCATAGAGTTTATAGGGGCCTCCTTAGACTCGGCGCGAGCCAGAGCCTTCCTCCCATGCTCGAGGTCTGAGGCCGTGTTAGCGATAATATCGCAATTACAGAGGTGCCCCACGATGACAGCCAGGCAGTGCCTTCAGCTCTTGGGTCACATGGCCTCATGTATGTATGTGGTGAGGTTGGCCCGCCTCAGGCTCAGGCCTCTCCAAGGTTGGTTGGCCATGGTGTATGTGCCCAGCAGGCACTCCGTAGACAGAGTGGTAACAGTGCCCCACACAGTGCTGGTGTTGCTCCAGTGGTGGTGGAACCCTAGGACCGTGCTGGAAGGGGTTCCGTTCAGGGAGTTGACCCCCTCGGTCACCTGATCTCTGATGCGTTGGACCTTGTGGGGGGGGCCCACATCAGCGGCGGCCTGAGCATGCAGAGCTGCTGGTTGCAGGAGAAGACTGCCCTCCACATCAATGTGAAAGAACTCGGGCAGTCAGACTAGCATGCAAGGTGTTCCTCCATTGTTTATTGTGCAAAATGGTACAGGTGCTGATTGACAATACCGCAGCGGTGTATTATATAAACAAACAAGGGAGGGCGCACTCCTCAGCTCTTCGCCAGGAAGCACTTCGACTTTGGGACTCCGCAGTGAGGCACGACTTTTGTTTAACCGCCTCTCACCTCCTGGGGGTCAGGAATGACGAGGCGGACCGCCTCAGCAGGTCGTTTCTACCCCAACACAACTGGTCGTTGCATCTGGAGGTAGCGGCTAGAGTTCTCCGTGAGTGGGGTGTTCCCTGACTGGACCTGTTCGTGTTGTCCTGGAACAGGAAGTGTCTGAGGTTTTGTTCGCTCAGGGATCGCGAGCTGGGATCCCTTTCCGATGCGTTTCTCATCGAATGGACGGGGGCCCTCATGTACACGTTTCCCCCCATCCTGGTCTTGCCCAAGGTCCTCTTGAAAATCAAGAGGGATAGAGTGGACGTGATCCTGATGGCCCCGGCATGGCCAAGACAGCATTGGTTCAACATGCTGCAGGACCTCTCTGTCGCCGCGCTGATCGAGCTCCCTAGGAGGCCGGACTTGCTCTCCCAGGACCACCGTTGCCTGCTGCACCCCAACCTGGGCTCCCTTCACCTGATGGCCTGGAGACTCTCTCGCTGACCAAGGCAGAGAGGTCCAACGTGTTCTGCTGGGTAGCAGGAAACCCTCTATGCAGACTGTGTACAGGGCCAAGTGGAGGAGGTTCACCTGCTGGGCGGAGTCGCAGGCATATCCCCCAGGACGTCCCCCGTTCAGGCCATTCTGGAGTACCTACTGCAGATTAGGCTCCAGGGTTTAGCGCTACCCTCCCTTAGGGTGCATCTAGTGGCCATCTCGGCTTTCCATCAGCCATAGGATGGGAAAACAAGGACCGCCCCTCCAATGTTGGTGAGGTTCCTCAAAGGGGTTGAGAGGCTTTACCTGCAGGTCCATGACCCGATGATCTCAACCTGGTCCTCTCTAGACTTACGAGGCCCTCCTTTGAGCCCTTGGTCACCTGCCCCCTGCTGATCTTGTCCTGGAAGGTGGCCTTCCTCATGGCCATTACCTCGGCTAGTAGGGTCTCTGAGTTAAGAGCATTGACCTAGGAGCCCCCCTATACCGTGCTCTTCTGGGATAAGGTACAACTGAGACCACATCCAGCTTTCCTGCCTAAGGTAGTCTCCCAATTTCATTATAACCAAGGTATTTTCCTTCCTGCGTTTTTTCCTAAACCGCATGGGTCGGAGGAGGAAAGGAGACTACACACCCTGGATGTGAGGAGGGCACTGGCTTTCTACATAGAGAGGACGAGGCATTTCCGGAGGACCACGCCACTCTTCGTTGCGGTGGCAGAAATGATGAGGGGGTCCCTGGTGTCCACGTAGTGCATCTCCAGATGGATCACCGCCTGCATCAGGTTCCGCTACAAGCGCGCAGGCATCCAGCTTCTTGGGGTCGTGACGGCACACTCAACGAGGGCCCCGGCCGAGTGAGGAGCCTTCCTGGGACAGGTCCCCCTGGATGACATCTTCAGGGCTGCTATCTGGTCGTCGGTCCACACCTTCGTCTTGCACTATGCCATCGTCCAGCAGTCGAGGGAGGATGCGCGAGTCGGCAGAGCTGTGCTGGGAGCAGTTCACCGGTGACTCCTTCTCACCTCCAGGTATGGCTTGTTAATCACCTAAGTGGAATGCATATGAGCAATCACTTGAAGAAGAAAACATGGTTACTTACCAGTAACTTGTTCTTCGAGATGTGTTGCTCATATCCATTCCACACCCACCCTCTGTCCCCGCTGTTGGAGTTGGCAGAAGGAAGGGACTGAGGGTCCGCATGGCTGGCGGCGCCCTACATACCGCGGCATGAGCGTGGCACTCCAGGGAGCGCTGGAGCCGGCCCCTACAGAGACTGCTAGGGGAAAAAGTTGTCTGGGAACTGTGCATGAGGGCACGCACACCTAAGTGGAATGGATATGAGCAACACATCTCGAAGAACAACAGTTACTGGTAAGTAACCATGTTTAGTCCCAGCTATAGCAGCCTTACTCCTGTGCAGCTCCCATTGGGGAAAGGGTCCTGATACTTGAGTGTCTTGCAGGGAAGTGGGAAAGGGGGTCCCTGTATGCCTCCCCTGCTCCACTACTACTTGCTTTTCCTGTGCTGCCTGTCATTTTGAGCCTTTACTGATACTAACTGTGTGTATTGTAGCATCCGACATGCCTTGATAGGTGATGCTTGCTGGAATGGTAACTAATGGAAGAAGAAGCTTTTGAAAAGCCCAGGGGAATTTAAATATACGACATTGGGGGTGGGAATGGCCATATGGCTAGCCTGTTCCCCTACCCCACCCAATGGAAAAGTGGCAGAACAGAGGCAAAAACAGCAGCCCCCCTCCAGCCACGTGCATGCTCTTGCGTCCGTTCTCTCTCGCAATACTTTGTACTACTGCAACCTGTCCAATGTTCATCCCTGCTGACTGCAGAACAAGGGCATTTCATTGTTTTAAAAAAAAAATAGAATACTTTAAAAGGATTTATTGCTGAAAAGGCAAAGATGTTAGAAAAGGAACTTCTTTATTGTAGTATTCATGTTAAATTTATTTTTTTCTATTTGATAATCTTAATAAATGGGTAAGCTGTGTGTAATATTGAGATTGATCTGGTTTGTGCAACTTTTCAAAATGCTTGAATTTGTGAAAGACTTCACAATTTATAAATTTTTATTTTTGTAACAATTCTCTCTCCCTCTACTTCCTTCTCCTTCATTTTTTCCTGTTTTCATTAGCATAAATAAAACTTGTTAATATGGTGTTACATCTGGCAGTACCTTACAACATATGCAGTATTTTTCAGGTTGTTGAAACTTTTTCTGTTGTCAAGTTGCACATAATTTTGCAAGGTAGCAGCAAGAACTTGAAATTAAAGCCAGACTAATAACAGTAAAAGGAGGAAAACATGACTTAATATGTCCTCAGTCATTGCACTATTCACAGCATGTTTTAATGATAAATTTCTGCAGTATTACTTACATTGTTTTGTTTCCATTCCTTTTAGGATCCTAATCAGTTAATCCGTGCAAGTGCTTTGAGAGTTTTATCTAGTATCCGTGTGCCGATCATTGTTCCTATTATGATGCTTGCTATTAAAGAAGCTTCTGCTGATTTATCTCCTTATGTTAGAAAAAATGCAGCCCATGCGATCCAAAAACTGTATAGGTAAGTAGCTTTTTACCGTAAATGTTGAAAAGCTGTTATAAAGATCACTGCAGAGTACTTACAGTGAGGCTTATTTTATTCTCTCATACATGGCCTTGCTGACTACACAAAAAGGAATAGACTACCTTAAATAAGGTAAACTACCTTAAATAAAATCCGAGTTTTTTCTCATGCTTTTGCAAACAGTGGAAATTAACATCTTCTTTCTCTCCATAATACTATTGTGACAAAGAATTTAAAATTATGGTGAGTATCAAAGACACAGAGGACTACATAAATAGTCTTCATTGTCACCTCTCCTCCCCCTTGGAGTGCTGTTCCCTGTGTCTATTCCACAGGTGGGTAGTATGCCATGTGCTTGAGTCTGGAAATTCTTTTAAGCAGTGTCTGGTCTGCACATGCTCAGTAGCTCTCATGCTCCTGATTGAGGGTATGAGGGGTAGTGTGGGTCGATGCCTCTCCAGTTCCTTCCTACTGCTGCATGGCCTGAGTTGAAATTGTGTCCTCCTTGAGTGTATAACCTGTGAAGTAAACTCATTGTAAATAGTTTTAGTATCTAGTTTATTAGTTTGAGTTAGCATAAGGTTATATTTAGTTTAGGATAAGTTTTCCTGCCCCATTTGGGGGACAATCCTCCCTGGTCCTGGGACTGTGCCCAGAGTCCTGAGATTCAAGAAGTGCATCTCCTGCCTGGATGAAGCACATGTATCAGCAAGGTGCAATATCTGCTGATCTTTTCCACCCAGAACTAGAGATGCACAAGAGCTCCATCTTAGGAAACTTCTGATGGAGGAGGCTGAGGCCTTGCTCTCACTTGGACCCTGGAGACCTCCCTGCGCATTGGGCTTAACTGACTAGCAGCTCCCCTGCAAGCATGAGCCTGGGAGCAGAGCCTAACTACCAAAATCAAAAGACTCCTTCTACAGGGCTCCTCACAAGAGTAAGGGGCTCTTTCATGGGTACAAGGGCAGATCCCTGCAGAGGATTGTCCATAAGAAACACGTTTCCTCCCTGAACTGGTCCAGCTTAGGAGTGACATCTCAGATGGAACTGGCTCTTCTGAAGACCCCCACAGTGGAGGGCAAGGTGAAGGAGAAGGAAAAAAAAAAGGGGGGGAGGGGGATTTGCTGGTTCTGGTGGTGACAGTGGGATTGAAGCAAAAATACAAACGCTCTCCAGTCCCTTCTGAGTAATGCTCTGGATCCATCATTGGTACAGCCTCATTATCCAAAGACCCAAACAGTTATGACAGATGAGCCAGGTCCTTCAGATGTTCCAGCTGGAACTCCCCAGACTCCAGGCCATATAGAGACCTTGTAACTCCCACAGAATATATTCCTTCCTTACTTGCTATCTTCACTTCTTTTGGACCCTTCCCTTCCGAGGAACATCCTTACCCCAGAGGAGGAATTGTCACAGATGTCTCGGCGGCAGTTACATACCTTGGACAGGAGCACTCCAGTACAGACTGTGCCACTGCTACCAATGGAATCCCCATTGGAATCAGAGACGCTAAAGGAGAGGGAGTCCCTGTTGTTCAGAAAAGGCACAGTCATCCCAACAGGTGCTTGAGCAGCAATACCTACCACTGCTCTGGGTATGAGCACTCCAGGGATAGCTGGTACAAATTCCTTTGGGGACCACTGTGTCCAATGGACTCCTCCTTCTGGCCTCATAAGGCCCTTGGATCTCGTGCAGCAGACACCTGGACCTCTCTCAGGCGTCATACTGCTCTTCCTACTCTTCCAGCTGACTTTGATGATTTACAAGGAGGAAGAACCAGAACCAGTTCCAATGGTACTGATGGTTCTGACTGGGGGCTTTCTCATCCTAAGATGATCCTGTCACTCCTTTGTTGCTCTACCTGCCAGACGACCATTGGCAATAGCAGGAGCTGTTGCAAAGGGTCACTAACAATCTGCAGATTGCACTGGAAGAGATACAGGTCCCTCAACACTGGCTCTTGGATGTTTTACAGCCACAAGGAGTGATCAGAGTAGCCCTTCCAATCAATGAGGCCATATTAGATCTGCCCAGAGTGGTTTGGCACCCACCTGCATCTTGTGCCCCTATGCCAAAAAGGGTCAGAAGAAGGTACTTCATTCCTGCCAAGGAAGCTGACTTTCTGTTTTCCCATCCTGCCCATAACTTGCCGTTGATACAGGCAGCCATAGAAAGAACTAGAAGCACTACCAAAAATTCACCCCTGCAGAGAAGGGTTGAAAGAAACTGGACCTCCTAGGTAGAAAGAACTCCCCCACAAGTCTGCAGTTTTACATAGCTAATTACCAAACTTTATTAGCAAAACTCAATTTTAACACCTGTCAGACATGCGGACTTCAGAGACAAATTACCATTGGAAGACCAAACCCAATTCCAATCTTTCCTGGGAGAAGAAAAATAGTGACAAAGGTGATGCTCCAAAATATGGTAGCTGCCTCAGATACTGCCTCCAGAAGTTTGGCCACAGGGCTGGGCATGCAACTTGTCATGCAACATGAACTTGTGGTTCTAGACATTGCGCTTTTCTAGAGAGGTCCAAAATACTATCCTAGACATCCCTTTGAGTCCAACCTTTTTAATGAAAAGATGGACGAGTCCCTTCACTTGCTAAAGGATTGAAGGCTCACTCCGCAATCCTTGGGGATTTACACTCCAGCACTCAGGAAGAGACACCAGAGACAGCCCTTCAGGCCAGGACCACAACCTGCAGATGCACCATATTACCAACATCCATCTGAGCCTTTGCACAAATGGCAGAAGATCCAGAGATCTTTTTTGACTCCTACTTCTGCAGCCTCTGCTTAATCCCAGCTGCAGGCCAAAGGCCGTTTTTGACAAGCAGGTTGAGAACTGCTTACCTTCATTGATGCAACCTATGCTCCCTCCCCTCTCCCCCATCAGGTTTTGGAGGTCATCTTACCCTTTTCGCCCATACCTGGAACAAGATCACCAGACAGTTGGGTCCTGGAGATTATCCATCCAGAATACTCCAGAGTTTTTTCTTGCCACTTTCCCGGTCCCCTTCCAGGGACCACTCATCAAGTGATGCTTCAACAAGAGGTAGAATCCCTTTTAAACTGGGGAGAGGGGAAAACAGAATGTGTCTCACCACAACTCCCCATATTTCCTAATTCTCAAAAAAGATGGAAAATGAAGACCCATCCCAGATCTTCAACAAGTCAACATTTTTGAAAGCTGTAGTTCAGGATTATTATGCTGGCATTGATGGTCCCCTTCCTTCAGGAGAGAATGTGGTTTGCAGCTCTCAACCTGAAGGATGCAGATTTCCAGATGGATATTCAGCCATCTCACAGGAAATTCATGTGCTTTATGGTTGCCCAGGTTCACTACCAATTTCGTGTTCTCCCTTTCAAGCTCACTGTGCACCCAAAGTATTCCCAAAGCTGTTAATTGTAGTAGCAGTCCAGATGTGATGCCAGGGCTACATGCTATTTCCATACCTAGATGACTGGCTCCTGATAGGCCAATCTTGTTAAGAACTCATGTCAGCCACATAATTTCGTCGACCCTTTCTTGCTACCTTAAGGTTTTGCATAAAAGAAGGAAGTCTGCTTGATCACCTGTAATGATAAATTTCAGAGGAGCAAAGCTGGACTCAGTTTCTGTAAAAACACTTCTCCCCACAGAGAGGTTCCACATAATAAGCAACTTGATCACATTACGCTCAGACTGCAAATTATAGTGCAGTGCTGCTTTTCTCCGTTAGGCAACATGACTGCATGCACCTATGTGACACCATTTGCTAGACTCCACTTGTGATGCCTACAAGCTTAGCTTCATTCAACCTGCCAACCAAGCAGAGATCACATAGACTGTAATGTTGCTGTTCCCATCAGAGTTCTCAGCTCCCTCAATTGGTGGTCCAACCCACATGGGGTCAGGGTAGGTACTCCTCTCATCCCTCAAACCACAGGCCACCATCCTGACAGATGCCTCCCTTACAGGACGGGATACTCACCTGGATCATCACATAGGTCAGGGTACCTGGACGATGAGGCCAAACTACACACACACTTATTGGAACTAAGAGCAGTCTGCTTCACGTGCAAAGCCGTCCTTTCCCTCATACACTCACTTTGAGTACAGATAATGTCAGACAGTATCACCACAGTCGTCTATATACACACAAGGCGCAAAACCTTGTCCTCTCTTCTTGGAAGCTCAGACTTTAGAACTGGTTTCTTAGAAACCACATTATGATACAAGCTGCATAGCTCATGGGCATTCACAACTCCTTGGCAGACAAGCTAAGCAAAAGTTTCTCCATAGACTGCCAATGGGAAATATGACACAGTTCTAACCAACATTTGTGCAGTTGCGTACTCCCCTGTGGGACCTCTTTACATTGCAGACTAACAAAAAGCTTTGTAGGGGAGCTATAGGCTGAGATTCCCAGGGTGATGGTCTCCTCCCTGGATGGATTGCCTGAAATTTTCTCCCCTCGCACTGGTGCCAGAGGTTCTTGGAAGATCTGTCACAACAGGGTAACCATATCATACTGGCACAGACAGTTTTGGTTCACAGAACCTGTCAATGTCCACATGCCCACCTATCAGAATCTTCCCATTCCAGGATCTCCTAACTCAGGGTTGGGGGGAAATCAAGCATGACATTCCTCACAGCCCAATTTTTCGGTGGGATTTGGAAATAGAATGCTCATGCTTCACCTCTGTCCAGAAGGTCCTTAGCCAAAGTAGAAATGATTCTACTAGAGCCTGCTACTGGACTGAATTGTGGCATTTTTTGGCCTGGATATATCACCAACGTGGTACTGTGGATATTCTGATCATCCTAGATTACCTCCATTCCTTAAAGGCTTCAGTCCTTGCTAGGGTACACCAAGCAGCAATCAGTGCCTTCCAGTGGAGGGATTTTGTCTTTACACACCTGACTATTGTGCAATTCATGAAAGTTTTCATCAGAATCTTCCCACATGTTAAACCTACGCCACAATGGGACCTTAACCCTGTCCTGTCAGTTATTCACAGGTCATGTGACCCACTTCTGTATGAAGCTGCCATTTTTAGTGGCAATCACTTTGGCTAGGAAAGTCAGTGAGTTAGGAGCCACGATGGCAGACCCCTCGTATGCAGTATTCCACAAAAAGGAAGTATTCCATCACAGAGGGATTTCTGATTGGGTTTTGGGATGTATACTAGAATGCTATAAAGCATTAAGCTTCCCCCCCTTTTGGGGTTATTACTATGACCTCTATGTGAGCATAAGCAGCTTCCTTATTGGACATTCTGCTGCAGGATATCTGCAGAGTGGCAACTTGGAGATCTATCCACACTTTGGCATTGCACTGCATGCTCGCTTAAGCCACAACTGCAGATGCGGCTGTATGAACAGCAATACTATAGGCATCTCTGCTACAACCATCCTCGCACCCTCTTCCACTCTGAGCACTGTTTGCTAGTCACCCACGTGTGGAATACAAATAGGGATCAGCACTTGAAGGGGTGGCTAGTTACTGTAAGTGGAGGTTCTTCAAGGTGTGTGATTCCCTATATGTTTCCACTACTTGCCTCCTTCTCTGCTTCGGGTCCTGTTACGTTGTGGTAAGAGAGAACTGGAGAGGTGTTAACCTGCACTGCCCTTCAAGAGCTTGGTCGGGAGCACAAGGAGTACTACTGCTTGTGTGGGCCAAGAGACACTGCTTTGAAGAATTTCCAGACTCAGGCACGTGGTGTATATGCATACTAACGTGGAATAAAGGATAGGGAGCATACATCTCAAAGAATCTCCAGTTACTGTAGGTAACTTCCCCTTATCACTGCTCCCTGTTTGTCAATGTATCCTTGTAGCCAGTTGTCACGGGCCACCTGCCTCTTCGGGTCCTCTGTGTAGTCTAGACCCTCTGCAATAACAGGACTCACAGGCTTCACCAAGTGCAGTCACCTATGCTCTTTTATTTATCTATTTTTGTCTAGGATTTTTTCTTGTTGGCTGGGTCCTGCGGCTCCTTGTCTTCCTGTTTCCTCCCCGTAGGGTCCCCTATCCGCCCTCCCAACCTTCTCACACGGTTTCTGGTAAGCTTAGAAGGAATTTTTCCAGAACCACCGGATCCAGCATGTTCTCCACTGTCTGGGTGGCTGGCCTCAGCTACTTGGTGGCCCAGTCCATTAACCACTGGGCAAACACCTAGGGCCACAGGCTTTCAGGCCACTTAACTGCCTGAAACTTCTGGTGGTACCACTCTGCCAAGAGTCTTACTCGGTTCAGGATGGCAGCTTTTACCACCTCATTGTCTCTGGCTTGGGCCTCTCTCAATGCCATATAGGTGGCTTGGGCCTTTTCTCCCATATACGGGGCGAGGCACAGAGCCCAGGTTGCCCACTATCAGACTGCTGCCATAGCCATCCTCCCAAAAGTCCGCCAAAAATACATCAGGGTCGTCCATGGGGCCCATTTTGCACAGTCCCCAGCCCTCTGCCCTGGCACTGTCTCCATTTGCGTGATTCACCACTGACTGTAGCAGTTGTTGCTGAATGACTCCCTGTTCCTTTAGGAACTCCTGGAGGCTTTGCTGCTGGTAGGCCTGACAGCAGCCTGATGTCAGGGCCTGTCGTTCCACCTGTTGGGTCTGCTGCATCTCCTGCATGTTTGTTACCAGCCACTTCAGGGTCCCCTCCATTGTAATGGCCATTCTCTGCAGTGGCTCTGGAAGAAAGTCTCGGACAAGCCCCCATTTGTGGTGGATTGCCACGGGCGGCCTGCACCTCTGGGTCCTCTGGATGGTCTTGGCTCTCTGCAGTAACAGGACTCGCAGACTTTACCTGTTGCAATCACCTGTGCTTGCTTATTTACAGCGCATAAGTACAGACTCCACTCCTGAACCAGACCCACTTGGCCCCTGAGGCTCTAGGTTGCTCACCCTCTCTTGGCCAGATGCAAACTAAAGTGTAGGGCTTCTACCCTCCCCTTCTTTCTCACTAGCTGGGTTATATTCACCCTGCAGCTAAGGGTACAGCTGTTCCTGCTTGCCTCATTAGGCACATTCCTGCTTCTTTTAATCAGCACCTTTATCTGTTGCTTTCTTCTCTGCTCTGTGGGGCTCTGCTGTCCCTGCTTACCCCAGCCCAGGCAGCTGGATTAGGGGGTGGGGCCAGAGGCAGAGCAGGATCCTAGCCCCCTCCACTCTGCCACAGTCCTTAAAAGCTTAAAAATAAAATACTGTCCCTCAGGATTTAAGGCCTCAATCACTTGGCAAACAATAGATTTCTCTGCCTTCCAATTTTTTCCATTATCTTACTGTTACATATATCTTGTATGCTAAAGATGTTCAAATTAAAAAATGAAGCATCTTGATTTAACCAAGAGACATGGAGCACATTTTAAATTCCCAGAAGATGTCTCAGAAAATGATACATTCCTTACTTGAAATTCAGATCTACCAGAACTTTGGAGTAAATTTTTTTAAAAAGGGCTTTGGGAAATGGTTGTAAAAATTATGTCTTAGTCTTAGAGTATCATCTAGAGGCCCCAGCCAAGTTCTGGGACCCATTGCGCTGGATACTGTACAAACATAGTTAATACAGTTTATAAAGTTAAATTGCTGGCTTCTGCTGCTGGAGAAGAAACAAATAGTGGTGAATCACTTTACCACTAATAAATGTTCAGCATTAAGTTTAGCCCAATAGACAGTTTGTATTTGAATTAGTTTAGCTCAGGATTCAGTAGCCTGGGAGTAACCACTTACCTAATGCAGTTATGAGCAGAGAAAAGTCTGATTGTTGTCTCAAGATAATTTCCCAGATACTGGAACTGTGAAAAACAAAACAAAAAGCAGCATTAGTGTGTTTTCTAATGTAACAGAAAAGACAGGCTAACGTGCACTCAGACTACTATGAAAAGTGTGCGGTATTTTAATGTACTATACAGTGCCAGACAGAATGTTAGTGCTAAACAATGGTTCACTATGGCAAGTACTCCATCTCTCCTAAATGATTTATTAAAAGCTTATTTAACCTTCCATGGTGCTCCAGACAACAGTTTCTCTGTCCTTTCTCTGTCAAATAAATCCCTGGAACGAGTGGGAGTGGGAGTGACAAAGCCGACTGGTTTAGGGGAAGAAAGAATATAAAAATAAAACAACCCACTCACTCCCCAGAGTCACATTGCCTTCTGTCCCCGAACACTTCCATCTCTGAATCCTACACTGAAATAAGGGAGAGAAGAAAATATAAGTATACAAATTTCAATAAACTAAACAAGGGCTATGCATGTTTTGAAGCAGTTCTAAGGCCTTACAGTTCACACCAAAATATTTGTCTATTCAGCAGGCAGTAGGATGAGGTACCTTGTCAACCACCCCAGCTACTGTGGTAATGCAGCATTATGTGAGGATGTTGCCTCTGTATGCATACACAGATCTGTAGGTGGGATAGAACCAGTCAGTGTAATAAACTGTGGAGTAGTGGCTCTTTGTCCCCCTCTGTGGGTTATACCAAAGAAGTTTGAGTGTTATTGCCTCATAGCTGATGGACTTGGTCCTTAGCTCCATTAGTAGAGGGCTCATGCTTTGAGAGTCAGAGATGTTGAGTTCAGTACTTGAAAGTGACCTGATTAGAGGTATCATTACACTAATGTAGCTACTATGCCACTAAAACATCTGCTGATTGCCTTGTGCAGTGGCCTGTGCAGCCACTCAGCACAGCAGTTTTCAAAAACTGCATGCTACTGAGGCTGCCTGTACCAGGAGATGTGAAGATATGCTAATTGCTGCTGTGCATCTAAAACCTGTCAGTGCAAAACAGGCCAATAAAAAGAAACAAGGATGATTCATTGGTGTCCATTGTGGTCCTCAGAACCTCTCCTGCTTCCTCCTCTTCAGAGCAAATAGGTACAACATTTCTGCTTGTGCTTGACACCACCCATCAGACCACATTAGAAGTGTACTTGTTTACTCTGAAGTGGATGAGGGAAGGAAGTTGGGAAGGGAGGACCATATTTGACAGCACAGGGTTATAACTAATCAGACTTTGCAAGCTTTTGAAAACTTGATGTGTAAAACGTTCCATGTGTTTTGCCAGTAAGTAATGGAGGTTGTTTTTGGGTAACTGTCTACAGAGATTCCACTCTAGGTGTGCGTGCGTGCGTGCGTGCGTGCGCGCGCCTCATGTGCGTGAGATTGGATTCCTTTTAAATGTCTATTGGGATGCTGCCTGAAGCATGCCTGACTTCATGACTAATATAGATGAGACTATAAGGGGTGCAGTGGTCCAACTGCCCCTTGCTTCCTTGTTACTGATCATGGCTGCGGCACAAAACCTGTAGAATCCATATCCTTAGTGTGTGACAAGCTTTGACTTGGTTCTACTTTAGTATTATTGTAGCTAGAATTCGTTTTTTTCCTTTGTCTGCTGCCAACCTGTATTATAAGCTTTTCTTCCCCTAGTTCTCTCTCACTTCTCCCCCCTCCCCAACTCTCCAAGTACAGGGAGTGATAGCTCTTATGGCAGAAAGAGTCACCAGCTTCAAGAACTCCGTCCTGCCATGTCCTTAAACATTCCCTGTGTCTTATCTCCCCTTGAGAGAGGGGCATAAACAGAACAATGTTCTGTATCTTGTTTATTTTCTAAAAACTCTTAAGAACAGGGAGATGACACCAACTGTTCTTGCTGGAAAAATCTTTGCTGCCTTCCACTTGTGCTATTTCAGAGAAACGTGCATCAGGTCAGTCTCACCCCAATGAGCTGCAGCTTGCATCATAGCTCTCGAGCTGCTTCTTTCTACAGATCCACTGCTCTACTGCCTCAGTAACTTCTGAGACAGAGAGAAAAGAGCATGACTCCTGTGGAGGAACCAGGTGCAGGTCGTGCTCACTGTTCACATGTAAGAAATTTCTCCTCGGTCTTCATCCTTTATTTATGGGTCACAGCTTGGACTTCCAATGTAGACCTCACCACTGAAGGATAAATTATCACCCATGGTTCCTTTAGAACACAAGGACTGCGTTGTCCTGGTAGCACCTTGAGAGTGTCCTTGTTGGCTCAGACTTTTGAAATTTTCAACATTTACCAGCACTCCTAGTACCGATTACAACCTTTACAGCTTTACAGTGCTGCATGACATAGTGGCAATGGACATCCTGAGGCCAAAGCGTTTCACAGTACTGGCTGATCTATCCATAGGTCTGCTACCAAGTCACCTGTATTAGAGCACTTGAGAGGTGACCTCTATAGTATCAGCTCCTTTGTCCACCTGACGTAGCTCTGATCCTTCCTACGGAGGAAATTTAATTTTTGTTCTCCTCTTCAGAGCACAGTGAATGATCCTGATTTATCACCCTGGTTGGGTCAATAGCAATCCAGCAGAGAACCTAGAGATGACATCACAAGGGACATAGAAAGAGAGCAGGGACTCTCAAAAAATGACCATCTTGGTATCCTCATAGTGCAGATGAACTTTGGCCCTACTAGTTTCCATGGGGCATGAACTCCTATGTTAGAAAACCCTTTTCCACTGTATCCAGACCTAGATCTCCTTCTCCCCTCTCCCCCTTTAGGAAGCAATCAGTCATTTCCAATCTCAACATTCTCACCCTCAACTACTGGAGATGAAGAAATCAACAGCAGGGGACGATCACCACTCCCTAGACCAGAAACACCCAAGTGAATATCCTCTTCATTGCCTACTGAGGTAGACAATCAGCCTTCCTCTGCCTCACATGACAAACTCAAGGTCTTCAACCTATTAAGGAGAACTGGAAATTCTTGATATGTTGCCAGAAGCCCACCAGGAGAAAGAGCATAAGTTGGATATTGTCATAAGGCAATGGCTTCCTGGGGTGCCCTCCTGCCACAGGCCATGGCAGGGCAGACCCTTGCCTCATTTTCCCCTTCAGAGTTTTCAGTAACTGCAGCAAGAACTCTTGCTTCAATAATACCCCTCCTTGGGACCAGTTTATTATCAAAACATAGTGCAAACTCGTCCATATCAGAGGTCCCCATGGTCCATTTATCACTGCAATACGACAGTCCTTAAAATCTCACATCTTGTACTTCATTGACACAGCACATACTGCGCTCAGGTGTCTTCTCCACTCCTGTGTTCCTTGTCCATTCTCTTCTGACAGGACAGCCACCCCAGCCTTTCCAGCTGGGTGATAACCCTTCCTTTACCAGCAGGAACCCCCACAGTCTCTGCTGAGAGATGATCTTCACGGGAATATCCCTTAGCTCTTTCTGGTTCTCTGGCTCCAGCTTTCCAGTGTGGAGATATCAGCAGGTAAGCCCTTCCACTACTCCCTTGTCTTCATTTCTCTTTGGCACTCAGCATTGGCTCTCTAGCTTAGACATCAGCAGGAACTCCCTTTTGCTATTCTCTAGCTTTCAGCCTTTTCGGCCCCATCTTTCTGGCTTGTGGAGGTCGGCCAGCAAATGCCTGTTGTTTCTCTCTTGTCTTCTGCCTTACTAAGGAACTTCGCTCTTGGGTCTTCCTTCAGGAGCCTCCTTTGGTTTCCTGATCTCTGGCAGCTCTCGCTTGCCTTTTCTTGACTGAACCAGGCAGTTCTGACTTACCCTTCCCTTCCTCCCCACCCTCCATTGAGCCCAGGTGACTTCTTTAAGATCAGTTGGAGTGAGCTGATGAGTCAGATGCATAGGCCTTGCTCCTTCTTAAAGGGCTAGGGCCACCCTGTGACAGATACATCTCTTATAATGACACCAGGCAGACTAGTGTTGCCTATGAACAAGGGTCTCCTCAGAGTCACAGAAACTATCTGGCACACTTCGATGTCTATCCCAGATACATCCAGGAGGGCAGATAAGAGTTCCCAGGTCCCAGCCCCAAGAAGTTAGAATATTTCTATCCACATCTGCCCACAGGTTTCATTAATTGTACAAGCAGCTCAACAAGCTGAAACAGGGAGTTGTCAGGAGGAGGATCCTGAGAAACTGGATCTTTTAGGCCACTAAGGTCCATTCTACTGTGAGCATCCAAATTAGTGTGCCCAACTGTCAAGCTGTGCTCTGTAAATAGGGTTTCCTTTTCTGGGGTAGATTCTCAAATCTGCTTAATATGCCACCAAAAGTCCATTTGGGACGAGCTAAAGCACTTTATTTCAGAAAGTAAACTTGCTGTGAGAAGTTCAGTACAGGCTACCCTTGATGATTCCAGTGAAATGTCAAGGATTGTGGTGTCATTTGTTGCCATGAGGTCGTCTTCATGGCTTCAAACGTCTGGGAATTCCTCAGAAGATGGAGATAATCGTAGAAGATCTCCATTTTTGAAGTTACTGAAATATTTAGTAGGAGCACAGAGAAGCTGTCTGCAATCTCAAGGATAGAAGAGTGACTTTATCTCTGACTCTACATCCCCACCTTGCAGAGAAAACAGTGGTGACAGCTCTACTGTAGGCAGGCATCTCTACCCCAGTACTAGTCTTAACCAAATGAACATCAGAATGTCTGAAGAAGAAGCAGAAATTTCTCTTTGACTATCCTGTAACCTGGACAGTCTGGTTTTTAAAAAAACAAACCAAATTCCCCCTCCTCCCACAAACACCTCTCAGTTTACGAGTATAGAGACTCATCGGACCACCTATGGATCCTTTTTTCCTTTGTCATCTCCCTTTCTCCCCTATTTGAAAAGTCCCATTACCACCCCTCCCACGCAAGAGTCTTAGAATGGGATAACCTAGGTCCAGTAGGTCCTAATTATAATAAGCAAGGAGTATCCCATCCAGTTTCAGATGGTTCCAAATCCTGTTCCTTTCATGGACCCCTTCCATGAGAGACCTGTTGAAACATTAGGAGGACTCTGTGCTACAATTAGGAGCAGTGGAAAAAGTGCCCTTGGTGTTCAAAGGAAAGGGTTTAACTTTTTAATTCCAAAGAAGAAAGTAGATCCTTGACCTTTGATGTATAAGCATATTTGTTCATTGTGCTAAACTCTGTATGGTCTCCCTAATTTCCATCATACTGTCCCTAGATCCTATGGAACGGGTTACAGCTCTCGGTTGTCATAATGCTTATCTTCACATCTCCATCCATCTGTTACACTGTGAGAACCCCATGTTTCTGGTAGAAGCATTACAGAGCCCTGCCTTTCAGCTTCTCAGCAGCTCTTCTGGTCTTCACCAAATTTCTGGTCGAACTGGCTGTATATCTTTGCAGTTGAGGAATACAAGTTTATCCTTATCTGAAGAACTGGCAAGTTTAGGGAAAATCCCCACAGTAGGCAATTTACTTAATTCATTATGATACTCCACCTATTTGTTTTGGTAGGGCTAAAAAGTCAACAAAAAGTCTACTCTGACCTCCAGCTGAGACTACAGAGTCCACCGGGGCAATGTCAGATTGCAGATTAGCAGGCAATGATGCCAAATGATGATTTATTAGATGGCTCCAGATGCATCCCAGAACACTAGCGAGGATGTGCTTCAGATTCTCGGGACACATGTAAGCATGCACCTATGTCTCAAACCAAGCCAGACTTGACCATCAGCCTCTGCAAGGATGATTGAGATCAGTATGTCTACCAAAACAGACCCAGCATGGACCTCCTAGTCATTATTCCTTCAGAATTCCTATCCTCACTAAATTGGGGGGCAGAACCACTTCAGGTATGAAACAACATTCCCTTTCCTCTGCCTCTTCCTACCAAGTCTTTAGTGATGGACACCTTCATTTAAGGAAGAGGAGCTCATTTTGACCATTTAGATACAAGGACTATAGTTGGCACAGGAGGCCATGCTATATATTAACATCCTGGAGTTCAGGACCATGCTATTAGCATGCAAGGCCCTCTTGTTTTCAGAGTCCTCATTGTTCAAGTTCTGATGAACATCACTAGTGTGACTTCACTCCATCAGCAGGCAAGTAGGGGGAGAGATCATCCCTGCTCTGTCAAGAGGTGACATCTTCGGAATTAGTGCCTGCTTCATCACATTACATCAGGAGCTCTCCACCTGTCTGACATACAAAATACCCTACTGGATCAACTCAGCTGGGACTTTTCACAGAACTATGAATGGTCTTTTTCAATGACTCAGTTCTCCTGCAACATCCTGCACAGGTGGTGCTTCCTGACATCAGGCCTACTTGCTACACTCCTCAGCAACAAATCTTGGACATCTTGTTCCAAAGTAGTCACAAGCCTGGGTTTGCTGATGACCTCTTTTCTATTTTCTGTGTGCACAGAGACCATTCTGCACCTTCCCACCAATTTTTCTGTTACCCAGTGTCCTCAGAAAACTAAAGCGGAATGCAGGCAATGTGATCATGTTAGCCCCAGCATGGCCAAGCAGTTTTGGTTCTTCTACCATGTGAATCTGTCAATCTGTCCACCAATCACCTTATCACTTTTACCTGACCTCATTTCCCAGAAACAAAGTTGGATTTTGCACTGTACCCAGTATTGTTATACCTGACAGCCTGGATGCTGGTTGGTTGACTTATTAGAGGAAAGCTGTTGCTATCTGATTCTAAAACATGTTGTCAAAAAGCAGTAAACTGTCTACCAGTTTTCTTAACTTAAGTTTTCATGACTTAAAGAGCTGAATAAAAGAGGTTTTCTGACAAGGCAGCACAGCAGCAGCTCTTCAGTTGACTACCTCAATCCTTGCTATTCTGCACTATTCACATACCTTGAAGCCATCTGGACTTTGTCAGTTCAGTCAGGGTACATTTAACAGCAATGTGCAAATGACCCTCTCGTTTGGGGTTAAATTTCAAATCTCATGCTGTCAAGATTTTTGAAGAGCCTCACTTATATCTTCCCACCTGTTAGGGATCCTCCCCACTTCCCTTCTGGAACCTCAGCGTAGTTCTCAGTGGCTTAATGGGACTCTTCCTCCCCATCACCCTTTGAGCCCATGGCAATTTGCTTTCTTTAGCACCTGTCAATGAAAACAACCTTTTTAGTTGTTACTTCCACCAGAAGGGTGGGAGAAATTCAGGCCCTCATTGCTGTTCCCCTAGTGCTCATGCCAGGTTCCTTCTTAAGGTAGGATAGGATTTCCACCTTAATCAATGTATCCACCTTCCAGTTTTTTTGGAAACCTCATTCCACCCACCATGAAATAAAACTTCAGACCCTAGACATGAGAACTTTATCGTTTTATTTAGATTGTGTGTCAGACTCTGTGACTTTCACAGAAAGAGTTTTAGTGGATTTTGGATCGTATTGAGACTTGATATCAGATAGGTAAGAAGGAGCTTCTGGGTCTGAGTCCATTCCAGTAGGGGCTTACGTAACCTCCACTGCTTGCTTGGATAATATACCCATATCTGAAATGTGTAGAGATGCTGTCCGGAGCGCTATTCATTCACTTACTACTGTGGTATAGCAAGGGCAGTAGGAAAGTTCTGGAAGGGCAGTATGTAAATTCTAGAATGATCTGGGCTTTATTCCCTGAAAACTAGCTAAAGTCATTAGAGGGTAATTAAGGTCAGCTGACACCAATTAAGGCCCCACCCAGGTGCCTGATAAAAACCTTCTACTCCTGAGAGACAGTGCATGAGCTGGAGGAGTAGGTGTGCGTGTGGAGTTGTGAAGAGGAGCAGAACGGAGTACAGTGGTGTGGAAGAGAGGTGGAGTCCTGAGGAAGGTACTGGGCTCAAGAAGCCAGGACTGAGGGGGTGGGAGGGAAATAGGTCAAGGGAAAAGTCTGCAGCTGCAAGTACGGTGCCAGCAGCACATAGCTTGCTACTCATAGGGCCCCTGGCCCAGGTCCCTACTCCCCTCCCTGGGAAGATGGGGTAACCGGAGACACCCTGGCCCACTACGAGTGGCAAAAGTACGAGACCCACTAGGGAGAAGCCAGCCGTTTGCCACACTACTTATTCCTCAGTATAAGTTTTCATATTTATGCCAACTTTGGTAGGGCTGTCTTGTAGTTGGTCTTCAAGTAGACCTCTCTTTTAAACTGTAGGCTTGAGAGAACTATTTGTCAGTCACTGAGAGTAGAATCTATATGGACAATCACTCAGGAGCCACAGTTACTGTAGGGTAACCAACCATACTTTCCAAAATAAAGGAATTATGTTGGGAACTGACAAAAATCTAATTTGTCACCATTTAAATCCTGTCCTCTGGTTAATTTCTACTGTACCTTTGCTTATCTTTGCCATGTAATGTCAGCCTTAAAGAACCTGAAAGTGTCTTCAATCTCCATAGTAAAACCTTTTGTTTGCTGTTTGGTAAGAATCAGTTTTTGTTTAGTCCATTGATGTTTTTATTTTGTTCTTATTCCATTTTGTCAACTCAGTCCATGAGTTTTGCCCGTAAATCTTTGAAGATAAAAGATGTGGTTCACTTTGAAAGGGTTTTTCAGATATTCAAATACAGTAGAGCCTCCGAGTTACCAACATCTCAGAAATGAAGGTTGTTCGTAACTCTAAACAAAATATAATGGTTCTTTCAAAAGTTTACATTGAACATTGACTTAATACAGCTTTGAAAGTTCAGTATGCAGAAGAAAAACGCTACTTTTAACCATCTTAATTTAAATGAAACACAGAAAGTTTCCATACTTTATCAAACTTTTTTAAAACTTTCCATTTATTCTTTTAATAGTACTGAAATATATTTGGCTTTTTCCCCCTCTGCTGCTGCCTGATTGCATTCTTCTGGTTCCAAATGAGATGTGTAGTTGACCAGTCAGTTTGTAACTTTGATGTTCATGACTCTGAGGTTCTACTGTAACTTTTTAAAATGTGTGACAGTCTTCTTTCAATGTCTTTTTCCCTTGGGAAGTGGACAGTTGAAGCTGATACTCTTGCTTGTGCTCTCCTGTTTTAACAATTTAAGACTACCGTAAATCTTAGGTGTGTGCATATACATGGCATCATACAGATGTTCATATTTTCCATGTCTGAAATACAACACTTCACAGATATAGGAAAGATAATAAAAATGTTAAGCTTGAGGTTTGTATTTCCCAGTAATTCCTGCAACAACTCATTGTAATGCTCTTTTGAATATAGTTACTTTAAAACTAGATTCCAGGAGTCCCACTTGGTACTGGTTAGACTAATGGAACAAGCAGTTTTCAAAATCCTGATCTTTACTGATAAAGAGAATTAGAACAGTTAGTTTTATTAAACAAAACCCATTCTTCAAATTCCATGATCCCCATTCTCTGTGTTTGTGTGGTTTTGTGTTTTTTGTAAATTGAGGTGCCAGCATAATTCCACAATAGTAATCTGTCTGCATGCTATAACAGAAACTAATGTGAAACTTTTTTTGCCATTTTAAGTTTCTCACACTCTCCTCTGCATCCTTCTCTTTCCCCAAAATACCATGTATTTGGCTTGAAAATAATCTCTCTTTTCCCTTAATTCCCTTCCCCTCCCCACTGCTTGCCTATACTTGTTTCAAGTGTAAACCTGACCATAAAATGTTAAAGGAATATATTTTAAAAATGAAAAAAAAATCCTATTCTTTGCTTTTGTTTGTTTTTCAGTCTTGATGCAGAGCAAAAGGAAATGTTAATTGAAGTGATAGAAAAACTTCTGAAAGATAAAAGTACGGTAAGTAACACAAATTACAGTATAAATCTTAAGAGTATAATTGTATTGGTCACACTCTTTCAGCAGCAAACGTACTTAGCTAATGATTGCCATTACATACAGTTAAATTTGAACTACACAAATAGCTAGCAATCTCAATTCTAGCATTTCCTAATACAGATGCTTGAATTTGCAACCTTAATGGTCTTTTAAGTGTAATTAGGATTATATCCTTGAAGTCTGCATTGTCATGCTTACACACAAGGTGGCAGAACAGAGTTTGACATGAAGTCTTAATTTTAGCATTTTCTAGCTTTTCCATGCTTCATCATACCATCTTAATGTTGCCACAGGGTTTCTTTCTTAAAAATATTATTGAAAAAGTAATAAAACAAAGTTGAAAATTCATTCTTTAGGACTCTAAAGCATTGTTGTCATGTGGGGTAGGGGGAGAAGGAGAGGGAGGAGAAGAAAGGAGGAAGAAGCACAGATGCATGTAAATACTGTAGTCTGGGGCCATTTGGCTAGACACCACCAGAATGTCCTGGTCCATGCACTTTAGACACCACACAGAAGAGAGTCAGTCTTTAGCAAATTGTGGCCCTGATTCAGGATATCATTTAAGCACTTGCTTAAAATACTTAAGTCCTGTCCTGATTTAAATCAGTCTGTTGTACCAGGTATTTAAGGCTCTGATTCAGGAAAATATGTGAGTGTGTACTTGAAGATAAGCATGTGAGTAGACCCATTGATTTCTGGAGGCTACACGCATACTTAAAATCAAGCATATGCAAGGATGCTTTCCTTGTTTCGGACCTCAGTTAGGTTTCTTGAGTATGCTTTCATGGCTAATTTAGCTTATGAGCTTTCAACCGTTTTATTTTCAAAAGCACACTCAAATAAAATCAAATTTTCATTGAGGACTTACTTATGGTGAAATTAACATTGAGAACCCTTCTAATTGTTTTGCTTATACAGATGTTCTAGAAAAAGTAGTCTCCTCCTCTTCAAAAAGTGGCTTAACTGTTCTTCCTCAAACGTTTTTTAAAAACTCACCTTCCAAGCAGACAACTGTGTGTCCAATCTTTATGTTAACACTTCCTGACATGTGGATATTTAATTTTGCAGACTACATGTTTTCAAAATGTAGCTTTCGTAGTGATTTTCTAGTTGCGTGGCTTTTTGTTTGTTTTTTTTTTAAAGAAGGGAAAAAGTCCTTGGCACTTCGCCAAGTTGTCTACGTTGATACTGGACACTTAGTAATCAGTGTGGATACCAGTGAGACATGGAACGTCCGATTTGCAGATCAATAAGGCTTAATGTGCAAGGTTTTCTATAGATGTACTAGTTGAATACAAAGCCTAAAATTAACTACAATGTATTATACTCACTAAGCCTGGAGCGCTAAGCAGTTACTCAGAAGGCTGTATACAGGAACTGCTTTCTTCAGGGGCCCTACCAGGGAGTTAGTGGATCCTCTGGTCTGATCAGCAGCACCTCCTGTGGAGTCAGGTATTGTTGGAGCGCGCCCCTTTGTCTTTGTAGTGACTTCTTATACCCTTCCATAAACAGCTTTCACCTAATTACCTCTCTACTCATTATCATATATGCTAATTACCTACATTGGATTTTCACCCTTTGCATTCTATTCTCACGATGATAATTGGGGTCGTCAAAACATGTGGTGATAGGAGGGGCAGTGTAAAAGTATGCCCGTTAGCAATGAAACCGTGTACTCCCCAGATGCTCAAGGTTAACTTCTTGTTCCCATTACCGTTCTCTATATGCAGCTGCAAGCATACATGTTGTGTATTTTGTTTCATTTGCTGAGGTATGCAGAAACTGAGACATCTGCAGGGTTATTCTATAGTCCTATTCATCTCTGCCAACTGGAAGATGTCATGCTACAGGGGTTGGAACAGCCAAGCAAGCAACTGAAGTTATGCTAGGCCTGTAGGACGGTGGTCAAGCAACTCCTATTGTACTGGGCCTCCAACAGTATAGATAATCAGCCATTAGAAAGACAAAAATAAAGTGGGTTTGACTACCAAAACACTAAAAACATTGTGTGCATTGCTCATAGAGGTCAGTGGTGCTAGATTACTATTGCTTTGTGCAGAAAACTTTTCTGTGGCATCCATGCCATTCTTTGAATGTATATTTATGATGACTCTGAAGGACACCAGGATGCCTTAGTCAGTGAGAGTATGTCAACACTGTAATTAGACACCTGCAGCTGGCCTGTGCCAGCTGACTCAGGCTTGGGCTATGGGTCTGTTTAATTGCACTGTAGATGTTCTGATGTGACCTGTAGCTTGAGTTCTAAGACCCTCCAACTTCACAGTCCTAGAGCCCAGACTCTCTAGTCTGAGCCTGAACGTCTACACCACAATTAAGCATCCCCTTAGCCCAAGCCCATGAGCACGAGCCAGCTGGTACCGGCCAGCCACAGGTTTTTGAGTCAGGGCTAACTACAATCCTAATTTGGCTAGATACAGAAATTCTGTTTAGCTGTCCAACACCTAGACTACTGGGAGATAGCAGTGAAAATACTACTTAAAATTTTTTTTGATATAATTTAATATAGTTTAAAGTACTGCGATCCTTGGTGCACGTTTTACAGTTCTTAAAGATTCATAACTGGAAGTTGAAACAATATTTTCATCAGAACACTGAAGCTTATCCAGATTCACTGCTACAGGAAACTGCATACTCACTGACTTGACATGCTGCCAGTGTCTGCAGGTAGGGCTGTCCTGTTGCTTCCATCTTGCCTGCTGGTGTAGCCTTCTGCAGTAATACAAGCCACAGAGCTTCTTCCAGCCCTGCATCACCTAGCCCATTCCCCAGCATGTTAAACTAGTCAATATACTCACTTAAAAAGGGAGAGAGGTTGGGGGTTCAGTTTGCAGCATCAGTAAAACAGAACTCAGTTCCTGTTTAATCTTTCCCTACTCCTCTGCAGCAGCCAGGGCACTTCTGGCTCTGGCCCCAGTTGCTTTAATATTAAGATCAATAGATATAGGACTTTCTGCTCACTTGTCACTTGAGACAATTCCATTCTGCCTGTCTTATCCCCTCCTGATATTAATCCAGGACTGTGTGTGCATGTGACATTGAGGACACACAGGTCTCTGCCTGCCTTCTTCAACAGGGCCACTATTTTCTCTGATCCTTGTCCTGCCCTCCTCTCTCCACCAGTCAGGGACTTCAGGGGCAATGGTGATTTGGTCTTCCATTTCCCCACCATAAGGGCCTATGCTGATATTCTCCTTTACCCCATAGTTATGAAAAAGCAGCTTCACTGCAGCCTCTTGCCTTCCTTGGTGCTCTGACCCTCTGCTAGGAAGTTGGAAAGGGAGATGTCTAGGTTTTGATAACTACACAGTAACTACAGAACTCTCAGGAACCCCTAAAGGGCCCCCCCAATACAATTACAATTTTAGACAATAGCCCAATCTCACTTTTTACAAAATGAGGATGATGAAAGAAAAAGTGTGTGGAAGAGCACTCAAATGCAGCAGTTCCCAACATTTTTGGGTGTGCGGTCCCCTCTTCAAACTCCAAACATTTTATGGACCACCACATGCTACTAGTTTTTTGTACTCCGTTTTTTATGGAAATCTAACGTAATAACAAAGAAACAATATGCACTCAGTAATAATTTTTAATGCACACACCTTAAATAATGTGAAATTCTTATTCATTACCTCAAATACATTTGCGGGGCATAGCAGTACATGTCAAAAAACATATTTATATTGAATAACTTACGTAGGCCTGGTCTATGCTGCTGGCAAAATTCAGCGGCAGTCGACTGGAGTTACGCAAGCCATGCAAAGTAGCTTGCATAACTCCTGTCAACTTCATAACTTCCATTTAGTGTGCCATCTCCACTGCACTGCGCCGACGGGAAATGCATACTTGTCGATGCAGCACCACTACACTTTTTAGGGAGGTGATTGTATTAAATTGACTTCTGGATTGATTGAGTGGGTCTTCATTTCCGCTCAATTGATCTGGATAAATCGACGTGTAGACATACCTTCAATGAGATGGCTGGTGCTGTTTTGCTAACTTTAAAGACAGGATGTTATAGAATGATGGAATATTAGAGTTGGAAGGGACCTCAAGAGCTCATCCAGTCCAACCCCCTACTCAAAGCAGGACTATCCTCAGCTAAATAATCCCACTGAGGGATTTGTCAAGCCACAGCTTAAAAACCTTTGAAGATGGAGATGCCACCACCTCCTTAGGTAACTCATTCCAATGCTTCACCACCCTCCTAGTGAAAATCTTTTTCCTAATGTCCAACCTCAATCTCCCCCACTGCAACTTGAGCCTGTTGCTCCTTGTTCTGTCGTCTGCCACCACTGAAAACAGCCTAGCTCCATCCTCCCTGGAACCCCCTTTCAGGTAGTTAAAGGCTGCTATCAAATCCCCTCTCATTCTTCTCTTCTGCAGACTAAACAGGCCTAGTTCTTTCAGCCTCTCCTCATAAGTCTTGTGCTCCAGCCCCCTTATCAATTTTGTTGCCCTCTGCTGGACTTTCTTCAACTTGTCCACATCCTTTTTGTAGTGAGGGGCCCGAAAGTAGACACAATACTCCAAATGCGGCCTCACCAATGCCGAATAGAGGGGAATAATCACTTCCCGTGTTCTGCTGGCAATGCTCTTACTAATTCAGCCCAATATGCCATTAGCCTTCTTGGCAACCAGGGCACACTGCTGACTCATATCCAACTTTTTATCCACTGTAAGCCCCAGATCCTTTTCTTCAGAACTGCTGCCTAGCTTGTAGATCCCCAGTCTGTAGCTGTGAGCGATGGTGGTTTTAGCCTTAAATCTGATTCCACATCCAGCCTACTTTGGCACTTGGATTTTAATGCAACAAGCGTGGAAAATCCACTTTCACAAACATATATTGTGGCAAAAGGCATGAGATACTTCACTGCCTTTCGGACAGTTCTGGGTACTCAGAACAACATGTAGCCACAAGTCAGTCAGGTATTTTTGTGTGAAGACCAGCTTTAAAGAGTTGTCACCTGAAAGTTCTTTTAAGCTGTTTTACTCTTTTGATGTCAGATTTGTGAACACATTATCAAAGTTGACAAAAGGATTTCTAATCCAGTCATTATTTAACTCTGGGACAGGAAAGTGCTCACATGGCTGTATGTTCGGACTTTGCTGGTGTTTCCTAATGTCACATTTTACTTTGTCTGGAAGCTGCATTTCTGATGTGACCAAAAAATCTGAAAGATTTGCAAATGAATCATAGTTCGATTGATCAGGTCGATGGGACCACAGATCTAATTTCTTGATCATAGTTTGTTTTGTCCCGATCTTGGGATAGTCACAGCTTTTCCCTGTAGGCTTCAATTAAGCCCATTTTGGTGGCTGAAAACATCTGCCAAGTATGCCAACTTAGCTAATTAAGGAAAATCACTGAAGCAATGTGAAAACCTGAAACGTAAAGTCAAGTAGAAAAACCCTCACTTTATCACTCAACTGAAACAAGCATGTGAGTACCTTTCCTCAAGAAATCTAGCAGACTTGAGTATGCAGAAGTAATTAATGGTGATCACTGCCCATCTCATCACATAGAGCCATAAATATTCTTGAATTCAAAGGATGGGCCTTGATGAAATTGACTGTTTTTCATGGATTCTCCAAAACCATCTTCAGGTCAGGAGGCATTTTCTTTATGTGGATGCTACAGTGGATGGATTTTGCTAAGTGACACAGTTTTAGCACGAGTAAAATCTCCATCACTGGTATGCTGCCCTCATTTAAAGGCCTTTTTTCTGTGTGGCAATACATGAAAGCCTCAGGAAATGCATCAGGTTTTGGACAAACAATCTTGCTACCAGTTTACAGTCCTGTCATAGCGCACTAGGATTGCTCAGCAATGAGGAAAAGTTACCTGTATAAAGATGAAGTTCATAGGTGCCATTCTGAACTCTGCAGAAGCCAAGGCCTTGCTCCCACAGATCAGGTTACAGACAAAGCTGGTCATTTCTTTAGATCTGGGGCAGATAGCAGCTTGTATGTTTATACCACAGAATGCCAGGTTACATCTTTGAAGTCTCCAGGCATGCCACAGGGCAGTTTAAATACCCATCAAACAGTCTCACAATCAGGTCTGTATATCCAACTGGGTCTTACAGTCACTCACCTGGTGGAAGGATCCTTCCATGGTATGTGCAGGATCCTGATAATCCAGAATCCCCCAGTGGGCCTAACATTGGACACTTCTCGGTTGTGATGGGGAGCACATTGCCCAGGGCATATGGTCACAATAAGAACAGCACTTGCACATCAACCTGCTAGAATTGAGAGCAGTGAGAAATGTTTGCCTCCACTATCTTCCCTTATCAAAAAGCAAGTCAGTCATGATCAAGATGGACAACATAGCTTTGTATGTACTGTATTCTGTCAATCATCAGGGTGGAGCACATTCCATCTGGCTCTGAACCGAAGTAATAATGCTTTGGAATTGATGCATAATCTTCGAGAGTCATTTTGGCTTCTCCCTTTCTGGATGTACAAAATACCATGGCAGACAACTTCAGCAGACACTTCTCACTAAATTACAAATGGGAGTTGGACTTCTGAGTCCTCAACAAAATGTTCCTTGCTTGGGGATTCCAGAGGTTGACTTTTCACCACTGCAGGCAATATGAAGTACAGAAAATTCTCTTCCAGAGAAGGACTTCATTTCCAATCTCTAGAGATTCCTGTCTCATTACATGGACAAGAGAGCCTTTATTATATGTATCCACTAACTTCATTGCTTTTAGAGGTTCTCAACAAGATTAAGCAGGGCCAAGCTGGAGTCATTTTTGATTGCACCAGGTTGGCTAAGACAAGCTGGTTTTCTCATCAGACTTACCTCAGTGTCTTCATGGTGCTCATGATCAGTTCTTGACTGTTGTCTCAGAATGTGTATCAACCACTTCACCTCCAGTCTGAACATTCTGCAATTCCAAGCATGGTTCCTCAGTGGCTCTAAGGAGTAGAGGCATCCTGTTCATTAGGAGTACAACACATGCCTTTACATAGTAGGAAGGTAGCTACAATACACATGTTTACCTCCAGAAACAGGAATTACTTTTGGTATAACGGCAGTCATCTTTCATCTGTCCAGTCATCACTTTTCACAATCTTGGATTTTTGATTGATATTGAAAACATTCGTCAAGGTTTACTTAGTGTCAATAACAGTTTTCCATTCACCAGTAGAAGGTTTCTCAGTTTTCACACATTCAACCACATTGAGGTTCCTGAAAGGTTTTACAAATCTTTTTCTGCAGATTAGAGATCCTACTACACTTTGGGATCTCAGTTCCATTCTTAACCATCTTGTTAAACAGCTTTCTGAACTACCAGCTACGTGCTCTCTGTTACATTCGTCTACAGACAGCCTTTCTGGTGGCCATCACTTCTGCGAGAAGGTTGGGAAGATTGGCGCTCTAATGGCAGGCCCTCCATTTATTGTGTTCTCTGAGGAGAAAGTATCATTATGACCCCTCCAAAACTTTTATGTACTTTTTCTTCTGAGTTTCATTTTAACCAAACTGTTCACCTTCCAGTGTTCTCTCCTAAGCCACATGGGTCCATACGCTAGATGTTAAGAGGGCATTGATCTTTTACTTAGATAGAATCAGGCTTAGATATTCAGTGGCTTGGTCTAGAGGAGGGGTTCTCCCAACAAATTTTTTGTGGCCTCAGGTGTGGCCACCAACTTTTGCTGGTGGCCAGTCAGACAATTGTTCCCCAAATACTAAATTAATTTTAGGAGAAACAAATATGCACATATACATGTCCAAATATTGTAATTTATTTATGTAGGGTTATTTTTGCAGACTCAATAAATAAAATAATGTACAGTTGTATTTATTCTTTACTGGACCTAAATAGAAACACAAATAAGGTCCTTTGCACATTCTTGTCTTTTTGTTGTTTCTTCTGCTTTTTTGGTTACTTTTAAAAAGACTTGTTAGCTAGTAAGTGTGCTGTTGTGAAAAGTATTAACAGACATACAAATATAAATTTTCACAGCAAATGCAGCTCTGCCAAGCTGGGGGATAAGCGAACCCCTGGTTCGGGAGGTGGATAGGGAGACAGTGGGAGCCAGCCGTTATGGAGAGATGGATGGGGAGGGTGGTGAGCCTGGAGCTGGCAATCACAGATGTACAGTCAAGGGTCAGATCCTGCCGCCTGCCACTCTAGGGCTGATGCCCAACCACTGCTGAGAGCTCTGGGGGAAAGGCTGTTGCTTTTCCCCCCTGCATCCATCACTGCTTTGACTGTGGTTGCAAAAAAGCCCAGTAATGAGCCTACTTGAGAAATCTGGTCTATAGCATCCTCTGCCTCTCTTAAATTGATCTCTTGATGTATTACCACCTGCTATGGGTTGGCTTATGCTTAACCTCCCTCGTGAAGAACTGCACATTCTACTAGACCACAGTATGTCTGTAATTCTACTCAAAGACATTCCAGTTGAGCTCCAGCTTGTGAAGCAGTTTATGAAAGTAGCTTGAGAGCCAGAAGAACAGGGCCCAAAGCCTCTTCTAATGGTCAAGACTACATAGTCCAGCACTCCTTCCAGCAAGCAGGTGACTGTGAAGACCTCTGTGGACAAAATAGCACCAAAGCCAGATGCAGAGCTGACATTTGCACCAGTACTGCCACCAGTGCCTAAGCTGGTATCAGCCTAGATGTTGAAGCAGAGTGTTGAAAGGGACCATTCCAAACCTTAGGGTGGAAGCTCAAAAAGGCACTCTGTTTCCTTTCAGAGAGGAACAGAGAGTAACTCTCGACATCAGGATAGACATCTGCATTTGTGACAGTTCCACAATCACATTGCGTATGCTAGAGGGATACTCCTTACTATCTCCAGGTCACTTTTTTTTTTTACCAGCAGCCAGGAGAGTCCTGTCCCCTCTAAGATCCACAAATGGTTCTATTGAGAGACCTGTGGACCTTTACAGACATGAATCATAGGCCTGACAGAGTTGGCACTGGTCTGGCCAACAACATGTTGGCCATCTGTATGCATATTGGGATGGCACAGTGGCCCTATTGGGGTAGTTGGGGGCTCACCTTCCTAGGCCTTGAGTCTCTGCTGTCCCAGAAGAGGTGATGGTCCTCCTCAGTGGCTTGCCTAGCAAGACGTAAATTGCTGAAAGACAGAGATGAGTGTGATCCAAACATCCAACACCTCCCCTCACCATGTAAAGGGGTGGAAGAGGACAACGTTCACGTAGTCCATCCTGACTAATGTTACCAAACTGGTGACCAAACGCCAACTGTAGATTTCCCGGTCAAAAGAGAAATAAGATAAGCCTGCCTTTTGAGGGCTAATATACTAGGCAGTTTGGACATGGAATAACAATCTGCCAATTGAATGCTGAAGGCCTCTCATGGTCCAAGTGTGACTGACTAACTGGAGACAACGCTGAAGATGACCAACATTGATGTCCTCACCCTCTAGGAGACCTAAGTCAAATGAAGAAAAAAAACTTGTTGCTACAAAATCAATGGCTATAAACTCATAGCCAACAATTGTCACCTAAAATATGGGCTGGCAATCTACATAAATCAGGAGATCAATGAGTATGTGATCCTGCTTCCTACAGTGCACAAGGAAACAGCTACAATCTCCATGCGCATTGTCAAGCTAACTATCATTAACATATATAAACCACCTGGTGTACAGTGGCTTCAACCAGCTCTGCAGAATGCATAGGAGCCTGCTGTATTTGGGGGTGACTAAATACCCACACACAATGGAACAATGCAGCAAATGACATTACAGTTGAAGACCTGACGCATAGGGCATCAGCAATGATATGCACTGTAAATGCTATGTGGACTTGTGCTGGTTTGTTAGGGACTAAAAGCTGGTTCTTTAAAACTAACAAATCACTGGATGGGAATTTCTCTGATTTTTGATTTAACCAGAAGACTACATTTAGTTCTCTTTAAATTGAAAACTTTAAAATTAGATGTAATACACAATTTGCCAGAAATCTGGGGAAAAAGTGGCCGGAGGGCAGAAATTCATCTGCAGCCGCTGGTGATCACTGTCCAATTTAAAGTTTCTAAAAAAATTAGAGAAACTTGAGGCCAGCTTAAAATTGGAACTGTGATATAAGTCATGTTACTGCCTCTAAAAGAGGTGAATGTAAAGATCATCATCACCTCAACCATTGAAAATCTCCAGTCAAAAACTATTTAAAATTACAGGAAGTTTTGGCCTGAAGAATTTTTTGCCTGTAGAATATCTGAGAGGAGGAGGAGACATTTACTGATTTAGAAGGAAATATAAAATTTCCTTATCTTTAGCATCAAATCAGGCATTTTGTCCACCCAAAAGGACAAAAATTGTTGTTGAAAACTTTTCTATAAGGGAGGTTAATGAGATTTAATTTCTGTCAGTAAAGGCTCATAAAAAAGAGAGATCCTAAAAGATGCAAATTAGAGCTTCATTTAGAGCTAGTGTAGGTTTATCTGTGTAGATAGGTTTATCTGTGAAAATAATACTAGAAGCCTGGAAATAGGGGTTACCAGGAATTAACATGCCAGTTATAACATTTAATTTGGTAGAAAAGAGTCATTCCACATGCCGAATTGCCAATCTTTACATGTTTAACACCCCCTTCAAAGAAGGATTTAAAACTGGGGAAATAAAAGGACTACTCCATAGTAAGCCAAGTTTCTTGGAGGAAAACTAAATCAATTTAGAGATAAATTAATCCCTAAAAATCCAAATTTTGGGATTTTTGTGTATTGCAAAGAAAGACTTTGAATCATCACAATGTACTCCTAGGCTGTTTGAAGTCGAAATACATAACTCAAATGTACTTTTATTTTTGCTTTTACGTTTCTTTCATCTTGCAGAATGAAAATAGATGACGTGGCTTTATTTTGCTTTATAGTTATTTTGTTTCCCATGTAATTACAATCCAAACATTGCAGTGTTGTATTTACTTTGCAGAAGATGGTTGGGTTTTTTTGTTCTCGGTGAGAAAGCAAAATATTAGAACGTAACATAAGAACAGCCATACTGGGTCAGAACAATGGTCCATCTAGCCCAGTATTCTGTCTTCTGACAGTGACCAATGTCAGCTACTTCAGAGGGAATGAATAGAACAGGTAATCATCAAGTGATCCATTCCATCGGCCATTCCCAGCCTCTGGCAAACAGCAATCCCTGCCCATTCTGGCTAATAGCCATTGATAGACCTATCCTGTATTAACTTACCTAATTCTTTTTTGAACCCAGTTATAGTCTTGGCTTTCACAAAATCCTCTGGCAAGGAGTTCCACAGTTTGACTGCATTATGTGAAGAAATAATTCCTTTTGTTTGTTTTTAAACCTGCTGCCTATTGATTTCATTTGTTGACTCCTCCCCCCCAGTTCTTTTGTTGTGAAGAGTAAATAACACTTCCTTATTTACTTTCTCCACACCAGTCATGATTTTATAGACTTCTATCATGTCCCCCTAGTTGCTGCTTCTCCAGTCTGAAAAGTCCCAGTTTTATTGATCTCTCCTCATATGGAAGTTTTTCCATATCCCTAATCATTTTAGTTTCTATTTTCTGTATCTTTTCCATTTCCAATGCATCTTTTTTGGAGATGGGGTGACCGGATCTGCACGCAGTGTTCAAGATGTGGGTGTACCATGGAATTTATAAAGAGGCAATACGATATTCTCCTTCGAGTGGTTGCTCATATGCATTCCACTTAGGTGTGTGCGCGCCCTCGTGCACAGCCAATCCGAGAACTTTTACTAGCAGTCCCTGCAGGGGCCGGTCCAGCGACCCCGTAGTGTCGCCGCCATGCGGCGGCACAACCGTCGCTGCCGGCCCCTCCCCTCTTCAGTTCCTTCTTTCCGCCCATGACGGTCAGTCGAGAACTAACCCTGCTCTTCTCAGGTTTTTCTTTTGCCTTAAAAAAAGTTAGTAGTTCGCCCCGAACTAAGTTAGCTTTCAGTTAGAGAGGTTTTTGTAGTTTAGTTAGGGAGCCTTAGGGCTCAGACGCCCACGGCCATGCCCGGCGCGTCCGGCTTCAAGCCATGCGCTAGCTGCGGGAAGGCCTTCCCAGCTAGCGACCCCCACGACCGTTGTTTACGGTGTCTGGGGGAACATCATCGGCGAGACCGATGTAAAATATGTAAGTCCTTCAAGCCTTGGACTCAAAAGGACCGAGAAGTGAGGCTGAAGGCTTTTCTAATGGAGAGCGCGCTCAGCCCGGCGTCTGAGCCCACGCGGTCCACCATGGCACCGAGTGTGTCCTTGGTGCGGAGCGCACCTCCAGCACCGGGGAGCACGGTGCCGAAGAAAAAGAAGAAGCGCCGCCCGCTTGTCGAGAGTTCCCCTGCACCGCAGGAGCGGCCGGGGTCGAGCGCAGAGGTGCTCCTCCTGGACAGGCCCCCGAACCGACGCTGACCAAGGAGGTTTCCCCGACTCGCGTGAGCGAGGGACCTACCTTACAGGCTCCTTCGACACCGGAGGCGTTCGAGGCGGCTCGCGTCTTGATGACCCTGCCCACGCCTCCGGCACCCCCTCGCGTGAGGGGCCCAGAGCCTGTTTTCCGGGGCAAGCCCGTGTTGGGTGTCCCCGAAGGGTGGGCGGCATCGGCACCGGACGTCCAGCTGCCTGCCATCACCATCGCCCGACGCCGAAGGACCGAGCCCGGAGGCTCCTCTCCCCCTTCGTCATCGGAGGACTCCCGGCGCCGCTCCCGACGCTGCTCCAGCTCCGGATCCAGCTCCAGCCCGGCACCAAGTCAGCGTGCTCGGCACCGTTCCCCGGCACCGAGGAAGAGGCTGGGGAAGGCTTCCCCACCCCAGCGCGGATCTCCATTTTCGTCCTCGGGATCGCCCCAAAGACGAGGCAGATGACGTCGCTCCTCCGACTCTTCATCTAGGGAGCCACGGAGCGCCTCCTCCCGGCACCGCCGTCGCCGATCCCGGACCCGCCGCCAGGAGCAAGAACCCTCGCCGGCACCGCAACCGGCACCAGCGCAGCCGGCACTGCAATCCCCGGTATCGCAGACCCCGGTGCCGCAGGTACCTCTCCCCGCGGTGCCGACACCGCCTGCAGCAGCACCGGCGTTGCCCTCGGCACCGACGCTGCCTCTGAGGTGGACCCAGGGACCCTGGCAGTGGCCAATGTGGGCCCAATGGGCGGCTCAGATGGGGCAGGGAACTATGCTGGCCCCTGCCTCGGTCACCCATTCCCAACAGGCACCCTCGGTGCAGGAGGGTGACCACTCCTTTTCCTCCCAGGAGGAGGACCCTGGGGAGGGCCCCTCCACAGGACCCCGCCACCCTTCGTACTCGTCGTCCCCGGACGAGGCGGCCATAAGGGACCAAGGGGCCCCACTCATTGACTTTAAGGCCCACCAAGAACTCCTGAAATGGGTGGCCTCGAACCTAGACCTACAGGTAAAGGTCCTAGAGGAAGAGGTGGACCCCCTCTTCGGCCGGGTGGGTACCCAAGGCCCTTCCAGAGTAGCCCTCCCCATTCACGAAAGGGTCCTACGCCTAGCCAAAGCAGTATGGCAGACCCCTGCCTCGCTCGCCCCCACATCTAAGGGCGCCGAGAAGAAGTATTATGTGCCAGCCGAGGGGCACGAATACTTATATGCGCACCCTGCCGCGGGCACCTTAGTGGTAGAGGCTGCCAACCAGAAAGACAGGCAGGGTGCCCAGAACGCCTCCCCTAAAAACAGAGAGGGCAGGAGACTAGACCTTTTCGGCAGGAAGGTCTACTCCACAGGGGCGCTCCAGCTCAGGGTAGCCAACCATCAGGCTCTCCTGGGCAGATATAATCTAAACCTGTGGGACTCCTTGAAAAGGTTCTCGGAGTCCCTGCCTCCAGACCAGGCCGCCGACTTTGCCATGGTCCTGGAGGAAGGGGTGACAGTAGCCAGTGCAGCCTTACAAACTGCGTCTGACGCTGCGGACACGGCCAGCAGGGCTATGGCCTCCGCTGTCGCTATGCGGCGGGCAGCGTGGCTGCAATCTACTGATCTGTCACAGGAGGTGCAGCACTCCATTCAAGACCTGCCGTTTAATGGAGCCGCCACTTCTCGGAGAGGACAGACGAGAAGCTGCACGCCCTGAAAGACTCAAGGACGACGCTACGCTCCTTGGGCCTTTACACACCCCAGGCGGCAAGACTGCAAGCCCGCCAACAGCCGCAACAACCGCCACAGCGGCACCAGCAGCAGACTAGGCCGCCGCCTAGGCCCTACCCCCCTCCCAGGGGTCGGGACAGGAACAGGGGCGCAGGACGGCGCGACCGTCCTGCGACCCCCTCGTCTTCCTTCAAGGGTCCCTCTCGGGACCCCAAGGGCAAAAGACAATTCTGACATTGCGTCCGAGGGTGGCACCCCTTTACGTTCCTTGGGCAACCCCCCGCCTTTCCGGGACAGGCTAAGACCGTACATCAGCCTGTGGCGGGAGATAACATCGGACCAATGGGTCCTCAGCACCATCCGCTGGGGCTATGCCCTTCAGCTGCTGGCTACCTTCCCCCCACTCGCCCCCCCGGTCCCTTTTCAGGGACCCATCTCACGAGCATGTACTCCGCCAGGAGGTTCACACCCTCCTTCTCAAAGGTGCCATAGAAGTGGTCCCACCACTCGAGGTGGGGAGGGGATTCTACTCAAGGTATTTCCTCGTCCCCAAGGCAAAAGGAGGCCTCAGACCTATACTGGACCTGCGCAAATTCAACAGGTTCATAAAAAAGCTCAAATTCCGCATGGTCTCCCTAGCATCCATCATCCCAGTACTGAACCCAGGGGACTGGTTCGCCGCCCTCGACCTGAAGGATGCGTACTTTCACGTCTCCATCCTTCCCGCCCACAGGAGATTCCTAAGGTTTACGGTAGCTGGGGGCCACTACCAATTTACGGTCCTCCCCTTTGGCCTGGCCTCATCCCCCAGGGTGTTCACGAAGTGTATGGCAGTGGTGGCGGCTTCTCTGAGGCGTAGCGGCGTCCAAATCTTCCCATACCTGGACGACTGGCTGATAAGGGGCAAGACCAAATCGCAGGTGCGCGAGGCGGTCTCCCTCATCCAGACCACCTGCAATACCCTGGGACTGCTCATAAACGAGCAGAAGTCAACACTATATCCAGTGCAGAACATAGAGTTCATAGGGGCCCACCTAGACTCAGTGCAGGCCAAAGCCTCCCTCCCACGCTCGAGGTTCAACGCTATGGCGGCGATAATATCGCAACTCCAAAGGTGTCCCACGACAACAGCCAGGCAGTGCCTACGGCTGTTAGGCCACATGGCCACCTGCACTTATGTAGTGGGGCTGGCCCGCCTCAGACTCAGGCCCCTCCAGAGCTGGTTGAAGAAAGTGTACATGCCCATCAGGCATGCCCTGAACAGGGTGGTAACAGTCCCCCCTGCGGTGTTGGGGTCACTGGACTGGTGGCTGGACCCCAGAATCGTGTTGAAGGGAATACCCTTCAGGGCACCCACCCCCTCGATCACTCTGATCACGGACGCCTCAGACCTGGGGTGGGGAGCCCATATCACTGGTGGTCTGACCACACAAGGTCTCTGGTCCCGGAGGGAGACTGCCCTCCATATCAATGTAAAGGAACTGAGGGCAGTCAGACTGGCTTGCAAAGTGTTTCGCCACACTTTATTCGGGAGAATGGTACAGGTGTTGACAGACAATACCACTGCAATGTACTACATCAACAAGCAAGGAGGAGCGCACTCCTCCCTACTGTGCCAGGAGGCGATTCGACTTTGGGACTTGGCGGTGAGACGCAACTTCTGTTTAACCGCCTCTCATCTCCCGGGGGCCAGGAACGACGAGGCAGACCGCCTCAGCAGGTCGTTTCTCCCCCAACACGACTGGTCTCTTCACCCGGATCTTCCGCGAGTGGGGTGTTCCCCACCTGGACCTGTTCACGTCAGCCTGGAACGTGAAGTGCCCGAGGTTTTGCTCGCTCAGGGGTCACGAGCCGGGCTCCGTCTCCGACGCGTTCCTGATCGAATGGGCAGGGGGCCTCCTGTACACGTTTCCCCCCCTCCCGCTCCTGCCCAGGGTCCTCTTGAAAATCAAGAGGGACAGAGCGGACATCATCCTGATCGCCCCAGCGTGGCCGAGACAGTCTTCCGTGCAGGCGGTCCTGGACTACCTGCTGTAACTCAAACAACAAGGGTTGGCGTTGGCTTCCCTAAGGGTCCACTTGGCAGCCATCTCGGCTTTCCACCAGCCGGTGGAGGGGAGGTCCCTATTCTCTCACCCCATGTCGGTGAGGGGAATCGAGCGGCTGTATCTGCAGGTCCATGACCCGGTGCCTCCCTGGGACCTGAACCTAGTCCTTGACAGACTGACGGGGCTCCCCTTTGAGCCCTTGGCCACTTGCCCCCTGCTGATCCTATCCTGGAAGGTGGCCTTCCTTGTGGCCATCACTTCCGCCAGGAGGGTCTCTGAGCTGAGAGCCCTGACCTCGGAACGCCCCTATACGGTGTTCTTCCGGGATAAGGTACAGCTTAGGCCTCACCCAGCTTTTCTACCTAAGGTAGTCTCTAGGTTCCATTGTAACCAAGATATTTTCCTCCCTGTGTTTTTTCCCAAACCGCACGGGTCCGAGGACGAGAGGAGGTTACACACCCTCGACGTGAGGAGGGCACTGGCGTTCTACCTCGATAGAACGAAACAGCTCTGCAAGACCACCCAGCTCTTCGTCGCGGTGGCGGAGAGGATGAGAGGCTCCCCAGTGTCATCACAGGGCATCGCCAAGTGGATCACCGCCTGTATCCGGCTGTGCTACGAGAGTGCGGGTGTCCAGCTTCCTGGACCAGTGACAGCGCACTCTACAAGGGCCCAGGCCGCGTCGGTGGCCTTCCTGGAGAGGGTTCCCCTGGAAGACATCTGCAAGGCTGCCACCTGGTCTTCTGTGCACACTTTTGCCGCGCATTACGCTATCGTCCAGCAGTCCAGGGACGATGCTCGCGTGGGCAGGGCAGTGCTGAGGGCAGCCCGACGTTGACTCCTACCCGCCTCCAGGTAAGGCTCGTTATTCACCTAAGTGGAATGCATATGAGCAACCACTCGAAGGAGAAAACATAGTTACTTACCAGTAACTGTTTTTCTTCGAGATGTTGCTCAGATCCATTCCACACCCACCCTCCGTCCCCACTGTCGGAGTCGGCAGAAAGAAGGAACTGAAGAGGGGAGGGGCCGGCAGCGACGGTTGTGCCGCCGCATGGCGGCGACACTACGGGGTCGCTGGACCGGTCCCTGCAGGGACTGCTAGTAAAAGTTCTCCGATTGGCCGTGCACGAGGGCGCGCACACACCTAAGTGGAATGGATATGAGCAGCACATCTCGAAGAACAACAGTTACTGGTAAGTAACTATGTGTTTTCTCCCATTATTTATTCCTTTCCTAAGGATTCTCAACACTTAACTTTTTTGACTGCTGGTACACACGGAGTGTATGTTTTCAGAAAACTATCAACAGTGACCTCAAGAGCTTTCTTGAGTGGTAACAGTTTATTTAGACCATCATTTTATATGTATAGTTGGAATTGTTTTCCAATGTGCATTACTTTGCATTTATCAACACTGAATTTCACCTGCCATTTTGTTGCCCAGTCACCCAGTTTTGTGAGATCCCTCTGTAATTCTTTGCAGTCTGCTTTTGGACTTAACTATCTTGAGTAGTTTTGTATCATAGATTGAAAAAGGATTAGGGTTGGAAGGGGACCTCAAAGCAGGACTAACCCCAACTAAATCATTCCAGCCAGGACTTTGTCAAGCTGCAGCTTAAAAACTTCTAAGGATGGAGATTCTGCCACCTCCCGAGGTAACCCATTCCAGTGCTTCACCACCCTCCTGGTGGAAAAAGTTTATCCTAATATCCTAGATGTCCCCCACTGCAACTTGAGACTATTGCTCCTAGTTTTGTCATCTACTACCAGTGAGAACAGCCTAGCTCAATCCTCCCTGGAACTCTTTTTAAGTTGTTAAAGGCTACTATCAAATTCCCCCTTATTCTTCTCTTCTGCAGACTAAACAGACCTAGTTCCTTCAGCCTCTCCTCATAAGTCATGTGCTCCAGCCCCCTAATAATTTTTGTTGCCCTCCTCTGGACTCTCTCTAATTTGTCCACATCCTTTCTGTAGTGGTGGGCCCAAAACTGGACACAGTGCTCCAAATGTGGCATCATTAATGCTGAATAGAGGGGAATAATCACTTCCCTCGGTCTGCTGGCAATGCTCCTACTAATGCAGCCCAATTATGCCTTTGCCCTTGTTGGCAATAAGGGCACACGGTTGACTCTTATCCAGCTTCTTGTCCACTGTAACCCCAGGCTAATAACTTGGTCATTTTCTGCAGAACTGCTGCCTAGCCAATTGGTCCCTAGTCTGTAACAGTGCATTGGAGTCTTCAGGCCTAAGTGTGGGATTCTGCACTTGTCATTGTTGAACCTCATCAGATTTCTTTTGGCCTAATGCTCCAGTTTGTCTAGGTCACTCAAGCTATCCATGCTCCCAGTGCATTTACCCCTCCCCCCAGTTTAGTGTCATCTGCAAACTTGATGAGAGTGCAATCCACCCCAACCTCCAGATCATTAATTAAGATGTTGAACAAAACCAGCCCCAACACCAACCCCTGGGGCACTCTACTTGTTACCGGCTGCCAACTAGACATCGAGCCATTGACCTGTTAAACCCAATGGTTTAGCCAGTTTTCTATCTTATAGTCCATTCATCCAACCCATACTTCTTTATCATGCTGATAAAAATACTGAGAGAGACCATATGGAAAGTTTTGCTAACGTCAACGTATTTCATGTCCACCATTTTCCCCACATTCACAGAGCCAGTCATGTCTTCATAGAAGGCAATTAGGTTGGTCAGACATGACTTGTCCTTGATGAATCATGCTGACTATTCCTGATCACCTTCCTCTTTTCCAGGTGCCTTAAAATGGATTCCTTGAGGACCTGCTGCATGATTTTTCAGGGGACTGAGGGGTGAGGCTGACTAGTCTGTGGTTCCCCAGATCCTCCTCCTTCCCTTTTTTGAAGATTGGCACTATATTTGGCTTTTTCCAAACATCTGGGACCTCCCCCAGTTGCCAGGAGTTTTCAAAGATAATAGTCAATGGCTCTGCAATCACATCACCCAACTCTCTCAGCACCCTTGCATGCATTGTGTCTGGCCCCATGTACTTGTGCATGTTCAGCCTTTTTCTAAATTGTCCAGCACTATTAAGGCCTATTGTGGCCACTATTATGGACTTCTAAATAGTCCAGAACTATTGTTTCAGCACTGAGCGCTGTGCACCTCGTCCCCACTCTGTGCTGCCCAGTGTAATAGTCTGGGAGCTGTCTTTGTCTGTGAAGACAGAAGCAAAAAAATCATTGAGTACTTCAGCGTTTTCCACATCCTCTGTCACTAGGTTGCTTCCTTCATTCTGTAAGGGGCCAACACTTTCCCTGACCACCACCTTGTTACTAACATACCTGTAGAAACCCTTTGTTAACCTTTATGTCCCTTGGTAGCTGCAACTCCAAATGTGCTTTGGTCTTCCTGATTTCACTCCTGCATGCTCGAACAGTGTCTTTATACTTCTCCCATGTCATTTGACCCAAACTTCCACTTCTTGTAAGTTTCCTTTTTGTGTTTTAATTCACTGAAGACTTCTTCATTAAGCCACGCCGATCGCCTGCCATATATGCTATTCTTTCTACACATTGGGATGGTTTGTTCCTTTTTTTCTTTAAAGAAAAAGGTTTCTTTAAAACACAGCCAGCTGTTGTGGACTCCTTTCTTCCTCATATTACCGTTCCAGGGGATCCTGCCCATAAGCTCCCTGAGGGAGTATAAACTGCATATTTTATCTGTTTTTACCCCTTTTTCAAGATCACTTATGATCACTCAGCATTATGGAAGGAAGAGAAGATGGAGTTTCGATTATTCAGGGAATTTGGTCTGTAGAGATGGCTGACAAAACAAGAGATGGAAAGTGCATTTCTAGCAGATGTTTAGTTTATTATGTGTAGCAATAACAAGATAGTTTTGAGGCCTAAGGTGCCAGTAAGTACAGAATGAGGAGGAAGACTTTGCCACTTAGATAGGGGGAGTTGAAATTGTGAGACTAAGCAATTCCCTAGATAAGAAATTTTTTAGTAAGTATTGCCATGGAAACTATGATGTAAATAGACTTGTTTGTGTAAGACTATATAAGCTTTAAGAAATGTATGCTTAGAGTTGCCCCTGACCATCGGGCCACCTCCTTACATAAGGAAAATAAACTTTGATTTTGCTAACTTGCTGTCTGGCATATTTGGACCATCTGCTGGGCAATGGATGTGTACGTAAGGACCCCTGAGTTTGGGTTCCTCGACAGTATAGACTCCTGGAGGACCCTGCTATGTACCTCTTTCCATTCTGAAAACTAACCATTTATTCCTACCCTTTGTTTCCTATGTTTTAACCAGTTACTGATCCAAGAGAGGCTCAATTTGGCCATAATTTGTTTAAAGGCTTACTTGTATGTAATATAAATCTTGGTGTGGTATTTTGTTTTAGTGTCTGTGGTAGATTTAAAAGAAAACAAACCAATTAACTTAGAAAGCCTATTGAAATGGAAGTAATAATGTGTAAGGCACATATATAAAGGAACCTATAGAAATAAGTTGAAAGGAAACTAGAATGACTTCTTCATTAGCTATTATTGACCTTACTGATTTCCAGTCCTGTTGATTTCCCAACTCTTTATGTAAACTGATGAGATATAGAAACCCCATATTCATCAGGGGAGGGTTAATGAGCTGCTCTGGGCTCTGTCAACCCCTCCCAGCTGTATGTGAATTGGGTGTCAGGTTTGGAAGGAGAGATTAAAAGGTGAGAGAACACATTTTAGTTGGGGGTTTATAGGTTCCAGCCTTCCGCACTTCCTTGGTTAAGTTTGTTGAGAGTCTTTCAATGTCATTGGCCCTATTGAAAACATATTGTTCCAGTAGGGAACAGTCAGTCGATAACTTTCCCATTATTAGCCCTCTCTCAGGTGTTCCACACTCGCAACATGAGCAGGACAGTGTCTGGAATAGACTGGACTGTGAGGACAAGGCTGTTTTGCAACACAAGCAGGATCTCTCAAGCCAACATAGACATTACACTACAAACTGAAGGTCACAATGAAGGTTACTATCAAAATTAAAGTTCACAATACAAAATGGAATTCATAATTTGAGAGACATATGTCCAAACCATCATAAAATGGTCAAAGATGCATGGTTAAATAGCTGATTACGTGTTTCTGGAATTTATCAATTTTTATATGTATGCTCATGACTTTCAAGCACTCCCTGTATATGAGAAGTCAGGAAGGTACTACTGATGAGATTCTTGTTTTGGCTGTGGTGGTGTAAATGAGAGCAACTCCATTAGTCATTTATCCCCATGATAAATCTAGCAGTGATCAGAATCAGGTCCTCTGTTTTGTAAATGAACGTTTTTGAGCTTAAAATCTTTCCCAGTGACTTGTTCCTAGAGACTGTAATAATTAATCTTTTTGCCCTAATGACTCTTCAAATAGCGATAGTCTGTTCTGAATGTTTACAAACATACTGTTCTCTTGTGGCATGAAGATTTTACTCCTAAAATTAACGTTTTGAAAAAATAAAGCTCTTAAGAATCTGAATTGTTTCTTACAGAAGTGAGCAACGAGAGTTGCTTTTCAAGACTGAAGGACTCCTATATAAAACACTGGCTCTTGAAGTCAAATCATTAACTTTTAAAATTGATCCTAATAATTGGTGGTGGTGATGTGATGAGATTACTGAGTTTTTAAACTAGAGCAGTACCTTATGGTGGTAAGGAAGATGGAAAGATGAACCATTTGTTAGTAAATCTCTGTACAATTAGTGTTCAGAGCCAAAATGGTGGGTAACCCAGTGTTTTCATAAGTTATTGATTTAATGTTGGTAAAAGCTTCACTGTTGTGAAAAAAATTACTGAGTTTGTACAGATGTTTTATTGTGATAGATCTATTATCCAGCTATTAGAAGATAAATGACTGATCTTTCCCAGTTTCCATGCCTCCAGAAAATTGAAATAAGAAGGGGAATATAATTTGGGCTATATGATTAGGGCAGGTGGGATGGCCATTAATTTTAAAGGAAAGGCATCTTGGCAGGCATAGGCCAAGTTGCAACATATTATCAATCAAACCTCGATGTATTTCTTGTGATGACCCAGCACTCAGGTTTTTGCAGCGTTAATTAGAATTCATGACAAAATAGATGCAAGGAAACGTTTTGTACCCTTCATAATTTTATAGAAAATTTATTGTTATTAGAGGAACCATTTGCTTAGTGTGATTTTTTTCATTACCAGCTTGTCAACTAGCATAGATAATCTGGAGAAAATATGAACTCCATAGATTGGGTGTCACTTTTGTTGATGGTTCATGTAGTTTACCTTGGAGCGCAGCTAATGGCTGAAGTTCATAGCAACAGCACAGAAAAACGTGGCAACCAGTGAAAGACAAATGAACCATGTTTATTGCTTTAATATAAAAAATACATAAATGGAAAGCTGCATTTGAATTTGATGAGCTCATTGCTAGTTTTCTTAGTGATTTATTTTTTCTCCTTATACATAAAAGCTGCTATTGACACAGTGAAATGGAAATTAACTGACTGATTTTTGGAATCCAATTTTTTTTGTTTTAAATTCTGTGCAGATCATTTTTGGTTTTTTTCCCTAGATGTTTTTATGGAATATTGATTCTTTAATAAACTAAGATTATTAGCTGTGCCTCTGATGTTCAGATATACTGTATGGTCATACTTGGGGAAAATGGTTAGAGCTAACTACAGAATGGTCCTTTTTATTAGGGAAAGGTTAGAAAACTTTCAGGTATTTTTTCCTCTTGCTGCTCTAAACTTGGAATAAGTGTTCTAATTTCTCCATTCTTGTCCCTTTATACTAAAAACTTCCTTTTGGAAAATGAAGCGAATAAAAGAATTAATATTTTCTTAAGAAGTAGTGTGCTGATTATGGTAAGCGATATACAGCTAACTCAAATTATTGGATCCTGAGTTGTAAATGAGAGAAAATATCTGCTGACATCAGCACATTATTTGCATGTCATGATACAAAATTAAGCTCTTATAATGCTTTAAGAAAACAAAAAAACTCTTGCTTTGTTATGGAGGTATCAGAAGCATGAATAACGAGTGTAGTAGCATGGTTGGGTGAGGAGGGCTTTAAATTAGGTTCGATGGGGGACGGGGACCTAAGCCTGAAGGTAAGTGCGGAAGTGGGACACCACGAGGAAGCAGAAGGAGGAGGGTGCAACAGGGGAGGACTCCTGATTCATACTGAGATAGTAGGGCAATCGGCTAGTTATCTCAAGTGCCTATACACAAACGCAAGAAGCCTGGGAAACAAGCAGGAGGAATTGGAAGTCCTGGTACAGTCAAGAAACTGACATGATTTGAATAATGGAGACTTGGTGGAGTAACTCACACAACTGGAGCACTGTCATGGACGGGTATAAACTGTTCAGGAAGGACAGGCAGGGGCGAAAGGGTGGAGGAGTTGCACTGCATGTAACAGAGTACTATGATTGCTCTCAGCTCCAGTATGAAACTGGAGATAAGTCAGTTGAGTCTCTGGGTTAAGCTTAGAAGCAAGAACAATAAGGGTGATGTGTGGTGGGTGTCTGTTATAGACCAGGAGGATGAGGTAGATGAGGCTTTTTTCAGTCAACTAGGGAAAGTTTCCAGTTCACAGGACCTGATTCTCATGGGGGACTTCAATCGCCCTGACATCTGCTGGAAGAGCAATACAGCAGAGCACAAACAATCCAGGAAGTTTTTGGAGAGTGTTGCGGACAACTTCCTGGTGGAAGTGCTGGAGCAACCAACTAGGGGCCATGCTGCTCTTGACCTGCTGCTCACAAACAGGGAAGATTTGGTAGGGGAAGTAGAGGTGGGTGGCAATGTAGGCAGCAGTGACCTGGTTGAGTTCAGGATCTGGATAAAAGGAAGAAAGGAGAACAGCAGGATACGGACCATGGACTTCAGAAAAGCAGACTTTGACTCCCTCCGGGAGCTGATGAGAAGGATTTCCTGGGAAGCCAATATGAGGGGGAAAGGAGTCCAAGAGAGCTTGCTGTATTTTAAAGAAACCTTACTGAGGGCAGAGGAACAAATCATCCCTTTTGTGCAGAAAGAATAGCAAGTATGGTAGGCGACCAGCTTGGTTTAACAAAGAAGTCATTGGTAAACTTAAACACAAAAAAGAACCTTACAAGAAGTGGAAACTTGGTCAGATGACTAGGGAGGATTATAAAAGTACTGCTCGAACATGCAGGAATGAAATCAAGAAGGCCAAAGTGCAATTGGAATTGTAGCTAGCAAGGGACGTGAAAAGGAACAAGAAGGGTTTCTACAGGTATATTAGCAACAAGAGGAAGATTAGGGAAAGTATGGGCCCCTTACAGCATGAGGGAGGCAACCTAGTGACAGAGGATGTGGAGAAAGCTGAGGTACTCAATGCCTTTTTTGCCTCTGTCTTCACAGACAAGGTCAGCTCTAATACAACTGCACTGGGTGGCACAGAATAGGGAGGAGATGAACATCCTGCAGTGCTGAAGGAACAGGTCCAAGACTATTCAGAAAGATTGGACATACACAAGTCCATGGGGCCAGATGCAATGCACCTGAGGGTGCTGAGGGTGTTAGCTGATGTGATTTCAGAGCCATTGGCTGCTATTTTTGAAAGCTTGTGGCAATTGGGGAGGTCCCTGATGACTGGAAAAAGGCAAATATAGTGCCCATCTTCAGGAAAGGAAAGAGAGAGGATCCATGGAACTACAGACTGGTCAGCCTCACCTCAATCCCTGGAAAATTCATTGAGCAGGTCTTCAAGGAATCCGTTTTAAGGCACTTAGAAGAGAGGAAGGTGATCAGGAACAGTCAACATGGATTCACCAAGGGCAAGTCATGCCTGACCAACCTGATTGCTTTCTATGAAGAGGTGACTGGTTCTGTGGATGAGGGGAAAGCAGTGGACGTGATATACCTTGACTTTAGCAAAGCTTTTCATATGGTCTCCCACAGTATTCTTATCAGCAAGTTAAAGTAGTATGGGTTGGATGAATGTACTATAAAATTGATAGAGAACTGGCTAGAGCATAGGGCTCAACAAGTGATCATTGGCTCCATGTCTAGCTGGCAGCCTGTCACAAGCGGAGTGGGGCCAGTTTTGTTCCACATCTTCATTAATGATCTGGAGGATGGGGTAGATTGTACCCTCAGCAAGTTTGCAGATGACACTAAGCTAGGGGGAGTGGTAAATATCCTGGAAGGTAGGGATAGGTTACCGAAGGACCTAAACAAATTGGAGGATTGGGCCAAAAGAAATCTGATGAGGTTCAACAAGGACAAGTGCAGAGTCCTGTACTTAGGATGGAAGAATCCCATCACTGCTACAGACTGGGACCGACAAGTTAGGCAGCAGTTCTGCAGAAAAGGACCTGGGGGTTACAGTGGATAAGTAGCTGGACATGAGTCAGCCGTGTGCTTTGGTAGCCAAGAAGACTAATGTCATATTGGGCTGCATTAGTAAGAGCATTGCCAGCAGATCACGGGAAGTGATTATTCCCCTCTATTCAGCATTGATGAGGCCACAGCTGGAGTATTGTGTCCTACAAAAAGGATGTGGAAAAGTTGGAGAGAGTTCAGAGGAGGGCAACAAAAATGATCAGAAGGCTGGAGCACATGACTTAAGAGGAGAGGTTGAGGGAGCTAGGCCTGTTTAGTCTGCAGAAGAGAAGAATGAGGGGGGATTTGATAGCAGCCTTTAACTACCTGAAAGGGAGTTCTGGGGGGGATGGAGCTAGGCTGTTTTCAATGGTGGCAGATGACAGAACAAGGAGCAACTGGCTCAAGTTGCACTGGGGGAGGTCTAGGTTGGACATTAAGAAAAAGGTTTTCACTAGGAGGTGGTGAAGCACTGGAATGGGTTACCTGGGGGGGTGGTATCTCCATCTTTAGAGATTTTTAAACTGCAGCTTGACAAAACCTTCAGTGGGATTATTTAGCTGAGGTTAGTCCTGCTTTGAGTAGGGAGTTGGACTAGATGACCTCCTGAGGTCCCTTCCAACTCTAATATTCTATGATTTTATATCCAGGTAACTACAGATATGTTCCATGCATTTAAAATACAAGAGCGCTAAATGTTCTAGTTAAGTATTTCTTTGCATCTAACAGAACAAAATTACATGTTTCAAAATTATTTTAAAAGGTAAAAGTGCCATGGTATATTAGATACTGCAAAATACCAAGAGTTCATTAAAGCTGCCATGATTCTACTGCAGAGTGGATGCACAGATGGCCTCTGCACCACCTGCATGTTTTCAATACGAATTCTATTGTTCATCTTGGGGTGAGGAATGTTGTATAAAGGCCACTGAGTCTGTAGATATGCTGGTAAAGTGGCCAGGAACTCCTGAGTTTTCAGAACTCATCAGCTATCAATGAAGTGAAAAGAAGTTGATGGGTGATCAGGCCTTCTGCAAATCCAACTGCCTTTTTTTGGTGCCTAAATATGAATTTAGGAGTTTTACTTTAGGTACCATTCTTAAAAATACTGGCCAACATTTTAAATAAACCTGTATGTATTGTGGCATCAGGCTGTCGGTTACAGGAAAAAGCAGGTATATCAGCCCCAGGATAAGCAAGTCCCCTTTCCCTTGGTAGCTCAATAGGGATTACTCCAGGTTAATTAGGACATCTGGGCCAATCAAGGACCTGTCTAGAACCTGTTAAAAGCCTCCCCTCCAGCCAGATAGATGTGGGTGGTGGGAGCTGTGGGAGTGAGGTGAGGTGCTGGAAAACTGGGCAGTACAGGTGCTGACAAGAACCGTGAGAGAACCCTGCTAGTATCCAGACTGGGGAGAAACCCTGCCCAAACAGGGCTGAGGATCTTTCTAGGCCCAAAGGCCTGAGGGAAAAGACCCTACCCGAAATGGGGAAGATAGAATTGGGTGTTTGGTTCAGCGCTGCCACACACTGAGGGGCTATCAGAGAGAAAGGCCTGGTTTATACTGCCATGCTGGATCGACATGAGATATGCTAGTTACGTAATGTAACTAGCAAATCTCATGTCGACATACTTATGTCTAAGCAACGCAGTGTTTTCACAATGCTACATGGACAGGAGAGTGCCTCCTATCAATGCTGCTTTCCACCTTTTGGGAGGTGGACTAATTCAGTCGACAAGAGAGCACTCTCCCATCGACTGCATGCCATTGCATCAATGTCTGTCACTGCAGCAGTATGGACATGCTCTAAAAGGCTCCTCAGGCAAAGAGGAAGGAAGGAACCCTGCCGAAGCAGGGTGTGGACAGCGAGCTAAGGGGCTTGGGGAAGAAACCCAGGGAAGCTAGTAGCTTTCCTGAAGCCAGCAGCATGAGGCTGCTACTTGTAGAATCCTTGGGGTGGGGCGGGCATGGAGTAGAAAGTGGGACTGGATCCCCCTTCTCCTCCTCCCTCAACTGTTTGCCAGAGCCCCAGCAACGAGGTGAGGGCAGAAGGCCCATAGATGGGATCAGAAGCCAGAGAGGGTTGGTCAAATTAGGGGGACAGAATTACCCTCATCCATCACTAAAGGGGGAAATTTTGAGGAGCAGAGAAGTACAGTGGCCTGCCTCTAGGGGAAGTGTTGAACCCACTGAGGTGGAGAAGATGCTCTGTCACATTATTAAACAACATCCAAATCTACAAGATTTTGTCACCATCTCAATTTTCAAGCTAAGTGTAATATTTTTCCTTTAGCTGGATATGCTGAGGTACATCCTAGTAGTTTAATACCAGTATAACACATTAACTAGTCCTAACCACCAAATAGAAATATTTAATTAAATGAATTATCTATTTTGTCTATTACATTTATGAAAGAATAAAGCTTAATATAACAAAATTTAAAAAACTGAAAGCAAAATTAGCTTTCTATATGAGATACAATAGAAAATTATTGTAAGTATAATACGTTTTTATTTAGTTCTTACAAATAATCAATTTTTTGTTATCTGGGATACATAACGTATATGCTGGGAGCAGCAGGTACCAGTACATGGGCAGAATTTGGTACAATAAATGCAACTTCACGTTTAGACATATTGGTAACTCATAAAATTCCCACAGGATCTGAAACTTGTTTAGCATAATATCAAGACTATATTCTGAGTTGTTTTCTTTCAGGTGTAATGTTGGGCGCATACTAATAAACCAAATGTAGAGGGGGGAAAATCTAGCATATGAATATCATCTTATTTAATATTTCTCCAAAAGTACCATTTCAGTAAACTGTATTTCTATTTAATTGCTTACTTTAAGTCATTGGGGAAATTTTAGAAGTTGAAAAGCAGATCCCCAGTGCTGAGAGAGAGTGACATTAATTTGTTGCCAGAAAGCTGGGTTGCATGCATGCTAACTGCATACATATCAATTGCTTCATATAGAAGTCTTACGTTAAATGTTTTGCTTAGCATGTACCTTGGCACAAAACAAATCTTAATTAAAGCAATTAGGAAAGGAAGAATATTTACCTTGATACAGTGACAAGTGCTTATGGTGTGTGTAAGTGATTTCTTGGAAGTAACTTCAGTATATACTGTATTGTTTGCTGTTCTGTTTTTTATTAATGAGGGTGATCGTACCAATACCTTTTCGTCTCTATAATAGAGCAATAGCCTAGATGAGTCCGAAGTCCCAAACTGAGTGTTGTTACAAACAAATTTGATTAGGAGCTTACAAGTCTTGTTTAAAACTTCAGAATTTGTATTATGGAATGCATATGTTGCTTGTCTTTGAAGCTTGATGTCTTTCATAAAGAGACTTGCTGACATTATTTCAAGAAAAAGCCCCCACAAAAGTTTTCCTCCCTTAGCACTCCAGAAACCCTAGGCAGGAGGAGCCATGTGCTTGCAGATAATGGGATAGTTTTCGCATGTGCTTGCAGATAGCTTTTCCATGAAAGCAAAATTACCTTCATAACCAAGAAGGAAGAAAAACCATATGTCAAGGAAATTGTATATTTTGTGCACATCCCAAACATTTATACAGTGTTCCAAAACATACACTGAATGTGCTGGTAGCATAAACATTCAACTCATGCAGCTTTGAAATCGGAGGGGCAAATAACTTGTAGAAGAGTTTGGATGTAGACTCTGAGGAAATAGCTGAAAATATCTAATATATTCAAAAGATACAACACATTTTTTCTTTAGGAGTAATTTTATGAACCCTAGGTATAAGTTGCAACTGGCAGTGATACTTTAGCAGTCAAGAAAGGGTGTTGGTTGGTCTCTTTTGTGTCAGGGAAATCACCTCAATTGTTCCTCCAGTTTGGTCATGGAATGTTAATAAAAGGCTCCCATGAGACCCTGCTAGAATATCACTGTTTTGTACTACTTGTAGTTACTTCACATTGTCTGCAAGTTAATGGTATGTCTTACATCTGATAAATTTTTTGTGAAACCATAAGTAACAACAATCAAATCCACTAAAATAACAGAATAACCAACTAGTTTTGCTTGCACTATACTTTTAGTGCTACGGGTTGAGATTAAACATGTAATAGTCTCTTCTTTGTTTCAGAAAAGAGTATATTCTTGCAAATATACTGATTAATGCAATTATTCAAAATTCATTTTAAAATAAGACACCACTTATGTCAGTCTAGAGGGAAGTCTCTTTTTCTGGGTAATATCTTTTTGCAAAATGGATATGCTTTAAAGAACTAAGAATTGTCAGTATTAGTTCTGAATACTCACTTATGGGCCATTTATGGAGAGAATCACTGACTATTGTTTTTACAATTTTGTTTTCTAGCTGGTGGCTGGGAGTGTGGTGATGGCATTTGAGGAAGTGTGCCCGGATAGAATAGATCTGATTCACAAGAATTATCGAAAGCTGTGTAATTTGTTGGTTGACGTGGAGGAGTGGGGGCAAGTTGTTATTATCCACATGCTAACTCGATATGCACGTACACAATTCGTGAGTCCTTGGAAGGAGGTAAGTTTGTCTCTTTTGTTCTTAGAGCCTGACAACAAAAATACCTTAGGTTGTGCTCCCGTTTGTGAAGATGCACATTTTCATCTTCGTGAAGTGGCTACTAGTGGTAGAACTCAAACTTTTTTTTAAAAAGTCTTTTAAAATCTTCAGAGTCCACTTTTTTTTGGTAGTGTGAGGAATCTTCCTTCCAAGCTGTAACCATTTGCTTTCCTTCTGTACTCAGGGGTATTGTTGAGTGGGTGGCTGTTTCTGGTGGTGAAGCATTCTCTTCAACTGTGGGACAGTCAGCTTTCAACTGTGGGACTCTTAATAGCTCCACTCTCACAATTTATGGAAATGTAAGGTTGGCTTCTTAAATGAGAAGATGGGATAGATGGCTTTTTGTCTCATGGATTATAATTTCTGGTGCTGCTGTGATGAATGCTGCCTCTATCCCATCAAAGTGTAATTATTTAAAAACTCAAGTCTAAATTAAAAGTATTTCCTTAAAATTACTAAACTATAACGCTGTGTTTACTCTTTCCATCCTTTCAATGTTGAAAAGCTTGGCTAAGAGTTAGAGCAACATTTTAATGTTATCAGTATCACAAGAGCCATAGCTCTTACACAAACAAGGTTATGATTATTAGAAAATGCATTAAGTGTGGGGGGGCAATAGTCCATGCTTAATATAATTTAAATGGTCCCAACTAGGCTAAGAAACTTAATTCTTAAGAATAGAGTGAGTAGGAATGAGTAGACATCTTTTGTCTGTTTGGCTAGAAACAGTTGAGTTGTGTTGGAGGGTTTTTTGAGTGATGGGAGAGGGTGGCTTAACATGGCATCATTTTTTAATGTTTTCATGTTTACAATGTTTTAATGTTTACAATGGGGAAAAGAGAAAACTATTTTAAGTGAAAACTCAGAATTTATATTTATAGGTCGTACTTTTGCCATCATCATTGTGAGAGTTGCAGAATGCAGTAAAACTGCTGAGACCGTAGTCATAAGGCTCTGTTGAAACCTGTAGAGGGTATGTAGTGTTAGATGGTTTAATTTTTCATTCCTTTGCTTTTGAGGTCTTGTCAGTTACGTTGTGTGCAGCAGCTTTAACTGATGAACAACATAGTGTCTTTGTGTTAGATGGAAGACTGAATCAAGAAACAAATATTTTGAAGCCATCTTTTATGCATTACATAGGGTACAAATATTTGTTCTTTGCTTCACAGTTCAAACTCAGTATTTCCTTCCACACTTAGCTAAGGCCTGGTCTACACTTACCTTCCGGATTCAGTGGCAGTTGATGGGAGATACACAAGTGACATAAATCACTTGCGTGTCTCCCGTCAACTTTGCTGCATCTGCTCCACGTGCCGTGCACTCTGTGCTGCACCGAAGGGAACAGCATTCCCTTCGACGCAGCGCTACACCACTTAGTGGGTGGTTTTCCTACATCGATTGCTGGATCGACTGAGCGGGTCTATACAGACCGCTCAGTCAATCCAGAGCAATTGATCTGACGGCAGTGAATTTGCTGCCGTCAGTGTAGACCCAGCCTCAGAGACTATTCTTCATGGGGAACTACCACTGCCCAAGTCTTAAGTTTTTGTGTGGCCAATTTTTTAAAAAAAAATTATTGTTGAGTTTCAAACATCCCTTTCAGTTAAACTCCTTCTTCTTCCTTTTCTCATAACTCAAATGACTGAAGAGGTTTTCCTCCAACTTCACAAAAATATTCACCTCTGGGCTATTCAGGTGGAGCTTGATCTTGCCTTATTTAGGTCCATGGAAGTTTTGCCATTTATTTCAATGGGAGCAAGATCCAGACCTCTAATGTAAGTAATGAGGACTACATAGACACATTATTGGAAGGTTGATCTCAAAAGTTGAATTCTTGAACAAATGAACAAGGTGTTAAATGGAAGTTTGTACATAACCTTATCTCATAGCATTTGCTATCTAATAAAAGCTGTATCTCTGAATATTTAAATATACTAATGGAATTCCCTGCTCATGTAAATGAGGTTGCTTGAGATGACATATATTCAGTGTTACAATCTTCGATGTTCAGTTGACAATTGTTTATTTTCTAAGATGTTTGATTACTGTAGTTTTTACAAAGGACATTTTTTGGTTTATATGGAGATTCAACTATTCTTTCACTTAATTGTTTTAAGCAATATATGTTAACTAGAGTGAGTTTGGCTCAGCCTGCGGGTTACTTGCTCATCAAGTCATCAGCCATTAAATTACTTTAACTAAAGTTTTTGTCATTTTTAGCCTGATTAGTCTTTCTGCTCTTTTAAAGATGATCTGAAAAGGGGGGAGAAATCCTACTTGTATGTCCTATTTTTTTACTCTTTTAAAAAGAAGGGGGGGGGGCTGAGACTTCATATTCCTTTTATTTATTGGTGCTTTTCTTGACTAACTTTGCTACGTGTATCAAAAGGCATTGAGAGGTTTCTCATCCTGCTGTAGAAGAGGTAAAATATTAAATCCTTAATAAGGATGTGTCTGTCAAATGTTTTAGTTGAATAGATGTTAACAAAGGAGGAAAAACCAAAGGGGAAAAAATGAAAAATAATCCCAGAATTAACTTTAACTGGATTGAATAAAATTGACTTTTCCTTCAATCCAGTTTCGGTTTTGTTTGTCTGTGTGTAATTAGTTCCCGTATTGGGGTCCAAAAGAACTGGGTTTCCACTTGATTTGAAGGAGCAGGTAAATCCATTTTCTTTTGAAATGGCATGTTACTGAAGTGTACAGAAATTCATCGTTCAATATTTGTCAAGTATACTACATTTCAGTACCCTGCCTGCTTGTAACATAACAGATAGGCAAGTCTTAGCTAGACTTGAGAAAATTATGCTGGTCTGTCCTGATTAGCACCACTTCAGCCCAATGTCTCCCACAGCTCAGATCTCTGACAGCTTTCCTCTCTGCAGTTTCATGGAGGTGAATCAGGTTTTTGGCTCTCTCCATGCTCTCTCTGTTCCTGCTTGCTGTGGCAGCAGGCGATGGTTTCTATTGCTTTCACCCTTACCCTTTCTATTCTATCTTTTTCCATCTGGATTTTGTGTAGTGGAGAAGAGTTGCTTTTCATTCTTTCCTCCTCCCTGAATTGGTCAGTCTGTTGGAGGTTTGACCCTACTTGAGCCTCTGCTGCTGTGTCTCCCTGCCAGTTCCTCTGCCCCTATATAGGCAAGGCAGAGTAGCTGAGAAAACACTGGGTTAAATCCAAGCTACTCTCTATTTGTGAGACAGCTTTTCCAGGCTTGGCATTTGGCAAGCTGTGCCCAGTCTGCACCTTGTCAACCAACCTTAACTCTGGTAGGTCCTGGGGCTATAAATCAAAGAGGCACATGGGGGTCCCCTACTCACCAAGGCAGCTGCAACTCCAGTGTGGGTAAAATGGACCAGGAACCCCAGTGCAGAGCAGGGAGGGGCTCCAAAAAGTGTGGCGGGGACCTGAGCGCTTGACTCAAGAGGTAATCCCCAGACAGAACAAAGAGGAGGCTTGAAGGGTCTCAATCCTCTCCTCCCTCCGTTAAATCTTAAAGTGGTTTATTAGCATCCTGGGGAAAGAAGCAGAGCTTCTAATCAGACTCCCTCCCTTCTAAACTGACGAGAGGGGCTCTGACAATGAATTGTTCTCCTCTCTCTCCCTCCCTTCCCGCCCCCCCCCCCCCAGAAGAAATGGGACTCAATGGGGAAGGATTCTGAGTCAGACCTCTCAAGCAAATGTCAGGCCCAAAGGAAGGCAAGCCATGAGAGACCTCGCCAAAGCCGCAACAGAGCTTCTAAGCTCCCAGAGTGTGCTGAAAAAGGTTAAAAAATTGAAGAGGCTAAAAAGAGAGAGGAAGCACAAAACAATCCTGGAAAGTCGAGTCCTCTTCCTCTTTCCCCTTCTCCAATGAGGATGGCTAGCTGTCTGGCTATGAATCAACAGAATGGGGGAAAAGGTAAAGCAAAGGTTGGTTTCCTTTATGATATTCAAGAAACAAAGCTCTACAACTGAGACCTTGAAGGTGGATTCCGCTTTAGCATCCCTTTCCAGGGATATGGTTATTCCCTCAGAAGGAGAGTCCTACACAAAAGATCCCTTGGATAAAAAGATGGAGGCTACTCTCAAAATGGAATTTAAATCTTCCTTCGCTACCCTCCAAGCATCCTTGGCACCTGCTTGCTTTGCAAGAGCATCTCTTTCCTGGATGGGAGATCTCAAAGCCTTTAAAGACAGAAATCATCCTGACTTTGATTCCACTTTAAAGAAACTCATCTTAGCCAACAGCCTTTGTAGTGGAAGCCTCAATATATGCAATCAGGCTCTCTCCGCCTTAGCTTGGCTTCTAGCTCAGTAGTCTGACACCACGTACGGCTCTGACACTGGTAAGTTGATATTCACTTAGTTCCTATGTGTGGCCAGGCTTGGAGATGCCTTACTTTTTGGGGAAAAGCTGGAGAAGAAGATGGCTGACAGTGCAGCAAAATTCAGACAGTCTCTCTGTTCCCCACTAAGTGCCCTCAGAAGAGAATATAGACTGGCTTGCAGACAGAGGTGCTACTTTTGCTCCTAATCCTTATAGAGGTGCCAGCTAAGGGATAACATTCTCAAAGGGAAAACTGGTACACAGGTCCAGGGGAAAAGGCTCCCCCACCACCCTAATCCACATTGACAAAAATCATATAGGCCTCCACCCAGAACTGAAGCTAAAGGGTAAAATTTCCCTTTTTTTGAAGGAATGACCACAGACAAGTGGGCCAGAGATACTCCCTCAAGCTGCAGGTTCCACTCCATCCATCCTTCATCCAGTCACCCAGTTCCAACAACCCCGTAAAACATAATTTGATCAACAATGAAATCTCATTTTCTGGGTCTGGAGATGATATTGTGTTTCCTTGAAGAAAGACTTTCTGGGTTCTACTCCATCTTTTTCATTGTGCAGGAATACACAGGATGTGATAAAGCCATTTTCAACTGCAAAAGGCTCAAGAAGTGGATGAAGAAAACAGTTTTGGGTGGAGACCCTGATTTCTGTGGTGTCATCCCTATCCGGGAGGCATAGTGAAAGCGTATTTCCATTTCCTTATCAGACCATACCACTGCAGGCTTCTGAGATTCGTGTATGGCAGGAAACATTATCAGTACATAACATTTCTGTTTAGCCTTCTTTTGCCCCCAGGGTTTTTACAAAGATGTTGGTAGTGATAATATCCAGATGCAGATTTCAGAGAACCCACCTGTATCGTTTCCTGGATGACATTCTGTTAAGAGCTCCATTGCAGTCAGCAGTGTGCAGTGTGATGTACCAATCATTGGAAAGATTTCAGAAAATCCAGGAATTTATTATCTTTCTCCAACTGCAGGTAGCCTACTAGAGCTCTTTGCTTCAAACAAGATATTTTTAGTGACATGCACAAGGATCACTGCATGGGATCATGCATCATACATCTTTAAGCCTTCATATTAAGGGTGTGGGACCACTTCTCATCAGAATGTATGAAAGATCAATCAATATGGGTCTGACACAGGTGTTCAACTCCTTACAGTGGCAGTTAGCCCAAGAGGTGTCCACAAAAGGATGCTTATTTGCCTTCCGGATTCTTTAGTCTTCACAACCAATGCCGGTTTGCAGGGCTGAAAAGCTCGCGTGGAGACCTAAGTAGCCCAGGGCTTCTAGAGTAAGGATGAAAAAGCTCCCAGTTTCTCAGACAAAGGACAAGTTGATGCTTCTAGCCAAGTGTCATCAAAGCTGATGGGCAATCACTTGTGACTATGGTCACTGGATGTTCTACACTGAAAATGCTCAATCAGAGCAAACTGCAAAGAATAGGGCAGATGATTCCCCAAATGGGTGGTTGAGTCTATAATTAGATTTCACTAAGCCAATAATCAACCAGCTTCTGTAATGTCTTACTGGTTATTAAGAGTGCCAACATACAGTTCCCTTTCAGCAATCCAGCCTTTGGCTCCCACCCAGACAGCCAAGTCTATATAATGAGCATTACTTAAGATCTTACTCACCATATATAAAGTTCTACGAATCCCAAGAGATCGGACACATTACCCACCAGATCAATGAATATTTCAGAACTTAATCAAACACACATTTACAGCCAATTCTTACTAATTTAAGATTTATTTAACTACAGTAACTTTCTTTTCTTTTTTAACATCATTATACATACAGATATGAATAAAGTTCTTAGGTCAGCTTCATAGTAGAGATGGTGATGCTGTTGATTTATAAATGTCCTTCTAGAATCAGTTCAGAAGGTTATAGTCCAGTAGGCAGTCCATGTGAAAAATTTGCTCAAATTCTTCTATGAGAATTTGCAGGAATAATCCAGGGTACACCTGGAGACCTCAGTCTTGACTTGAACTTCCCCTGACAAAGTTTAAGCATATCTGAGATAGTAAGTATCAGGCCCAAAGCTTTCTTTATAATTGAAGTTCCACTGATAAACCTCTTGGCATCAAGTGATCACAGCAGGCATTTCTTGGATGAAGATTAGGTAATATACATTGTTGATTCAAAGTAAATCCCTATTTCTTAGGCATTCACCGATAACTAATCGCATTGATTAGCATAAGACAATTAACCATTTAAATGATTCATAGGTAGTTTAGTACAAACTTCAGAGACAGACAATATTATTACACCAAAAATTTAATCTAAATATTAATAACTCTGTTGATCTCTGAATCAATAGAATACAGTAATGAAACATTGCAGACAGGAACGAAGTTTAGCATCTACCAGCTAATTAGTTCACATGGTTAAACTTGTAATAAGATATAGATACAGACAAATACAATTAGTATCTATTCTTAATGTTCTAACAACTTAGGTTTACATTTCAAGAACTCTAGTCTAACATGGCTTTGCTAACTACCTACAAGGAATGGTCCTGTTTACCATTTCAAAACTTGCTTAATATGCCTTTAAAAGTTGATTTTGTGTCACCCAGCCTGCTGGCTGCTTAACCTTCACTGGCTCAGCATCACACCTGTCAACTGGCCATTCTTTGGCAAAGAAGGGGGTTAGGAATAGATTAATCTGCATTTTAGCCAAGAACAGCATGGAATCCCTTTCACCACCTGACTCCTGGTCTCTGTCCTCACAGGGGAAACTAACTTTATCTAGGGGTAACTCTCAGAAAAATGCATTTCAAAGGATAATTGAACTATAAAAGTGAGGGGCCAAAATCACCCCAAGTTATCTGTCCCTATCCATCTATCTTTTTCATCAAAGAAGAAAAAAGAAACCATCTTTGGACTTTGAGAACAGATCCTGTCCTGATAATTTGGTGAGCATTGTTACTGGGAACGTGGTAAGGGACTTGACCTTGAACCAAGTCTAGTTTAAGTTTTAGTACTAGTAAACGTTTTATCTTTTCCTCTTGTAATCATTTCTGACTTTAGTGCCTTATGCCTGTACTCACTTAAAATCTATCTCCTTATAGTTAAATAAACTCATTTAATTCTTTAATCAAAACTAATTCAGTGTTGTGAGCTCCATGGGTAACTCCATTTAGGATAGAAAACTGTTGTAGCTTGATCCCCTCAGAGGGGCAATGGATCTAATATATCTGGATTGTCCAGGAGAGACCTCGACTGTGTAGAGCACACATTTTGGGAGAAAATCTGGGATTATAGAATCAAGGAATCATATAGAACATTAGAGTTGGAAGGGACCTCAGGAGCTCATCTAGTCCAACCCCCTACTCAAAGCAGGACTAACCTCAACTAAATAATCCCACCGAGGATTTTGTCAAGCCGCAGTTTAAAAACCTCTAAAGATGGAGATGCCACCACCTCCCTAGGTAACCCATTCCAATGCTTAACCACCCTCCTAGTGAAAACCTTTTTCCTAATGTCAAGTCTAGACCTCCCCCAGTGCAACTTGAGCCCGTTGCTCCTTGTTCTGTCATCTGCCACCATTGAAAACAGCCTAGTTCCATCCTCCCGGGAACCCCCTTTCAGCTAGTTTGGACTGCTATCAAGTCCCCCCATCATTCTTCTCTTCTGCAGACTAAACAGGCCTAGTTCCTTCAACCTCTCCTCATAAATCTTGTGCTCCAGCCACCTTATCAATTTTGCATAACTGCTGCATAACTCGTTGGTCCCCCATCTGTAGCTGTGCATGGGATTCTTCCATCCTAAGTGCAGGATTCTGCACTTGTTGTTGTTAAACCTCATCAGATTTCTTTTAGCCCAATCCTCCAATTTGTTTAGGTCCTTCTGTATCCCATCCCTCCCTTCCAGAGGGTACAATCTCCTCCATTCTCAAGATCATTAAGGATTAGGGGTGTATTAGGGTCTCACTGAGGTGGAAGCCAGAGTGTGACTGATGTGTGTCTGGCAGGCCACAGCTGTACACAGATATTGAAGGTGTTACTTGCATGCTGGAAGGCTGTTTGTGAGTGGCCCAGGTCGGAGCTACAGCAACAAAGCATTGGGAGGCACCCAAGTTTGCAAGGCAGGGGTGACACAGCCCCTCTCTGGTCTGACTTGCATCCTGGAATCTCATAACACCTTAAAAGTCAGAAGAGCCTTAAAAATCTAACTCAGGCATTCAGAGTGCATGAGAAGATTGGATTCTTTATTCATGTCTTTCTGTGGAAAAATGCCAGAGATTTAGAGCTTCCAAGTCCTTCTCTAGTAGGTGGATTAAACTATGTATTGTGGAAGCCTATAAATCATCAGAAGATCTAGCAGAGATCTAAATCCACTCCACAATATCCTTAGCCACCTAATGGGCAGAATGAGCAAGTGTCTGCCTGGGAAATTTAAAAAGCAGCTACTTGATCTACAACTAACACCTTCGTTAAGCACTACAAAAAGTTCACCTTCTTTAGAGGCTGTGTTTGGCAGGAAGGTGCTGCAGGTGGTGAACAGTAATACAGACATAAACGGGGGGATGCATTTCTTTTCTTCTGAGCTCTTGATTCATAACCCTCCCTACATCAGATCATCGCTCACTGCTTCCCAGGTGTCCAGAATCATGGGAGACGCTGGGCTGCAGAATGGAAAACTTCATATCAGTAATTTTCTTTCTGCAAGCAGCCTCTCTCACAGTTTGACCCACCCTAGATGGCTCACGCGACTGTGGTCAGATATTAAATGAAATTGTTACTATAGGACTATCTTTATTGCCTAATGTGCATATTTATTTGATTGAATATGTGTTCAAAAACAAGTTATACAGTGTTATCGGGCAGCTCTATGTTCTTGGGGAACCAGGGTGAAAAACCCCTATTCTCTCTCTGGCTCACCTGAATCCCCCCCAGCCTCTGCTTGAACCAGAAACAAAAGCTATGAAAAGGCTGTGCGGGAGACACCTAAAACCTTCCCAACAAGGGTGATAGGATTAAGACAACTCGCCATGCCTCATCTACATAGAAGATGTAAAAAGAGGCATCTCAATTAGCACATTGAATGGAGAATTGGCGCCTCATTTACATTGAAGATGGAACAAGAATTAGCATGAAGAACAGAGAACTGAGCTCCAAAGCAGGAACTGCAGTGAACTCTGGGATTGTCAAGGCAGGTATGTACTGCATTATGGGAGATCTCTGCTCTTGATGTAAATGAACTCTCACCTACACCCATCCAGCTCCGCAGTTATCAGACCATTCTAGTATTGATATGCAAAACACTGAATCTGCCTGCTTGCATTGAGAGTTCCCCCAAGGAACATTGACTATAGCTGGGAGTGATCAGCTCCTATTGTCCAGCATAGAGAGAACCACCCTGGGGTACTTCAGTGAGACAACTCTCTCTTGCTCTCCTCTTCTGATGCCTGGACCCAAATGCTTTCCTGACTCATCCTGCTGTGGGTTTTGCCTCTCCCTCAAGTGTTCCTGACCCTAAGCTGAACAGCCTGTCTCCTGGGAACTTCTGAGCTGCAAGGAGTGATGACATTTCCCCCCTATCTTTCCCAATTCTCTCTCCCTCTCTCTTTAATCCAGGTATAACTTTGTACTTTTGTAATCAAACCTGGGCTAGCCTTCTCCAGTACCCCTACTGTAAATTTGTTGTATTGTAAGTGTTAGATTGTTTTTCTCTCCTTGTATGGCATCACTATTAGTATTAGACGTTTATACCCCTGGCAATAAACTAACTATTGTAATCAAGCTGGTTGCCAGTTTCTCTCTCTCTAAATGCATTTACTCCTTTGTGTTCTTGGCTTTGCTACCTTGCTCTGCAGCAACGTTTCTTTTACCTAAGCCAAAGATCCCTGGAATGCCCAAAATCCTATGGGGTTTGCTTATCAAGGGGGTTACTGCTAGAATAATTGTGTTGCAAAGAGGCACATAAAGGGGGTAGCTGAAAAGTGCTTCTCTGCCTAGCCTACGGAGTCCAGAGGCACATAAGGGTGACAGCTGAAAAGTGCTGTTTGACCCAGCCTGATTGAGTCCAGGGGGCACATAAGGGGAACAGCTGAAAAGTGCTTTTTGGACCCAGCCTGCTCATAAGTGTGCTCCATTCTGGTGCGGTGCAAGGGGCACATGAGGGTGACAGCTGACAGTGCTGTGTCACCCAGCCTGCTGAGTTCAGGGACGTATAAGGGGTCAGCTGAGAGTGCTGATAGCTGGGTCTGCTCAGACGCACTCAGTTAATCTGGAATGGTTGTGTGTAACTGTGCGGGGTTTATTTGAATCTGAAAGCCTTAGGTCCTGCAGGATAGCTCCATTGGGAGGGGACTTGTAACCCTATGAACACACAAGTAACACAAGCAGCACATTAATAGAATCACACCCCCTTTTCCAGGAAGGTAACCCTAATAAATAAGCATACCTCAAAGTGACGGGCAAATCTGGTAACAGGTTTTATAGCTTAGGAGAAACTCATTTGGTGGCAGGTGGGAGCAGAGGGAATGTGACGAGCATGAGGCACCAAAATGCTGATCTGCCTTCATGAAGCTGCAGGGAGGCACCCCAGATGTCCACAGTTGTGGGATACCCTGCTTGCAGAAGGGAAATTATTGGTAAGAAATTTTCTGTTCTTTGTTGTACGTGTAGGTAATGTATGTTTCAACGTTAGACAAGGGGTAACTTGCGTAGTTTGGACAAGGCCACATAGCAGAGAGGATAATGCCTGCACCCAAAACCCAGTTGATAATGCCTAAGTGCTGTGACAGTGTATGCACAAGTGACAACATCTGTTTGGAGTGTTCAGCATGTTGGGTGCTGATGGTTCATACGTGCTTAGTGAAAAGTTGTGCCTTATTGATACAAAGATTTAGTTGCTACTGTTTTGAAAATTTTATTTCACATTTTCATATAGCCTGTGATTTGTTACATGACAACCATAACATCAATATATTTTGAAAAATTGCTAACTTCATTGAAATTTGATGTTACTAGGTTTACTACTATTTAACGTATTAAGCTCTATTTTAAGATTAGAAAAATAAAAACAATATAGAGAAAAACCTTGTTTGCCAAGTACGGTGAATTGATTTAAAAAAAAAATATAAGTGAATTGTTCCCATTTTTCATTTTAGGTTGAAATGAAATAGTTTTGGAATAAAGCAGCTTGTCTGAAAATTGCTTAAAATAGGCAAAATGCCAGATAATGAGATGTTCAGGTAAAATATCCTAAGGCACCCAAGTCTGAATGCTTATTACAGGTGTTTGTATAGAAAGTAAATAGTTTGTAGTACTCTGTTTCATATTAAAACACACACAACTTATAAGCAGTAATATGTTGTTTGTGATTGAGCCTTTTTAACGTAAGTTTTAAATTGGATGGTTAACTACAATATTTTATTGGATTACTTCAATGTTGCAAAAAGTTATGTCAATGTAAGAATGTAAACAGATGATCAGATTTCTGCCTGTGCAAACCCAAAAATGCTTTGACGGTACAGTTTAGATAACGTTTCCACTGTTCTGTGCTTGAATGGAAAAAGTGTTTTCTGGCTATTCAGCAATTAAATTTATTAAAAAAAAAAAAAAAACCACCTTACTGAAATTAGTTGATATGCATGCCTTTGTCAGTAAATTCTCAAATAAACACATCATACAACAAGGCATCTTGTGTAGTGGAAGAGATTTTTAATTTAGTTTATTTGCCTCATTATAGATCAGTATTTAAGTTGTTTATATGTAAATGTATGATTTGAGGAACAATTAAGTGTTGACAAAGTAGATTGCAGTCATATCAATTGCAGTGCATTTTCAATAATTTTTCTAACTGACATCTTTGATGATAAATAGTGGATGCCAAGTCAAAGCCGATTATACAGTGCACTAGGAATTCATGGTGCTGTCAGGGAGAAGACCGATTGACTTTAAATTTACATATTAATGAGAAGATTTGTTAAGAGGCTGCTTGACTATAGAAAATAACAGCATATTTATAGGGCACGACATTTTACAAATAAAGCTGATGCAGGAAAATGGAAATTAAACCTTTTAGATTAATAAATTCAAGACTGCTAAAATGCATATTTGCATTTTTGTTTTCTTAAATTTTGCCTTACTTTCTGAGAAATGTGGTTTTTGTCTTGTTCAAATTGGATCAACTAATCCTCACAGGCTAATGCTTTAACATTAGTTAAAATTAAATTTTTTTTGTATTCTTAGAAAACATAAAACCACAAAGAAAATTTTTGAAAAATTTCTAATTGTGAGGAAGAGCTTCCTTTTTAGAACAAGATTGCTTTTCATTATGATGTTGTAGGTCTAATATAAATATCCCTTCATAAGAAAATTTGTTTTAATGCCATATGCTTAATTTTTGTGACAGTTTAGGATCAGGAATTGTATTAAGCACTGTTGGAAAAAATGCTTTGGTTATCCTATCAATCTTGGATGAAACTTCAGTTTTCGGTATCAAAGTGTAATAGCTTAAACAATATTCAGTAATCACCCCAGAGGATGAACTCTTTATTTGCTGTGACATTTTAAAAATAAAATCCAAGATTTATATGTAAAATGCTTATTATGCTCTTATGTGTATGCTCCTCACTATACACTTTGTAAAATTGAGTAATATACATACGTAAACAGCTTTTTTCCATCTGAACAATGCACGATACTCAAATATTTGAGGACACAATAGAATTACAGTGATACTTGATATTATCTTAGTAATTAGGGTTATTTTCTAAAATGGGTCTCAAATAGACTTTTTTCTGGGTTTGTTTTTTCTCCCCTAAATGTGTGTGTCCCATGGGTGTGAAACTTCATACAAGGCTACATTTTTATATCATTTGAATTTTCTATGTAGCTTTTCTTGGTTTCTTTTAATACATTTTTAATAGAAATTTGGACTCTAGCAGAAACTATTCCTTGGCATTTCTGCTTTTCGTGACTGACCATTATCTCTTAAGCACTGTCTATGAAAAATGTAGACAAGGTGGGTGGGATAATATCTTTTATTGGATCAACTTTTGTGGGTGAAGTCAAGTTGCCAACTCTCTTGATAGTTACTGATTTCCTTAAAGCCACCTTCTGAAGTCAAGTGGATATGTGATGATTTCAGCCTTCATTTTCAAAGAAAAAGATCTCATGGCTGGGGAGACAGCTTCAAAATGTGACCCCTGTGGACTCTAAAGGTTCAAAAAGCAGAAGGCAAATAAAACACCAAATCTATTATTTTTACATAATCTCATGATTTTAAAGCCAGTCTCTTGACTTTTGAACATCTGGGCAATACTGTGAAAGACAAGCTCTCGAGCGACATAGAGCTCTTCCTCAGGTCTTGAAAAAGTACTCAGTCTGCATGTACACTGTGTAGGACTCATAGACTTTGAAGGGTATGTTTTGAGGGATATAGATCATGGCAGTAATGGCGTTATGTCTGCAGGTTTTGCATGTGTTGTGGTAGGATCTGGATCCATGATCTTAATCAGGCCTATGACAACATGTGGGTGTGCCTCATCCAGTGCACTGAATGTCTCAGTAACAACTACATGAGTGAAAGAAGACAATCACTGCCCTTGAATGAATTCACATGGAAAAATGATAAAAGGAAAGAAACAGCATATTGCCTGTGGGTGAACAATTTTCACAGATGTTCATTCCATATCAGAACTGTCAGTCCTCATCCTCAGGAAATCTGCACATCATGTTCAAAAGATGAGCCTGGGAGCTTACATTCAGAAGTTGTCTACACACTAAAAATCATGGCCTTGATAAAGACACTGGATTTGTGGTTAATTACAATTTGTACATAAGGATGTCCATGTTTGGTTAGACTAATGGTCCATCTAGCCCAATATCCTGTCTTCTGACAGTGGCCAATTCCAGATTCTTCAGAGGGAATGAACAAGACAATTATCAAGTGATCCATCCTGTGTTGTCCAGTCCCAGTATCAGCTTAAGCTTCTGACTGCCAATGTCTACACTACAGCCTATGTTGGCAAAACTTATGTTTCTTTGGCTGTGAATAAACCACCCCCAGGTGACATAAATTACAAGGCATAAGCCTTTGTGTGCATAGCACTATGGTGGTGGGAGAGCTTCTCCTGTGATGTGGCTTCTGCTGCTTGTGGAGGTGGATTTTTTTTTTTATGCTGACGGTGCTGTCTTCCACTGCAGAGAGTGTCTTCATCAGACTCCGCTATATCAGTAAAGCTGCACTGCTGCAGCACTGTATGTGTAGACATGTCCTTAGGGATGCTCTGTAACATAGTATCCCCCCTTCCTTTTTTGTCCTATGGCTGCAGAGGTGTTAACAGACCACTTCATCTTGAATGGTCTCTTACAATGTGTGTGAACTATGTTATGCTAAACAATCTGTTCCACTTTGTATTTAACTGTGACACTCTGAGTACCTTTCTCAGATCTAAAGAAGAGCTCTGTGTAGCTTGAAAGCTTCCCTTTCACGAACAGAAGTTGTTCCAGTAAAAGATATTACCTCACCCACCTTGTCTCTCTAATATACTGGGACTAACTTGACTACAATAACACTGCATACAAAAAACTTGGTGGAGAGATACATATGTAATAGATCTGATGTCACAGTTTTTTAGTTTGTCTTCCATTTTTTTCCTATTTTTGGTTTTTAAATGTTGGATTTAGCTGTTGCTTTTAGCTGTTCATATTACAATTTAAAGTTTGTGCTGTGTATGCAAACCTGTTTAAGGGCTTGGCATACACAACCCTGACTGATTGGGCAGGTAGTGCATATAAAATATTTTGGGCTGATTTCATCCTACCATAGAGAAGGGTTCATGTGCAGCTGTGCTTCTGCCTCACCCTTACTAGCCCCAAGAACTCCCAAATAAGCATTTTAAAAAATATAGGAAATTAATATAGGGAAAAAAATCATTGTGAAGTTGTTGCTTTATCAGCAACACACCTGATGTGAACCAACAGAAGTGAGAGAATTAAAAAACTAAGTCATCTGGCAGTGCATACCCTCCACCCAGAGCCATGCCTTACCATTTACCACAACTTCTTCCCTCCTAAGGATTGTCAGCCTTTTATTACATCTTTTATCTGATGTCCTTTACACAGCCCTTTACCAAAGCACTCTCTTTCAGTAAAACCAATTACTGCAGTAGTCATCCATAACTACTGGTGTTGGGGGAGAAGAATAATCTAATCTAGTAGAGAAGTGTATTCAGAATGGTGAAAGGTGAAATTATGAAAATCCATCCAATACAGTGTAAGGATATTTGAAGGCTTCAATTTGAAGCCTTCTGTAGTCTTTAATATCCTTTTAAAAAACCAAAACCAAAACAACTTATATTGGTGATAGAGTAAACTTTTAAAGCTCTTTAAAAATTGAAGAGCTGAAATGTATTTTGGGCATCCTTAGGTTCCTTTAAGAGCAATGTGAACAGTCGGCAAGTAAGTCTTAAATTGGACTGATGGATACCAATTTAGGCATTTGGGATAGGTAGTATTCTTACAAACTGACAAGGCTTTTCTAGATCCAGATAAGCCAGTGTTTTGGGGAAAGACACATCATAAGATACGAAGTCCAAAGATTCCTCCTTCAAACAAAATTTAGATCAGTTAGATTTCATGCTGGATTGCTTTTCATACCTATATAGTAAATTTTTCCACTAATTACCCACAGTAAGGAATAATACCCTAATAAGTGTACCCAAAATCAAATTCTAATTTGTCTTAATTGTTTGCTGTGGGGAAACCACCTTTCTAAATAGGAAAAGATCATTTTGTAAAAGTCTTCTGTATTTTAGTCAAGGGGAGAACCTGTGACTTGGGCGGGAGCGAACATTAATTTTCTTGGAAAATAATCTGGAGATTGGTTGGCTTGTTTTATTGAATTTTTTTAACGGGCAAATGCTAAAACCCATGGACAGAAAATAGTTACCAGATACCCACTGATATCTAGTGTGATAGTGGTTTTAATTACATGTAGAATTATATTGACTGCCAGCTTTGGGAGTTGGGAAGGAATTTTTTATTGGTGTGGGGGGGAGGGGAGCATATTATGAGGGATCTTTTTTTCCTTTTGCATTCATCTGGAGCACTGAGCAGGGACTCATCCATTGGGATCAGATGGATGTATCCCATGTAATCTGTTTCCTGTGATAATGGGATAGGGACAACTTGAAGGAGTGAGGTTTGTTGTCTTCATTGCCTTCCTACAAATAGAAGAAAACAATAATCTGGACTATGTGTAGTCTTTATTGATAAGTGACTCATGCACACATGCTTACTAATAAATAAGTATACTGTTTTTCTTTTTATGCCTAACCTGTTTTTTTTCTTGTACCACATCCAGCACTGTGGTATCTAAACACCTTTGAGTTTTATTCAAGTGTATTATTAGTATTACAGTCATGTGTAAGAGCCCAAGAGAGAGACTTTGTGCTCTGCAAAATGATCCCTGCCCCCAAAAAGCTTATTTGAGCTTATGCTCTCAACTTCTGGTGAATGGCTGCAGTATTGCCAACCCCAAATGCTCCATACTCATGAGACAGGCTTAAAAATCATGAGGTTTTTTAATTGTTTCATTTGCCTTCTAGTATTTGAGTCTTTAAGGTTCACTTGTGTCATGTTTTCAACCATGAGAGTGAGAAACTTTTTTTCTTTAAAAAAAAAAAAAAAAAAAATCCCCATAAACCCCAACTGAAAGCTTCAGCTTCTGAAGACAGAACAGCACATATCTGGACATTCATGGTAAAAATGCAAGCGATGGAAACAATTCTATGTGGGGCAGGGAAGAGAAAAGAAATCAGACTTCTAATTTATTACCGATGACTAGGCCTGTCAAACTTGTTCAACATATGTTTGCTAGTTTTTGACAAGATTTCTAGATCTGCAAATTTGTGGGTTATACGTGGAATTGCAACTTCCTGTTAAAAATTAAGAGCATGTATGTGCATTTGTGAACAGACAAATTGACCTACATTAAGATAAGATATAGATGTGCATTATGACTTGTTTTACTCCGGATTTTCTCTTTGCCACCTCCATCTTTACACATGCTTAGAATAGAGAAAACCAAATGAATACAACAAACAGAGCTAAAATTATGTAGTTATTGAAGATATTTGAAAAGATTTTACTAAAGTTTTATGTGATGTAAGAAGGAAGGTATGTCTGTGAACGTAATTACATAGGTTGGTGGTTTTTTAAAAAAGCTTATGAATATAGTTATGTATTTTTCACAGAGAGAGCAGCACAGTTCTTACTTTAAAATTAGCCTTCTGTGACCCTTTTTTGATTGAGACCATTGCACTTCAAACATGCTCACTTTCCATGTCCCTTGAAGACTATGGAGTCTGCTCTCTAGCATGCTGAAGTATTTGTGATTCAGTTGGGCTATGTCAGCAGTTGGCACTTCCATTACAGCCAGGGCTGATAGCACCACTTATTAGTAACGTTGCATGACACTTTCTGTTATGTGACCCCATTTTCAGTTGCTTATAACTTGGTCAAACGTCAACCATTTCAATTAAAATTTTTCATGCTAGATGTCTGTTTCAGGCTGTTTTGTTTCTGAAAACTTCAAACAAAATGATTTTGTCTGTGACAGATGTGGCAATTCCTTGCAGTATCCATGAAACCCTTACTGCATTGTTTATGTATTTTTGTGGGCTGGGATTGAATGCAACTTCTCTAGTGGGGGCATGTGATGAAAGGCCTGGGAGTTCAAAGGACTTCATTGAAAAAGTGCCAGGTAAGAATGGACTTTCGGGCAATAACTGTTACGGGATTTCCTAGGGAATACGTAGGGGGGAGGTTAATGCAAATTTCCTACGATTGGTAATGCAAACCCCCTGTTCTTTGAAGCTGAGGAGAGGATCTTTGTTTGCTGATTGTCTTTTCTTGTAGAGTGGAGATCAAAGATCTGAGCTGTGTAAAGAAATGGATGAAATGCCTAGGTGGTTGTTTTGGTCCTGGATCTGACACAGTTATGAACTTCTAACATGGAGAAAACCTGATGTAGGCTTTCAAGGAATAACACCTGCCAGAGCCTGAGGTTTGAGTTGGGGTGACCTGTAGTAAGCTTTTTAGCACGTGTGTTGGTCTCATTGTTTTAATATATTTTCTTTATAATGCTTTCACCTTAAAAATAAATGTGCTTGCTTAGAAGGAGATCTATAGCAACCTGTAACTGCTGGCAATTACACTGTTCATAGGCTTTGGAGAGAGAGCACAGATGTTGGCCTGTTTATGCAGTCTGATGTGCTGCAAATATCAGTGTAGGAAAGAAACTGTGTAGTCTGGAAAAGCCGCGGTCAACATGAAGTGGGCTGCCTAAGAGAGGTGACAGTTGGGAATCAGAAGCCTAAAAGTCGGTGCCTTTGGTGGACCCGGGAGGGGGAATACAGGTGCAGTTGCCCTGAAACTCTGATGCAGCTGTTTCTGAGACCAAGGCTAGGAGAAAATGTTTTGCCCACTGGCAGCCTGGCACTGGTTGCCTCCAACTGGCAACCTTTTCTTGGAGAAATTTAAGTGCCCCCGTGCTTTGGAGCAAGGATGTGAAATTTGGCAGGTGGTGCCCTTTGTGTCAGGGATGTGCCTTTTGATATTCATGTACAAATAGACCAAATTTGACCAAGTTACGGACTTAAAAAAAAATGTTGGTTTGCATATGCACAGTTGACATTTGATAGACCTTCGCAGCGAAAATCTCCAGTGACTCTCTTTGCACTGGGCATGGTATAGTTCGGGGCTGCAGAGAGTGAGCAGAACTTCCTCTGCAATAGCAGTTCCCAGCTATTCCATTTGTTCCATGCAGGATCTGGGTACCAGAAATGAAAGGGGGGCAAGCTGTCTCTTTTGTGTTATCAAGGCCTTCCCTGCTACTGTCCAAATAGTATGGAGGAGGAAATGATCTGAATCAAATGCAGAAGGAACAAGTGCTAGACTGGAGGTGGGACAATGGAAGACAATGGTGGGACTAGCTGCTGGTTGCTGGGGGAGGAAGGTTGTGACTTGGAGTTCCTATAGGGGAGGAGATTGGGACTGTTAGGCATGGAGTTTAGGACTGGGAACCAGTGAGCTTTGGAGGGAGTGGTGGAGGGACACGGATTTGATGAGGAGCTAGGGTGCAAGGGTGGAACTGGAACTGGCTGAGCAAAGAGCGGGACTGGGAGCTAGGTAAGTAGGGACACTGAAATTGAATGAGGAGCCTGGGGAAGGAGACTGGGACTGAGGAGATGCTGTGTGGATGGGGAATGTGTGTGTGGTGGTAACTGGATGCTTGAGGGAGAGACAGACTCTATGGGATGGGAGAACTGGGCCTGTCTGGGTGAGGAGTTGGAAACTGGGAGCCATAGTAGAGAGACCTGGGAACTGGGGTGGACTAATGGGTGTGTGTGTGTGTGTGTGTGTGTAGGGGGGGACTGAAATAGGGAGTTTGAAGTGGGAGAGTAGGACTGAATGGCTGGGCAAGGAGACTTCGACTACTGGAATGAGAACCTGAGGAATATAGACTGGGACTGGCTATGTGAAGAGAATAAGATTGGGACAAGGTTGGAAGAGGATGGATCAAACTTGGGAGAAAATGGATGGAAGTCTGTGTTACTAGAACATGCTTCCTTCCAGAGCATGGAGTAGAACCCAAGGTTCCTGAGTCTTACTGTTTCTCTATTGTCAGCAGATATTTCTGAAACCCTTCCTTCAGCAAAATGTCTTATACCCTCAAGTGCTGGTCTACTTAGAGAATGATGACTTATTACTACAGTTGTTGTTTGCAATTAGTAGCTGTGGCAGTCCCAGGACATTAGAGAGAGAAGTTGGGTGATGTAATATCTTTTATTAGACCAACTTCTGTTGGTGAGAAAGACAAGCTTTTGACCTGAAGAAGAAGAGCTCCATGTGGCTCGAAATCTTCTCTCACCAACAGAAATTGGTCCAATAAAAGATATTACCTCATCCACCTTGTCTGACTTATAACAACTATCATTTACCCCCTTAGCTCAAGTGACAGAAGCTTATATGGTGAATCTAAAGGTTCCAACTCGTGGGTGTCAACGTGATGGAATTAAATATCTTTTTCATTTTTTGCTTTTTTTTAAAACCTAGGAAATTACATACACAAAACTATATTAAAAAACCATTTATAAGGTTGCAAAGTCAAGCACTCAAATGTTAGGCAGTGCCAGAATTTAGATTGTCCATGCAGTGTGAAATGGGCTCCCTTGTTTGTGTTTTAATAGAGTCCTTGATTACATCACCACCTACTGTTTCTTCCACCAGACTCCTGCCTCATTCAGTGCATGAAATGTATCTACTCTGGGGATGAATCAGGGCTATGTAATAAAGGTGGCTGTCATCTATAGGACTCTTGCCCCATTTGTTGCAGAAATTAAGAAGTGTGTAGTGAATGAGGCAGAAGGTTGCCGGAAGAGGAAAAGGATGGTTGAAGCAATTGAACTGAACTGGATTCTATCCTTGTCTCGGCCACTTACATGGTGGTTTAAATGACTTGCCTAGCATACATTCACAGATGGTCATTAATTCTTTTTTTTAGTTATTCTTAGGCTTCCTGTATTGAAATCCTGGGGCTTGATTTCAGAAATATTGAGCACCCGCAGCTGTAACTGAAGTCAGTGGGGGTTATGCTTTGAACATATAGAGGTCTATATAGTGCTAAGTACTCTGAAAAATCAGGTCTTAGGTGTCTCAGATTGGGCACCCAAAATTAGCAGATACTTTTGCCATAAATGTCTCTGGGCCTCAGTTCCCCATATGAAAAATAAGAATAATATACCTTCATTTCTGAGGTGTTCTGAAAATAAATTAATTTTTGCAAAGCACTCAGGTATCATAGTGATGACTGTCATAGAGAAGCCCATGAGGAAATTAACAATTCTTTCTTCAAAGTAAGATTTAAATAGTAGGCAGTAACTAAGGCATGAGGTCACATATTGAACAATGAGGATAAAACAAAATATTGAAGAGCTGCTCGTTAATTGAGCACCATTCATTCTGTACACTGAGTTAGTCAGAGGTTTTGTGGAAAAAATGTGACCATGTAATTAAAGACTGTACCATAGTGCTTATGCACACACAGGCTGAATCAAGGTTACACAGGCAATCTTAATTCTGTCATTTCCTAGCTTTTGAGTGCTTTACTTTGCAAAATTAATATTCTAATAACTATTTTCTTTGGAAATTTGTACAGAAGACATAAGATCAATGGAATACAACACAATCTGAGTAACGGTGTTAGTGAGTTCTAAAAGTAAAATTTACTGACACTAATAACTAGGTGCTCTAGTTTGTGTGCATTTGTAAAACACTTTATGCTTAAAATATGAACTAATATAGACATATCGCTTATTTTGAAATTTTCTAAAATTGATGTTGCATGCATAGTATGCACCATGAGGTATGTGAGTGCATAACCATGGTCAAAACATTAATGTTTTTGATGCATCTTTAAACTTTCTATCATCCAATTTTATTCTGATTGGATTTGTAAAATGTTTCTTGATATTTTAGATAGACAGGATTTTTCCAGCTGCTGTAGTATCATTGCATTAGAAAATAAAACTTATGGCATCTGTTAAAAATGAAGTGAATCCTTGACATAATTCATACTAGAAGGAATAATTTGCCTTCAAATATTAAATAAAAGCATATAGAATCAGTTGTGAAATAGCTGGAATGTTCCTACTTGCACTGATTTTTTGCTATATAGTATTTATTTTATACTCTTAATGGTTTTTCTTTGATATATTAAATGGAAGGGTGGAGGTGTAAACTACTATATTGAAGGTACTGATCAGATATGATAAGATCCAATGTCCTAAGGGTGGTTGGAACAGTTCAGGACTTGGTTCAAAATTAAATATTACTTTTTATTGAAGCTCATCTTGTAGATTCAAATTGATAAAAGGCTCCTGAAAATGGAAATCTGATAGAACAAAATTTGGAGCATAATTTGTGGAGGAACTGTTGACATTCACCTATTGTAATACTTGGCAATGCTTCAGGCAACACTGAACCAAGTCTACTGGTTTAAAAGCTCTGTTGTGGTTTATTGCCATGAGCGTTACATTGAGTGGCACCTGTTACCTTGTTTCACAAGAGGAGGAGAAAACAAAAACATAGTCAAGTTTGATGGCTCCCTATTAACTGGGCAAATTACACAGATAAGAGATGGAAAGAGAAACAATTTAAAATATTTTTTCAAGTAATTTTCTAATTGAAAATAAATGGAGAATGAAGGCTAAGGAGGCCATAAAGAGTAAAACATACTTAAAAACTGCTGAGAATAGGATTAATCTGCTGGGATGAAAGTCATCAGGCATACAATATAGAAATTGATTTTAAGCTTTCTGGACATTACATGTGGCTATTTGTGCTCCCTGTTTCCATGAAATGGGAGTTAAATGGAAATATTACTCACATAGGGCTGACATTTTCTTTCTATCATAAATTCACAAGGTGGATGAGGTAATATCTTTTATTGGACCAACTTCTGCTGGTGAAAGACAGAAACTTGTCTTTCTTACCAACAGAAGTTTATCCAATAAAAGATATTACCTCACCCACCTTGTTTCTCTAATATCCTGGGACCAACATGGCTACAACTACACTGCATGGATCTGCATGCATGGATTATGCATCGCATAAATTTTCTTTAAGTAAAAGCAGATGCATATTCCACTTAGTGATGTGTGTGTGCGTGCCCAGCATGTTGGAGCTGGAGACTTGCCTAGCAGTACCTATAGAAGGGCGGTGCTCACACCTCGTAACTGGCACCTCCCCTGGCTATATGAGTTGGTGCTGCCCCCACCACCACCCACCTCGGTTCCTTCTTATCACCCATGGCTGGAATTGGAGGTCTGTATGATTCTAAACACACAACCTTGCAATTAGTCTTAGCCTAGATTTTTTACTGTGTATATAGTTTAGTATTTAGTGTAGTGTTAGGTTAGCTCTAGTAGTTTTTCCCCCCAGTGATGCTCTCACCAGGATTTAAACACTGTCCTTCATATGACAGAATGACTCTTAAGAGTGATCCCCATAAACTGTGCGTTTCCTCATCTTGGCAAGGTCCATCTCCAAGAGTGTTCTTTTGATCTGCAGATTTTTCAAGGAAAGGACTCTGGTGGCCTGGACCTTTATCCTCAAGGACCTGCTTGAGTAGGCCATGCAGCCTGATCTGGTACCGAGGCCTTCATATAGTCAATGATCACTCTCAGGCTCTGAGTGTGTGGTCACTTCATGCTCATAAGCAGGCACCTCTCCAAAGAGGTGGAGGAGCCATTCTCGGTCGACTGTTCTGAGGAAGAGGTTACATAAGACCACTATAGATCTTGGGGTGACTCTTCTGCCTCCCCAAGGAAAGGCACTGACTAGCATGGAGTTGGTGCCAGCAGGCAGGATTAGGTGTATTTCTCTGATCCTTTCCCCAGTACTGAGTGAAAAGGTCAGAAACCCTGTACTGTTGACTCTGGTTGTGTCCTCCGGGAGTCGGTTGAGTCTGGTACCAATGAGGGAGATGCCAGTACTGATTGTGTCTGCATCATTAGTATACCAGGCAGCTGCAGATTTTGTCTGCCTTTCAGTTTCAACCTCAGCGTTTGTCCAGGATGTTACCAGGGCTGTGCCAGCTCTAGCCCCGCCAGTGGAGCAAGCTGCTGTATCCTGGGTTCTGTCGGCACTGCATCCCAGTGCTCCCCTTGCAGTAGTGGGTGTTAGAGTTTGTATCAGAATCTGTAGGGGGACTCTGGTACCAGGAACCTCCTTGGCACTGCTGAAGTTAGTGCTGCACATGCTCCCTTGGCAGCTTTCACCACCTGTGGTGTCAGTACAGTCGGACCCTTTGGTCCACCAGTATGTTCAGTACTATCTACATCTGAGGCATTGTTTCCTGCCTCATCCTGGATGACACATGAATTGGTTGCCTACTTACTCTGTCTGGTCTTTCTCTGCCTTAATCACTGGGGTCCCGGGATGACTCCTCATCCGAGTCAAGGTCAGTGTCGTCCCGCTTTATGTCGCCCATCGAATGCTGAGGACTGCTAATCGACTGTTATAGTCCCCGAGATTGGTATGCATCTCATGGTTGGGCAGAGGTTTCTGATTCAATGCCTACTTGGCCACCAATACCCTATTCACATGATAGGCCTCCTTGGAATCAGTGGGATGCCCCTCATTCATAGTGGTTCTGCTCCTCTTCTTGTTCAAAGGTGAAATCATCCAACAGATCTACGGTGGTGTCTTCAGATGAGCTGTGGGCTCAGACATCAATGGTCTTCCTCCCCACAGTGCCTTTAGAGCTCTCTTGTCCAGATGTGTTGTCCCTGGAACAAGATTGGCTTTGGCTCAAGTAAGGGCCTCATCCCTGTATCTGAATGAGGCTGTATTACCGGGTTCATCCTTCCCTTTGATTCCGGGGGACTTTAAGGAGGTTTGGATGTGTCCTTGAGCAACTAGGTAGAGTTCCTGCAGGAGAACGTCCATAAATTGGTGGATATTTTACTGCCCTCTGCCCTTGAGGGAGTTGCCCTTCTGATCAACAACATGCTCCTTGAACCAGCTGAAACTCTTTGAAATACACTGGCTCCTTGGTACCGCCGGCAGCTGAGCACGTGGAAAAACTCTTTGTTCCAGTTCAGGGATTTGAGGGATCCTATTCACATCTGGCCATGAATTCCATGGTAATGATGATAGCAAAACAGCAGGGCAAATTCAAATCCAGTCCCAAGGACGAAGACTCTATCCGATTGAACCTTAGGGGCAGGAAAATTTACACATCCTCATCTCTACATATGTGAATTGCTAATCAACTGGCCCTGATGTCCAAATAGAACTTGCTTAATTGGGCAGCTATGTCCAAGTTTGCAAAACAGCTGCTCGAGGCCTTGTTTGAGGAGTTTTGGACTTTTGTCAAGGAAGGCTGGCTAGTGACCAAGATTTCCCTGCAGTCTACCCTTAACATTGCTGACAGAGTGATGGCCTCTGTGGTCACTAGGTGGAGAGCTTCCGGGCTGCTAAATTCTGGCATTGAGGTATTGCTTTTTAATGGCCAAACCCTGTTCTTGGACAAGACTGATGACTCTCTTTAAGGACTCCAGGACTACCTATAGGTCCTTGGGGAGGTACAGCCTTCTGGTGCAAAGGCACCATTATGGTGCTCAGCAGCAGTATTACCTGCAGCATGCCTTTTGTGCAGCCTTTTCCCCTAAAGCAACAGAAAAACCCTAGGTCTCATAAGAGAAAGCGGCTGGGCTCAGGGTTCGATCAGACTGACTTGCTTTTCCAGAGCTTGGGCCTGTTTACTACCAACAACTGGGTCTTACATACTGTCAGACCGGGATATGCCATCCAGTTTGTCTCCACATCACACCTCACCCATTTTCCCCATCTTTTTTCAGGATCCCCTCTTATGAGAGTCTGCTAATCAAGCAAGTCAGCTCTTTGCTTCAGCTTGAATCTGTGGAAAAAGTTCTGCTAGAACACCAGGGTTGCTGCTTTTACTCCTGGTATTTCCTGATAGCCAAATCCAAGGGTGGGATGAGACCCATCCTCAACCTTTGTGACCTCAACATACATACCAAATATATAAAGTTCCAAATGACCACTCTTTAGACTATGCTCTCAGTGTTATCTCAGAACAATTGATTTGCTGCTGTGGCTGTGGAGGATGTCTACTTCCATGTGGCCAAGCTACAAGAAGTTCCTTCATGTCATTGTAAGAGAACACGATTTTCAGTACATGGTCCTGCTGTTGAACTTCTCTTCTGCTCCCTGAGTCTTCATCAAGTGCATGGTCGTGGTTACGGCATATCTCAAGAGACAGGAAATCCACGTATTTCTGTACTTCGACTGGCTACTGTGGGGCATATCCAGAGAGGAAGTTCTTGCTCACATCAGCATTGCATTGCACTTGCTTGACTGTCTGGGCTTCATTCTAAACACTGGAAAGTCAACCTTGACTCCTGTTAAAAAAATAGTTAACTAGGGCCCTGTTAGATTCCACAAAGTTGAGCATTCCTGCCAACTGACTGTTTTCAGGCAATTGGATGTCTCTGCCTCAGTCTGTAATCCCAGTCTTCCACTACAGTCCAAATATGTCTGAGCCTGTTGGGCCACATGTCTGTTTGCATGCAGATTGTGTGATCCAGATTGAATCTGCATCTCCACCCCCTCAAATGTGGCCCACAATGGCTTACTGTAACCCGTCCGTGCCCAGGGTAGCCCACTGATAAGGCCAGGGTCAAGGCATGCTGTAAAAGGAGAGAGAATTCTCCCAGCACTGGTGGGTGACACTGCAGTCAGACTTCCCAACCAGCCACAAACAGTGCTTCTGATTCCCCCACACTGGTTATCAAGAAGCCACTGTGCAAATACACACAGCCCCCTTTACTGCATTTCAGTCTCTGGCTCCCAAACTGCCACTAGGTCCAGTAAAGAGACCAGTTATTTAAACTCTGTGCTCTTTACTCCAAAGATTTCCTCTGATCCCAAAGGATCAGCCACAGTACCAGTTCACTATAAGTTTGGATCTTACCCAAAATACCACGCTGCCAGCCAATCCTTTAGTAACTAAAACTAAAGGTTTATTAATAAAAGAAAAACAAACAATATGAGAAGTGTTAAAGGCTTAAAGCAATCAGATCATACAAACGATTTAAAAGTCCATATACATCATGTTTCTAGAACAATTGTGGAGTTGCAGGCTTGTATAATCCCTCTGGTATACATCCAGTACCTGGATGGGTCTAAATCCTTCAGTTCAGTTGCGAAGTGTGTTGATCCAGAGGTGTGTCCGCAGCTGGACAGGAACACAGAACAAGACAAAGACAAAGACAAAATGGTTTCTGTGGTTTGATCTTATATACCCTCTGTTACTGGCCATGTGGCTTGTTAAACTTTACAGGAACCAAAATGGAGTCCATAGTCACATGGGCCAATCCTGGTAACTCTTCAGGTATGCCTTTAGTTTCTTCCTAGGCCTTTGGCTTCTGTAAAGGTCTTGATGGGCCATTAAGCGGGCTATTGTCCTGTGGCCTCTCTGTCTGGGGTGTGTCTTTTACAGCACAGTTTGAAATACAGGATATCAAAGATCTCCATAACTTTCCTCACATATATCACACATGAACACAAATATTATCATCTTATTCAGCATATCATAACCTTTCTGACAATACCTGACATGGCATGTCTTACATAAATCGTTATGATTTTGACATATTAATGTCACATAATTGTGACATATTAATGTCACAAATGCCCCCCCTCCTAATGCAGTCCGCATGACACTTACCACCCCAATTTTCATTCTCTGGACAGACTGGCTCACCTCCCTCTACTAGTCCTATATTCCTTGCAGTGGTGGACATACCTTCAGAATTTTTGTTTAGGACTTTCCTTCACAACCAAGTCAGTTGTTACTGATGCTTACCTGTTGGGTTGGAAAGGGGTTTGCACCCGGACTTAGTGGAAATACAGGGACTCTGGTCATAGTGGGAGGCCTTGCTTCCTATCAGTGTGCTGGAGATTTGGGCTATCCAGTGCATGCCAGGCCTTCCGGGACTGTATCAGATGCTCCGTGGTTAACACACTGACTGCCAATATCACTGTGTTGTACTATGTGAACAAACAAGGGGAAGCACACTGCAGGTCGCTCTACCTAGAGTTGATCGATCTGTGACAATTTTGCATCGAGGAAGACATTACTCTAAAATTATTAAGAAAAGTAAAGCTTTGTTCAGAGTCCAGATTCACAGCAAATGGTGTGTGAAAGATCAATAATGGAAGGCTGAAAAGTAGTTGAAATTCCATGCAAAATTTTTTACTTAGCATTTCTACTTAAATGATGCTTTAAAAACGATATGACGGGACTCAGTATGTATCCCCACTTTTGTCTGCACTGGGATTTTAGGAACCCGTGTCCCTAGTGTTAGCTATGATTTACATCGATGTAGTGCAGTTTGTACCTTTGCACTGGTGTAAATCACTTCCATGCTAGGCATTTTCATTCTAGATCAAATATGATAAGAAAGCAAGGCTTTGTGTATTCCATAGTTGTCACTACAGAAACTGTTGTGTAATACACCCTGTGCTGCAGACCTGTATTCTAGAATTCTGGTTTTCATTTTAAGTGTGTTTTGGTTTGTATGTTTCCAGACCCTATGATTGCAAAAAAATCCTTGAAAGCTTCAGAAGATAAGCTGATAAAGCATCATCTTCTTGGGTCAGCAGACAGCTTGAACCAGTGGCTCAAAGAAGTGTGACCTGTCCAATTCAGTTAAATTGGATGTTAGTTCTGAAACTTAGTGGCAATTTAAATATTAGCTTTTAAACAATTTCACTACTGATCAGTTTAGCATACACATCGGATGTGCTTACCCCGCTCTAACTGCTCCCTACCTAATTTGACAGTCTCCAGTTTTGCCTGTGACATCTTTTATAATGCTGTTACATTATCAGTTCTCAGATCTTTGCCCTCACATTTTCAATATACCAATGTAACATAAAATGTTGAGTGTCTCTCCTTTCTGAAATGTGCTGGAGCTTCCTAAAGGGCCAGAATACTCAGAAATTCTGTACAGGGCTTCTGTTCTCTTGCTAATATCTACGTAGTACTTACATGGTCCTTAGTGCCTTTAGTATCTGGGTATAATCTAGATAATCAAAAGTAACAACTACAAAACAAACTCTCTCATTTCCCCACCTGTAAGAGTAAAAAATTGATTAGGATTTTTTTGCAGACTGGTAGTTTATCAAAGAAGACTCCAAACCATCTCACCATCCATCTCTTTGACAACATATCCAAGAGTTAGTTCCAGTCTGTGGTTGGAAAAATGCCAATAGCAAGATTGGGGTAGCTCTGCGCCACGACTGTAGCAACACCTGTTTTTCTATGATGGCTTTACCATCTGCAGCAAATGTACCACAGGTTTTGGCAAGGAATTGGTCAGTGAAGCAAGTCAACAGATGTTTTATGATGTCTTCAGCTGATTTGCTTGCTTATTCAGTAAGATGAAGGAAAACAACACTGTGTAAGATTGAATATCAGCTGCTGCTTAGATAACTTTTGATAATCAAGGTAGACTTTCTGCTAAGGATAGTAGACTCATCAATGAGGCCATCAGTTTGAGGGCAGGCATAGTTGATCAATTGACCATTCCTAAAATTTCAGATCATGTTACAGAACTTAATTTTTTTCTTTGAATATTTTGGAGTTAATGTTGTTAGGAGTATAGTCTAAATATGGCCCTGTTAATCTGATTTGTACTTGGTTGGCTAGATCTTTAATATCTGTTGTAAAGTGCTATTTGTTGGCAAACAGAAAGAGGATGGCTGCAAACTGACCATCTTATAAACACTTGGAGATATGGAATGACTAATTGTGGAACTTTACTGTTTTCCCTGCATCTTTGTTCTCATTAATAAGTTGTATTTGAGCATTTGTGAGCTTCACTACTATTTTATATAGTCCCTGGGGTAGACTTCCTTCTTAGGCAATTGGACCCCACAGTCTGGCCTTTTAGACTTTGAAACCAGTGCCATTGCCCTCCTAAGCCCCAAGTTGCTTAGTTCCCACAGAGCCCACCTGGATGTGGGTGCTCTGTTTTTCCTAGTTAAACCCTTCAGGGACAACTTGTCAGTAAAGTAAGAAATAGGTTTTACAAAGGAATTTCATAAACATTTTCCTCTTTTAAAAAGCATAAAAGAATTACAGATTTATGGAAAGTGGCAAACAGTTGTGAGTGCAACCCAGCAGGTCGGATCTCACCCTGTCTGTGAATTTCTAGGACAAGGCAGACTCTCTTTTGCCTTTGCTCTGTCTACCAAGTCTGCATACAGGGCGCAATGGAATGGCCTCTTGCTTAAAATTAGCCTCCTTTTGAAACTGTCTGAGCCATTTCTGCCTATGTGCTTTGGCTGGGAGGGTTCCCAGTTCAAGGTGTACCCCTGTCCTGGTTGGCTTCTGCATGGAAAGTCAGCTGGCCCAAGGAATTGGGTTGGCTATTAAGGATTCAAAATAAATGGACTTGCTGGTTGAAATCCCACAAGTGTTATCATTGGGCAGAGTTATTCTGCGCTTTTGGTTCTTGAAGACACTTTCGTTAGTCCTCTTTGAAGTGTCCCACCCCATAGCATGAGCTCACCATATTTAGACTTTGTCAAGATTAGGCTAGATTTCATCACCACCTGGATATTTTAGTCCAACATCAGGATTACAGTACAGAATGAAGGTTGCAATTGCAAAATCAACATGGAATTTACAGTTTGATTCAGACATACCTCCAATCTGTCACAACTACTAATGCCCTGAATATTAAATCCTAATTTTCATAATTTTCTACATAAAAATACACAATGTATGTCTTTTTAAAAATACTTATAATGTGTAGTGAATATGTCTTTAGCATATCGGTAAGGGACCAGCAAACTGTAGTTGTTGAGAGGGTAGTCTTTATCTAAAAATCAAACTGAATTGTCCACAATGTTCCAGCATAATGTTAATTGGTTGATTAAAGTGCAGCTATACTTTTCAAAGGGACTATAAAAGGTTGTAGTATTCTCTGTATTTCAGTGGCTTCAATATAAAACATTTCAGTTAAAAATAGTTTTTTGACTACTAGTCGTGCAAAACCCAGTCTGGGATCCAAAATTCAGAGTTTTCTTTCTGACTTGGACATCATCATCATAATGAGGACACCACAGTTATAATTTGGTTAACAGTTCTGATATTGAGGATTCAGAGTTAGGACTGACTGGAAAACAAGAATTCCATTTCATAAAAAATTAGAAGTTTCAGAATTTGGTTCCTTTTCGCCTCAGGATAAAACTGAGACCTTTTACAATTTCTCTCAAAAAATCAGAGAACGATACCCCAGAATAATGAACAGCCTGATGGTTTGGACATTTACCTGGCATGTGTCTTGGGTTCAACTCTACTCTGCCTGATTCAGAGCAAGGACTTGAACTTCAGTTTCTCACATTCCAGATTAGTGCCCTATCCACCGTGGTACCAACTATTCTGTAGTAGGGTGGAGGTGTTTCTCACGTGTTGATCAGAAAGTCCATTTAGGACTCAGAAATTTTCTTCGTTAGTTTCATCGAAATGCACACATTTCCACGCGCACACACAAAAATGTTCTTTGGGTTCTTGCTCATGCTAGATGTGTGTGCACTGCATGCTCTTCTGGCACCGGGTTCTTCCTGGCACTTCCAACCATCTCCGGTGCTGAGGAAGAATCACAAAAAGCAGCACACTGAGAGAGGGTACTCGCTGGTGCGGGAGAGTGACAAGCAGGGAGAGGCCAGTACAATGAGACCCATGTTGGACCACTCAGCCAACTCCTGGAAACGGCTGCGGTACTAGCGGTCTGATTTTACCCTCAATCCCAGAGGCCTTTCAGATGGCAAAAGACCTCTTCTCTCTTCTGGTACAACCAAGACAGAGAGGGCAGATAGCAGCATCTAGATGGGAACTGGAAGCGTCGGACCCCTTCCCAGTACCTACAGCTCCCTCTAGAGGCAAATTGGCCATGGTCCCAGCATGGCAGTCACCACCTTGGCACTAGTTCCCCCGTACCTCTGGCATGGTCCATAGACAGAAGCCCTGTAACTCTGGCACCGTGTGATGGCAGAAGTCAGGACAGCTCCACCCTGGTCACTGAAGGGTGACTTCTCTTTGGAATCTGAGGAAGAAGTTATTGCTCTGCCTAGGGTACAGCACTGCTATCCATCCTACATGCCACCCGACTTCAGCACTGGGCTCCTGGTTGGCATCTAGTTAGCAGGCCACTAGCTGATGCAGTGGCTTAGTAGAACCTTAGGGGGCTTCCCCTAGTACTGGGCCCCTCCTCCCACTGCTCCTTCTTAATGGCTTCAGGGAGATAGGCTACTGCCCTCTCCTATTTGGCACTGGATCACGACTCCAGTATTGATACCCAGGAGATCACCCCAGTGGAGCTGGTGGAAGTGGAGGATGAGGAAGGAGCCCCTCCTCCTCATCCCCAGGTAAGGCTCCTCCTCATCCCCAGGTAAGGCTGTTGTGGAACTCAGGATCTTCTGAAGTGGATCGTGGCAAACCTCTGTCTGGAATTGAGGAGCTCAAGGAATCAGCACACAGCCTGATTGACATCTGGCTGCAGCAGCTCCCTCCAGTGTGGCCTTGCCCATCAATGAGGCAGTGATAGGACCAGTCAAGAACCTTTGGCAGCCTTCTTCTCTGGCCCCCACCTCAAAAAGGACAGAGAAAAGGTATGATGTACCGGTGAGTGGGTTTGAATACCTGCACTCACATCCCTCCCCCCAAAATAACCTGGGGATCCCTAGTGATTATTGCAGTGAATGAGCAAGATAGACAGGCCAATCGAGTTCTATGCTGAAGAATAAGGACACAAAGATCTTTTTGGGAGGAAAGCTTATTCAACGGGTAGCCTTCAGCTATGTATCTTCTATCAGTAAACATTGCTTGGGAGATACGATTTTAATCTTCAGGACTCCTTGTGTAAACTTAAAAATTCCCTGCCACAAGAGGTGAGACAGGAGTTCGTGGCCTTTGTAGATGAGGGCAGGAATGTGGCCAGGACCTTCTCCAAGTGACTCTGGTTGCTGCCGACTTGGCGGTCAGAACAATGTCTTCAGCAGCCACCAGGGGGTGTTGTTCTTGGCTCCAGTCCTCCAGCCTTCCCCATGAAGTCCAGCAGTCTTTCCAGGACCTCCCCTTTGCCGATTCCTTTTTTCATTTTTTTTTTGAGCAGACAGAAATGAGGCTGCAAAGCCTGATGGATTCGAAGATCACCCTGCGTTCCTTGGGCCTTTACTCTCCCTCAGCTGCCCGGAAGCACTTCAGGGGCCAGCAACCACCTCAGATCTCTGCACCACCTGGACAGAAGCCCTATAAGAGAAAAGAGAGAAGTTACAAATGGCACTGACCTCTCCCGTCCACCTTAATCTCCTAGTTGGGTTCTCAGAGATACTCCAGTGGGCCTAAGCAGACCTTATGAAGGTGCACCCAAGAGTTCTGTACTGGTCACCGTCTCAGATCCACCCCTTTTATTCTGGACCATCTGTCACTCTTTAGCCTGGCATGGGCATCCATAACATTGGGTCCTAAATACAGTGACAGTTAGTTATATCCTTCAGTTTCTATTTACCCCACCTTCCCATTTCCAGTCCTTTTCAGGGACCCATCTCACAAACAACTCCTCGTCCAGGAGGTGCAATCCCTCTTACACATGTGGGCTGTGGAGCAAGTTCCTCAAGACTTGAGAGAGAAGGGGTTTTACTTGAGGTATTTCCTAATCCTAGAGGCCAAAGTGGAGCCTTGGCCCATCCTGAACCTGTTGCCTCAAGAGTTATTTCAAGAAGTTAAGGTTCCACATGGTCTGGTTTTCAATCTCTCCCTGGATCCAGGAGGCTGGTGTAGTGCCCTCAATTTAAAGGGTGCATATATTCACATTTCTATTTTCCGTGGCCATGGAAGATTTCTCAGGTTTGTGGTGGGTCATTGACACTTCCAATTCACCGCCCTTCCCATTGGCAGCCTTGCAGGTTTTCATGACGCATATGACAGCCATAGCAGCCTTCCTCAGTTTTTGAGGCATGCAAGTCTACCCATACTTTGACTGGCTGGTCAAAAGTCAGTTGCAGACTCAGGTATGGGACAGCATCAGTACAATCCACAACACATTCCAGCTGCTGGGTGTGTTGATGAATGAGGAAAAGTTGACTCTGCTCCCAGTTCAGAGACTACAGCTCATCGGAGTGGTGCTCAACTCAACCTAAACCAGAGCCTTCCTGCTGGAGGCCCAATTCTGTTCTATGTTGGACCTGATGTCCAAACCCAACCAATGACAACTGCTCGGATCTGCCTCAGGCTATTGGGTCACATGGTGGCATTTACTTATGTTATGCAGTATGCAAGGCTGAGCCTCAGACCTGTCCAGATGAAGCTAGCGTCAGTCTGCTTCCCGAGCAGATACCACTTAGACTCAATATTCAGTTCCGCTTCCAGTCCTTATTTCCTTGACCTGGTGGAAAGACCCAGGGCTGATAATGGAAATATTGTTCCTCAACAGTCAGTAGACTTAGTTTCTGATGGGCTCTTAACCCTAGGTCTGACACATCTTGGCAACCTTTTGTCCCAAGAAAACTCTCCTTACCTATAAATGTCAGAGAAATCAGGGTGGTATGGTTAGCTTGCCAAGTGTTCCTTCCCCAGATCTCAGGCAAAGTGGTACAGATCCTGACAGACATTGCATCCATGTTTTACATGAACAAGCAGGGAGGAATCTTGTCTTTTGGCCTTGTGCCATGAGGCCCTGAGTGTGTGCAACTTCTGCGTGAAATACGCCATTCATGTTGAGGTGCTACACCTCATGGGAGCCTGAAACGTACAGGCAGATCAGATCAGCTGAGTTTTTTCTCTCACCATGAGGGATCTGTTCACCTGGAAGTCGTCAGTGTCATCTTCCAGACATGGGGGACCTCCCCTAGTGAACCTGTTTATCACCAAGCAGAACAGGAAATGCCATCACTTCCATTTGCTGTGTGGGCACAGCAAGGGCTCCCTCTCCAGTGCTTTCCTGCTCTTGTGGGCAGACAATCTACTGTACACTTTTCCTCCAATCTCCTTGGTTCCCAGTGTTCTCCTAAAAATCAAGCAGGACAGCGTGAAGGTTAGTCTGGTAGCACTGGCACGGCCATTATAGCATTGGTTCGGATTGCTTCTGGTCCTCTTGGTGCCAGTCACACATCACTCTGCCCAGACTTGATCTCATGAGACCACAGCAGGCTGCTTCACCTGAATATCACTGCCCTGCACCTGACTGCATGGCTGTGGCATGACTGAACTCTGAAGAGCAAGTCTGTTCAGATGCGGTTGACCAGTCTTCCTAGGTAGTAAAAAACCTTCCACCAGGGCTATTTGCCTTGACAAGTGGATATATTTAACTTGTTGGGCATCCAAACAGAATCTCTCTCCAGCCCAATCTTTTCTGCAGTCCATTTTGGACTATTGGCTCCCTTTAAAACTTCAAAGTCTGGCTCTTTCATCTGTTAAGGTTCAGTTGGCAACGGTCTCAGCCTCTCACTCTCCAGTGAATGGCAGATCAATTTTCTTACACAAGATGACGGTCAGATTTCTCAAGGGGCTGGAAAGGCTCTATTTTCATTGTCATTAAACTGTTCCCCCAGGGGACTTGGACTTGGTCCTGTCAAGGCTCACAGGGTCCCCTCTTTGAACTGTTAGTATCATGCTCCCTGTTGATTCTCTCTTGCACGGTCGTCTTTCTGGTGGCCAGATGGGTCTCTGAGATCAAAGCCCTTATGTCAGAACCCCATTATATGGCGTTCATGGACGAGATCCAACTGTGTTCCCTTCCAGCCTTCCTACCAAAAATGGTATTGTAATTCTATAACAAACATGACATTTTTCTATCAGTTTTCTTCCCAAAACCTCACAAGATGGCTGAGGAATGTTGACTGCATACATTGGATGTTAGGCAGGCCCTCATCTTCTATATAAATAGAACTAAGCCCTTCCGTAAGTCAATGCATCTTTTTGCAGCAGTAGCGGAAAGGATGAGAGGACTACCTGTGTCATGCAAAGAATCTTGTCCTATATCCGAGATTGCTATGAGCAGGTTAAGATTCTGCCTCTGGCCATCATGACCACTCATTCCAGAAGAGCCCAGGTTTTATTAGTAGTGTTCCTCACGCAGGTACCAATCCAGGACATCTGCAGAGCTGCAACATGTTGATTCATACCTTTGCATCCCACTATGCCATCACCCAACAGGCCCATGTCGATGCCATTTTTGAAAGAGCAATGTTGTAATCAACACATCCATCTGAGGTCACCTATGGGGGTGTACTGCTTGTGAATCACCTACCATGGAATGGACATGAATAAGCACTGGAAGAAGAAAAAATGGTTACTAAGCTTTCATAACTGTTGTTCAAGATGTGTTGCTCATGTCTATTCCATGACCCACCCTTCTACGCTGCTGTTGGAGTTACCGGCAAGAATGAACTGAGAGGGTACAAGATCGGCAGTGTTCCTGATACCGGGGCATATGCATCTGACTTTAGGGCGTGCTAGAGCCGGCCCAATGGATCCCATTGAAGGAAAAATCTCTGGCAACTGTACGTGGTACACTCACATCTAGCATGGAATGGACATAAACAACACATCTCGAAGAAGGAAATATTCTGGTTTAGTGTTATGGCAGATTGGTGTAAGCGTTGTGGTTCTTGTGCTTTGTTTAGATTGTGTTTGGAATCTTCACTGTGAATTTGTAGATCTTCAGATGTGTAAATAACTCTCTGCAAGTTAATAGACATCTATACCTACATGATATTTTCCAAACTTTGGACATCATGGTTTTGGACTTGTATGATAGAGGAACCTGTTGTAGCTCTGTGCTTTAATAAATTTTGGATTTCTTTTAAATTTAACCTTTACTCTGAATTTTGAGGGTTTATAATCCTTGATTTTGGGTTAATTTTAACATTCATGTAGTGTGTTTTACTCTGAATGTGCAATATATATTCTCAGATCTAATGCTATCTTAATTGTAATTCATGGACAAAAATTCAATTGTGTTAGCTTATCTGGTTAGCAACTTTAACAAGTTAACAAGCTAATGAAGCTTGTTATCTGGCAGTTTCCTCCTCTGAATTTTTAATGTTTTTGTGAAGATGGCCTTAAGACTGTGTCCATAACTCTGTAAAATAGTGTGACAGATATTCACTGGTACAAGAGAGTCACATCTGCTGTGGATTGAGTAAAATGCAGAAGAAATGATGCACACAATCTCTTTCAAATCCAGATTTGATGGTACCTGTGGTGAAGTTTTCCTTTGTTATGCAGAGATGACCAGACCTATTAATTTCTGGTGAATGGCTTTAGCATATTCTGGAGAATTTCCCAGTTTACTCTGCCTCCTGGTGACAGCAGTAGATGATCTCCAGACCTGCTTTTCCCCAGCTACTGATCTTAAGAAATAGGAAATCCTTTTGAGATTTTCAGTTTGGTTCCAAAATTGTAGGCAGGGGTTGTGTAATAAATGTTGTACAGTACAAACTCCTTAAAGGAGAACTTCTTAAAAGATAAGTAACCTTTGAAACTGGGAGAAAGACTTGCATGCTAGAAGTTGCCTACTGCCTTTTAACCTTTTTTTCCCCCAGAATTTTCTCAGTGATGACCAGATTACAAGCAACTGCTAAATAAGGCCTGGTCTACACTACAGAGTTTGTCGATGTGAGGCACCTTGCGTTGACCTAACCCTGTAAGCATCTACACTAAAATATGTAGTGCCCACTGATGTAGCTTGCCCTCTACACCAATTTAATAACTCTACCTCTGAGAGGCATAATGCTTAAGTTGATGTTAGGTTGACCCAGTGTTGTTGTAGACATTGCGTTGCTTACACTGGATGTTGCTGCCTTTCAGAAATCTTCCCACAATGCCCCACTCTGGCAGTTAAATCAGTGCAAGTGCTCCTCGTGAGGATGTGCACTGCCAACACAAGGAGCATAGTGTGGACACAAAAATGATTAAATTATTGTGGTGGCTGTATAGCAACATAATTTAGGGCTATGTCTACACTGATGGTGACAAATTCGCCAGTCAGATTTTTGCAGTTTGACTGAGCAGCAGTGAAGACATGCTCAATCGATCTGGAAGTCGATTTAATGAATCACCCCAAAAAGTGTAGCGCTACGTTGAGGAGTACGCATTTCTTGTCGGCGCATCTCAGTGGAGACGGAGCGCTAAACAGAAGTTACTAAGTCAACAGGAGTTACGCAAACTACTCTATGTAGCTTGCGTAACTTGAGTTGACTGCTGCCAAATTTCATCAGTAGTATAGATCAGGCTCAGGTCAACTTAATTTTGTAGTGTAGACTTGCTCTGAATAATAGAACTAGGAAGGTCAAGAATGAGTCAAGTGCAGCACAATGTAACAGTGATTGCAAGGACAAAAGAAAAGACATGGATTAAATGGGAATGTTGGATGCCACCCCTTAAACAGTCAGGTTGCCTCGCCCTGGTTTAAAAAAAAAAAAAAGTTTCTTCACAGCAAGATATCTAACTCCCATTAGTTATCTCACTGTAAAATCCTAATGGAGACAAGGCATAGATAGTTTTTACTGTAGTGTAGCTAGGAGAGGCTAGTATAGGAGCACTATGTTCCATGCCACTTATAGTTGAGCTCTCTTAGCTATATCACTGTAAAAAAATATATATATCAGTGCCTCATCGCCACTAGGATTTTGGAGTAAGGTAGCTAAGGCATGTTAGTTACCTCACTTTAAAAGAGCCACTTTTTTGGCAGTGAAGACAGCCTTTGAGGGGCTGAGTACTTTTTCAGCAGCCATAAGAAGATAAATGAAACATAGTTTTGGATTGTAAAGCACGAGGCAGCTAGCAGGAGGCGGTATAGTTCTGCTGTTGTATTTTGGGTACTTAATACATAAACTTGCCTGTTTTCCACTTGACCCAAAAATGCCACCTGATCAGCTCTTGTCAGAGGTCTTGTCACTGTTTTGAGGTTACCTTCATCCCTAATATTTGCAACAGATTGCAGCAAATATACGTAAAAGAACTAAAAATTGTTATTGTTACTATTCCTTGTAAAGAATCTTGCCTCACCTTAAAGCTTTTAAGTTAAAAGAGCCGCATATCTACAAATGATTTTGGAAGGACTTTGGGGATAAAAAGAGTTTTCATGAAACCGTGATTACCTTTTTCTGAAATAATGATTAAATAATATCCAGGAACAAGGAGGCAATTTATAAATTTTATATTGTTAGTCCTGAGCCTAGTTGGTTACATTTTACCCATAAAAAAATAGGGTAAATAGTTTTTATTAGTTAGGAGAATAAAATCCTTTTGTTTATTTGATTGCATGTTATTTTCAGAGGGAAATACATACAGATGTTGCTGTTAGGACATAAAGACTGTTCAGGTAACAAATCTAAATGTAATTTTCTAAAAGATGCGTTCCAAGTTGTGAGCAATTTGTCCTTTTTCGAGTTACTTTTAAAAATTGATGGAGGGTATACTTTGTGGCTCAATAACACCTGTGGGTGATGGATATTAGCTATTGTGATCAGGTGCCTATAGTACCTGATCTCCTAGTAACTGCCCTCCAGTTCTGGTGAAGTCGGTAATTATCCAGTAAAATTATCTGACACTTGAAATGGCAATTTTTTAAAACCAGTAGGCACTTATTACACCTTAATTTATATCTGTCACATTCGTAACTGGCTATGTGTATACTATTTCTTCTATTCAATTCCATGGTACAGTATATGGGTTCTACTTACATATCACACTTTTTAAAATCTATTTTATTATGACACTTGTGTGAGAACGAGTGTTCTGATTCGGTGTTCTTCATTTAATTAAGCTTATTCCCTATGTGGAAATTATCCTCTATCTGGGACGTAATTATTCATATAACAACCAGTTTTGATTTCACAGGAGGATTTTTCTAGATAGGAAATAAACAAATGACCAATGAAGAACAAATATCAAGTTAATATTCCTGGTCGTGGAGGAATGCAGAAAGGTGTGACATGCCATAATTTTTTCTAAGCAGGACATTTAAAAACCTTTACAAGAAGCAAGCAGTTCTGTACAATTGGTTGGACTTTGCTCCAGATTTTTTAATGTGCATTTTTATGCAGAAAATAGTTCAAAAAATCAAAATGCATGAATGCTTCCGCTGCTTCACAGCAATAATTAACTAGTTAAGTACCATTTCCAGGACTGTGTTTTCTTATTGACTTCAGTAGAACTGATAAAACCAGTTGGCACCCGTGCATAGCAGACACACCAAGGGTTCCATCAGTAAAGATTGAATTAGCTGCTTACTGGCATTCAAGATTGAGTTGCCCTGGAAGAGAGCGTCCTTTCAGGATAGGGTTGAGATGCACTGAAAATTTGCAGTGCCGTTGTACATTCTGTGGATAAATGGGAGTTTGATTTTCAGGTCTGTGGATTTTTCACCTTAAGATTTTAATGTTAAAATGAGAAAAGCATAGTTATGTGTACGCAGAAGTAAATAAAAAATCACAATGGGTACTCTGGCACTAAAAATGGAGGAAAGGATGTTTGCCAGATACTCTCTTTTTGAGTAAAACAGTAAAAACATTTTATCACTTAAATAGTAAACGATAGTGAGAGAGGAAATATGAAGAGAAATTTTATTTTGAAGCTCCTATCAAGTTGTAACCAACAGCCGAGAGAAATAAATTTATACTGCACATACAGTGTAATTTGACATTTATCATCCCTTTTTTTTTCCTTTTAAAGCATAAGCTGTTTTTGTGGACTCCCTTAGCACTTGCGGTGTTTTGCTTGAGTAAGGCTGCAAGTTCCTTTTTTTGGTAATATTTACAATGTTCTGAATGTTGGTAATCCAGACTTCAGCTAGTTGTCCATTCTGGAGGAATCAGGCGTAATATAACATGAGGGAAAAATCAGCAGTATTGTGGTGAAGTGTTTTTTCTTTCCCTGTTTTGTTTCTTTGTATTTGTGCTACTTTGTAAGCTTTTTTCTGTTAAATAATTTATTTGGGAATTAAATGATTGGCATCGTTTCATTTTAATGAGTACCAAATTGGTATAAAGCATTAAATTAATGTTGCATATTCTTAAATTAATTACATTAAGCTAACATTTATTAGTAGTAATATTGCTTAACAGCAAGATAAACTATCCACATTGTTTTAAAATTCACATAAACATGAGGGTAGGACACTAATAGGGAAAAAAGGTTGTTTTGCATATTGCTTACTAAAATTACCACCTGTGACCCTGAACACTGTTATAGCAAAGTAAGCAAAACTGGATGTCCCTTATTAGAATAATACAATTGAACTCTAAAGAAGTATGTTAATGGCCACTGCAAGGAGAAATATCGGAGTGAAATATTGTCAATTTTAGGTGAGCATTTATTCTCAGAGTTGTATTTAATCATTAATTGCTGTGGTGAAAGGGTTAGTATAATAGCTTCATATTCTGGATAGCTAAAATATTTGCTGATATGAATAAAGTGCAAGCTGTGATGAACGTTTGTACTTAAGACACTTGTTTTAATTGAATCATTAATGCACTTAACAGAGATGGTTGGCCTACGGCTACCTTAAGGAGTCATTCAGGACTAGCTTTGACACAGAGGTATAATTCCAATTGCAGTCTTATGAGAGCTCCTAAGAGACAAGTGATTTCCTTATTAGTTGTATATTCTAAGGATGGAAATATGAGTGTGTAGTTTATTGTTCAAGTAGAGTTGTATAATAAGAAAAGTCATACAAGGGTTTGAAGTTTCAGCAATTAAGATTAAGTCTAAAATGTATAACTTCCTGATCGTTTTTAAAAGACAAGTCACATAAAGCTATTAAGTTACGGAGTATAAACTGTAAATATGAAATAAAAGCAAAAGAATGGAATGAAGTAATTCAGTTTTTAAATCTGTTCTTGGTACTAACTAGATAATACCCAACTTGCACCTTCTATTCTACAAAATATAAGGGTATGTCTACACTGCAGACTGAACTCAATTTACTTTAAATCGACTTTTACCCGCTGAATTTTAAGTCGCAAGAGCGTGATCACACCACACTCTTTGCACTGGGCTCTTGCGTCCCCACTTGCCACACTTGGGTCAACATTCAAAGTAGTGCGCCATGGGTAGCTATCCCACAGTGCAACTAGCCGCAGAGGCTTTTAGGAAGTTTCTTGTCCCAAACAAACTGTAAATGCTTTTTTGCACCGTTTTTCTCTTCCGCACGTACACTGTTGCTGGAGAGACATGGAGCCTGCTCAGCTCTACACTATCATTGTGAGCATCACAAATACCTCATGGTTTATCCTGCAGTATTTTCAAAGGTGAGAGCGGAGCCGCAGCATGGAAAATGACGATGTCACTGAGGCTGTCCTGCTACAAGACATAAAGCAGAACAATTTCCGTTTGTTGCAGGCTGTCATGCATCATCTTTGGTCTGTGGAATGCTGGTTCTGGTTCCAGGAAACAAGCACAGATAGGTGGGATTGCATCGTTACGAAGGTGTGGGGTGATGAGCAGTGGCTGCGGAACTTTCATATGTAAAAGGCTGCTTTCTTTGAACTTTGTGCAGTGCTGTCCCCAGCCCTGATGCGTGTGAATACTCGCTTGAGACTGTCTCTGACAGTGGAGAAATGAGTGGCCATCGCCCTGTGAAAGTTGGCAACCCCAGTTTGCGACCAGTCAGTTGAGAATCCATTTCGAGTCGGTAAATCCACCCATGGTGCTGCTGTGATGCAAGTGTGCAGGGCCATTAATAGGCTTCTGCTAAGAAGGGTAGTGACTTTGGGAAACGTGGACGGGTTTGCCGCAGTGGGGTTCCCAAACTGGGGGGGCACACACATAGATGGCATGCACATCCTTACCCTAGCACCTGACCACCTTGCCACAGAGTACGTAAACCGTAAGGGATACTTCTCAATGGTGTTGCAGGCCTTGTGGATCACAGGGGATGTTTCACTGACATCAATATGGGGTGCCCTGGAAAGGTGGTGATAAAGCAGTAAGTGGTGGAGCGTTTTGGAGGGGCTGCAGAGGGAGTCTATCCAGCTGCTACTCTTTCTGGAGCTCTACCAGATGCCTCAGCATGTGGGACTGATCCCTTATAATACACAAGATACCTTGCTGCGTATCACGCTGCTGCTCCTGTGCAGATCATCTGTGTTCCATGTCCATGTCTAGTTTTTCAGACAAGGACATCCTCTAAACTCTGAGCTCTGTGTCAGCAGCCTTGGAGGCATTCATTAGTTAGCTGACCATATCACCCCATGTTTTTTTTTTTCCCCATTTCCAAATCTGGGAAAGTTTTTCAGCTGGAGTTCGACAATGGGGGCCAAAGGCCAAGGTGTCTAACGTAAGATGAGCAAAGCCCAACTTTGCCATTGTTAGCTTATCCAAAGTAGTAAAGGAAATGTTACAACAGAAAAAGTACTCCCCTTCATATTCACAAAGCTAAGCCAGACCCGCATTCCATTCTCTACATCTCGGAAGGATCGGACTGGCATTACAGACATGGTAAGCTAGGGGCCCTTGCATCTGTTATAGAGAGGCTTCATTAGCACTAAAATCCACAATGCATGCTTGAGTAAGGAGAGGGATCACTAGGCTCCTCTAACATGCCAAAAACTGGTTTGAGAGGAGGTGGGCAGAACTAATTAGAGGACGCTGCTGGTGGATTGTAATGGCAGAAAACAGGGCAACCAGTGTCCTGACTCATAATGCCCATTGAAACAGTACTAGGACTAGGAATAGTCTTGGGGAGGCACCCAGGGACCCCGGCCACAGCAGAGGAATAACACGGACTGACTGTATTTGTCAGATATTTTAAACTCGAGCCATCTTCCCTAGATGACCATGTGTGATATCAGTCTCCTGAGGGAAACACAGGTGGAAAGGGAAGATTTGCTGCAAGCATCGCGGTACAGGCTTGGCCCTTATGTTGCTATGCTATGTTCTGTGATGATGCCTGCTCATTTAATAGCAGTGTGGCTGGAAGAAGTAAGGCTGCTCTCCCCAGAAACCTGCTGCAAAGAATTACAGATTACCTACATGAAAGTTTCCTTGAGATAGCCACAGAGGATTCTCAGAGCGTACCTCAGCACATATAGTCTGTTCAGGGAATAACCTTCCACTGAAGTTTGCCACCACCCAGTAAGATCCTACCCTCAAAAACACAAACGCCTTTTAAGAAGCTGGACTGGGGCCATAACTGCAAAAAAAAAAAAAGATGTGCCCCACACACTCACCAGAAGTGCCTTCCTCTGCATCTTGATCAGTCCTGCTGTCTTGTGTGTGGCTGGACTGCTCTTGGGTAACGAACAGGTCTTTGCTCTCAGGGAGAATGGATACCCCACTCTCCTGCACCTTGCTCTCCTCATCGTCCACAGTTGTCCTCATTTGTTCTGGACTGGGATTCTACAGAGGTATTGATGCTGCGTGGGGTGCAGTGGTGTGGTCACCACTGAGAATCGCACTCAGCTCCTTGTAGAAGCAGCATGATTTGAGCGAGGAGCCCTAAAGGCTGTTAGCTTCTCTAGTTTTCTGATAATCCTGTCTCAACTCTTTGATCTTAACACGGCACTGCTGCGTGTCCCTGTTGTGCCCGTTCTCCAACATGCTGCAAGATATCTTCTCAAAGAGATCTAAATTTCTTTTTCTGGCTCAGAGCTCTGCAGATTGAAGAGATCCAAGACTTCTGGTCGACTTCATGCTGGAGCGCGTTTGGGCTGGGCAGTCACCATGAGCAGTTCAGCTACAAAGCTCTCTCCACACTGTCCAAACCAGAAATGAAACTTCAAAATTTCCTGGGGCTAAAGGGGAGGAGTTTTTTCCTTTTTATGTGGCCATGTTACAGGAGACTGTGAATGTCAAGAATGGTCACAACGGGGTATTATGTAGGCCACTCCCGGAGGCTAATGGCGTTGATTTACTTTGCGCTCTGCTTTGACTGACAGAAATTTGACCCATGGAATTCAAAGTCAGTGCCCTGCCACTTGCAAAGGTGGTGAATTTATTAGGTTGACTTTTACTGTGCTTTAAATTGATGGAATTTGTGCATACTTTAGGAGGTCGACATAAGCGATGTTTCGTCGACCTCCATTGCCAGTGTAGATCAGGCCTACATTTCTCCTCTTTATGTAATAGTCATCTGGGGCAATATTACATATTTTATGAAATGCAAAATATCCAGGCCTTTTCTGAACATAGGAATGTTGGATTTCCAAAATTGTTTTTTCATTCAAAGAGAAATAAACTACTAGAGAGAGAATTTAAACACTACTTAAAGATGTTGATTGGGAGTTGGCCTGTGGGAAAAAGACTTACAGTAGAAATAAGGAAGCTAGGCTTCTTGCGCTTTATAACAAAAGCAAAAAACTGACCTTAATCTGTGGCTCCAACAAAGGTTGTTACTGCAGATCACTGGAAAAAAACTACTGATGGAATATCTAATGAAGGAAGATTTAACATATTTTATAAGAACCGTGCAAGACAAACACATAATAAATGGATCAAAGTAATAGTACACCTTGTACAGGAAAAGAAAACAGAAATATTGAAATCATTTATGTTTTGATAAGGGCACTAGAAACTTATATTTACAGGAACAATAGATAATCAAGAAAGGTATACATAAGACAATAACTGAATTATTCTCCAACTTCACATACTTTTGTAAAATAATTAATTTTCATTTGAAATTATTTTGTTGTAGATGCTTTTTTTAATAAAACTGGTTGAATCAAGTATTTGATGTAAATTTTGTTTTCTTTTAGGATGGTGTTCTGGAAGAGTACAATGAGAAGGATTTCTATGAGACTGATGAAGAACAGAAAGAAAAGGATCAGAAAGTGAAGAAACCGTATGCTATGGATCCAGACCATAGATTGCTGATAAGAAATACAAAGCCCTTGCTGCAAAGCCGGAATGCTGCTGTATGAGAAACACTTTATATGTCTTGAACTGTTATGTGTCCACTCTTCTAAAATGTTTTCATCAAGCTTTTAAAGCATTCAGGAGTAGAATTCCCCCTTCTCTCCCCTACTATGCATAGAAGATACCATGTAGAATTGTGTAGTTACATATGTGGGCAAGTACAATAGTTCCACTATAGCTAACTAAAAGTAACCAGTATTCAACTGCAATCCACTTAAAAGTGGTAAAGTAATTCAATACTAAAAGTCCTAAATAGTCTTATGTGCTACCTACTCTAAATACTAAGAGTAAGAGGAGAATTAAGCAATACAGTATCTGATTCCTGCCATAGCACTTCAGGTTGTTTAGCTTATTATTTTTCAGAAGCTCTTGTGTGACACACCCTGACAATATGTAGATGAAGACTCTCAGAGAAAACTGTAGGTGCTCGTGATTTATTAGATGGCATTTATCTCCGAGGTGGGGATTTTCAAAGGAGCCTGAAGAAGTTAAGCACCCAAATCCTTTGAAGGTGGCTAAAACATCATCTGCATAGTACATATCGCATGTCTCTGGAAGCTAGATTAAGTGACCTGACTTTTCATAGATGCACAAATCATTAAGGTCAAAAGAAACCATTCTCATTATCTAGTCTGACCTCCTGAGTAACACAAGCCATGGAATTTCATGCATTAATTCCTGCCCCAACATCATAATTTCTGCTTGCATTAAAACTGATCTGTTAGAAGACATCCAGTCTTGATTTACTGGCTACAGGTGATGGAGAGTCGACCACATCACTAGGTAGATTGTTCCAATAGCTAATTACAGTTGTTTAGTTGTGTTCTGAATTTGTCCAACTTCAGCTTTAGCAATTGGACCTTTATCTAGATAAGATTTTGGATAGTAGAGAACTTTTCTCGCGTGGGTGCTTAGACCATGATCAAGTCATCTCCTAACTTTTTCTTAGATTAATTAAATAAATTGAGCTTCTTTGGTCTCTCACTGAAAGCATATTTTCTGAGCCTCTAATCTTTTGTAGCTCTTTTTTTAATCCTTTCCAGTTTGCCAACAACTCTTTAAAGTGTGGACATTAGAACTGAAAATGGTATTCTGGTAATGGTCTCATTAATGCCAGATAGCTTGATAATACCACCTTCCTACTTCTTCTCCATATGCCTTTGGTTAAATATCCAAGGATTATATTAGGTCTCTTAGCTTCTGTGAAGTCATGTTCCACTCATTATCTGTTTGATGGGATCTATGTTCTTGGTTGCATTTGGCTGGACTAAAACTCATATTCAAATGAGTGATCTACACCACTCTGAATTCTTAACGTCTTTCTCATTATTTGCCACTCCACCAGTTTTGCATCATTTGCAAACTTTACCAGCAATGATATAATATTCTTCTGTCATTGTTAAAAGATATTGAATACTTTGGCCCAAGAACAGATCCCTATGGGACTTCCCTAGTAATATGTTATATGATTCCCCATTTACATTTACTTTTTAAGATCTATCCATTAGCTAGTTTTTAGTCCATTTAATATGCGCTACATTCATTTTGTATAGTGTTTATTATTTAATCACAATATACTGTGGTACTAAGTCAGTCAAATGCCTTACTGAAGTCTAACAATATTATGTCAATGTAATTAATTACTTATATCAATTGAATTTGTAATTGCATCAGAAATGTCAAGTTTGTTTGACAAGACCATAAAATCATGATGATTGGTGTTATAGAATCACAGAAGTACAGGGCTGGAAGGCTCCTTGAAAGATCATTTAGTCCATTCATTCTGCTCTGAGACAGGACTACATATACTTAAACCATCCCTGACAGGTGTTTTTGTCTAACCTGTTAAAAACCTCCATTGGCAAGGATTCCACAACCTCCTTTGAGAATCTTTTCCAGTGCTTAACTATCTGTATAGATAATTTTTTTCTTAATATATAACTTAAATGTCTTTTGTGGCAGATTATTTCATGTCCTACCTTCAGTGGACATGAGGAACAATTGATCAACATCTTCTTTATAACAGAATTAATATATTTTAAAACTGTTTTGAGGTCTTCCCTCAGTCTTCTTTTCTCAAGACTAAGTATGCCCAGTTTTTTAAACCTTTCCTCATAGGTCAGGTTTTCTTAACTTTGTCACTTTGTGGTGTTCTCCTCTGGACTCTCTCCAGTTTTTCCACATCTTTCTTAAAAAGTGGTGTCCAACATTGGACACAGTACTCCAGCTGAGGCCTCACCAGTGCTATGTAGAGTGGAACAATTACTCCTATGTCTTATATATAATACTTCTGTTACTACACCCCAGAATATTAGCCTTTTTACAATGGTATCCTATTGTTGGCTCATGTTCAATTTGTGGCTGTCATTCTTTTAATTCTTTCCAGACCGCATCCTGTATGAGCCTTTTCATGGTTTTGTTCACAGTTGATATTAGGCTGGCTGGCATATAGTTAACTAGTGTCATCTCATCTACCCTTTTAAAAAATATTTGCACAACATTAGCTTTGTTTCCAGGAGGAGGACTTAAGTTTTAAAAATCAGTTGTTGTGTATTCTTACACTCTAACCTTTTTGTTACTAGGATCACGAGCACCTAATCCTACAGATTGCCTTTTGTTATTTTAGGTACTTGTAGGTCATCATTAAATGCAAATTACATTGTATGGTTTGATTAATATGGTTATGGAAAAAGGTTTTTGGTGATGGTATTACTGTTTAAAACTAATTAACAGCTATTACTGAAGATAGATTTAATAAAAGTAAAAAGCACAAACTTTATATAGATTTAAAGAATGGGAGTTTTCTTATTTATTTGTACTGTTAATGCTGTAAGTTCTGGTTTGTTAAAAATATCCGTTTAATTATTAGAACTTTATCTCTTTAGCTATATATGCTAAAATAGCCATTTAAATCTTTGTACAAGGAAGTGAGTGTGTAATTTTGCAGCTTGAAAATAGAGCAAAGTATGTATTATGTCGTTACTTTAAGGTAACGGATTGTTCTGCATGTTAACATTGTATTTTCAGGTGGTGATGGCAGTTGCACAGCTTTACTGGCATTTGGCACCAAAGTCTGAGGCTGGCATTGTTTCTAAATCCTTAGTGCGTTTACTTCGTAGCAATAGGTAAGTCAGACTCTTTTGTTAATCTTTAAACAGAACTTGCCGAACTGTTTGCCTTTCAGTTTTAAATTATATGTAATTGTACATCATAAACTTAGGCTTATAATGTTGAGTCTAAGCTGATGCTTGTAAAAACCTACCAAAACAATTCCAAGCTTGGGGTAAACACTGAATTGTATCAATTAACATAGAATATTTTTGCAAGACTCTCCATTTATAGAATCTACCCTAGCCATGAGCACTTCATCACTCCTAGACAGTTGTTCTCTGGGAAATGTACATGGCTGGCTGCTGGGCATATACATGTGAAGCAGTGAAAAAAAGTTGGTTTGGGCTTACTACATTGAATTGTTGAAAATTATAATACTTCGTAATTCTTTAGTTTCTTGACACCCCACTGTAAAGTAGGTGGTGGTAACAGCCGCCACCAAGAGGTATAGAAAGCCAGACATGGAAGTGTTAAGAATTCAACCTAGATTACTTCTTCAAGTGACTGTTGTATTTCACTTTGGCTTAGGCATGCTTGCACTGTATGTCTGGATCCGGAGAATATGAAAGTAGTGTCCATTGCTCTGCACATGCGCCCTGGCTCACCTTGTGCCTCCAATGGCGGAGTGGACTGGCTGCCTCTCCAGTTCCTTCTCATCTTTTAAACAATTAAAGAAAAAACTGAGTTTCCTGGAATGGGACATTTTTAAATTGGGGAAAAGAGTGAGACCATAATCTTAGTGTGTTTTATTTATGATGCAATAAAGTTCCCATTCTCTTTGAACAAAGGCAGACAAAAGAGCAAAACCAGCACAGCATACGTACAGATGACTTAACTTGCAGAGCTCCAGTTAATGTGCAAGCCTGTATTCAGATTCTCAAACCTTACTGCTTCTCTTTGCACATTGCTAATTTTGTGTCTGCACCTAACAGACTGAAAGTTCTTTATTTCTGCTGTCACTACAATTGGTATCCCGGGATGGCCTTATTAATCTGGTCTTGCCTGTTTAGGGAATGGATTGTCCATGCTTTAGTTGGTGCTGGTCTGTCTATTTGAGGTTGTTTCGCTAACGAGCGGTTTAATGTGCTGCATTTTAAAAGAACTCCTGCTGTTTGGTCCAACAGTGCTCTGGGATCTCAGTAGTCTCTCATGTGCCACTGGTGGTCTGAGGAACATTTGATAATGGTTCACAAACATCTGGCTGGTCATGTAATACTGGGTTTTCTTCCTGTTTCCATCAACTAAATAACATGAAGATAGCTAAAAATGTTTCCTAACATCACTTTTCCATGTAAGCAAGTACTGTACTTGCCAAAGGGAAGTTAGACAATTGTGATGGGAGAGGAAGTGGTCAGTGAGACAACTTACCTTGTAAGATCTGATTTGTGGTATGACAATATTCAAGAATACCCGGTTCAGAAAATGACAGGGCCAAAAGTGTACAAGTTCAGGTCTTCAGTTTTTTGTAGATCCTGAATTTCCACATTCCAAAGATTTAGATTAGCATTCAAATGTCTTATTTGTCCACACTTTTTTTGAGCCTCTTAAACCAAGATGCTCATGGTCAAAATATTCTACACATCTTTTTAATGTTATATATTTGTGCTAGATTGTTAAATTTAACTGTAGTGTTCTACAGTTGACCAAAATATGCACACAGCCTTCTGATAGGTCCCTGGGAATAACAATGTACACACCAAATCACTCACTTTTTGAGAATTATCCTTGGAAAACTCCTTTTAAAACACCTCTTAGTTGCCAAGTTTTGCAGCATAAATATTAGATGAAACCTAATGGTTGTCCAACACAGCAGTTTCTTTAGTGCAGACAGAGTAAGCATTTTCTTTTTAGTCTCACTATCGTGAGGGATATAGTACCTTTTTGAGTTTCTGGTTTGCTATATCTTTTGCAGTGCTAACTTTCAAATTTCCTAAATAAATCATTGATTTTTTTTTTTTTTTTTTAGTTTGAGGAAAGATACAATGTATCAGAGATGTTGCATCATTACATTGCGATGTTCTATTTTCTTTTTAAAAGTTTGCTGAGTTGGAGCGGTGTTCGTCCCAGGGTATTAGAGAGACCAGGTGGGCGAGGTAATATCTTTTATTGCACCAAATTCTGTTGGTGAGAGAGAAAAGCTTTTGAGCTTACACAGAGCTCTGACCTGAAGAGGAGCTCTATATATGCTTGAAAGTTTGTCTCTCACAAGCAGAAGTTGGTCCAATAAGAGATTACTTCACCAACCTTGTCTCCTTTTTAAAAGTAATAGTCCTAATTTTGTGCTCCACCTTACTATAAAATTGTTAGGTGTCACGCCTCAACTTTTTCTTGTTTCTTTGGCCTATTTCTAAATCAAATATACATGGTAGCTTATATGCATAGAAAGCTTATTCATAGATAGATATTGAAAATTCAGCTAAAAATCTTTCAGCAGTACATGTAAATGCATCTTTTTAATCTGAATTTTTGTTTCCATTTAATACACTGTTGTCCATATGTATAATTTTGAGAAATATATTCAACAGTACTCTTTCATTTCTAGGGAAGTCCAGTATATTGTTCTGCAGAATATTGCAACTATGTCAATCCAAAGAAAGGTATACCTTGCTTAACATTTTCTAGATTATACTTTAAGTTAAATTAAGCATGGACAACTATTTCTTAAATGGCTTTTATATTTCAGGGCATGTTTGAACCTTACCTGAAGAGTTTCTATGTTAGGTCAACTGATCCAACGATGATCAAAACATCAAAGGTGTGTGTTATAATACGTAACTAATATATATATAATTCACGTATGTATTGATGAGTTAATATTTTTAACAGGAAAGTAACATACTCTTTGACTGCTGTGAAACACACATCTCAGAACTGCTCCTCTTTTCTCAATCTGATTTCTGAAGATGGCATTTGGAATAGGCAAATGGGTGATCTCCGGGTATGTCAGGCTAACTGAACATGCTAAGTAGAGAAATTGTGTAAGGCAGCGATGGCTCTCTTACTGTCTGAAGACGTGTCCACTCAAAGTTACTTTGATATAATTGGCAGATATGGTTTGCTTTTCATCTCAAGATGTTCATGCTTTACAATGGGGGGAAAATATTATTATTCCCATGTTAAAATTTAGGATGTTTGAGATAGTCACACAGTGTGCATTAGGAAGAGTTGGGAAAAGAGGTCAGGTTTATCATTGTCCAGAGCTTCCGTTTTTTGTGCAGAGATGACCATGAAATTTAGGATGTGGTGTATATAGTGATATTATTTTAGTCTTTTCACATATGCATAGCATACATGTAGAGAGAAACGTGGTCTGACCTGGAACTCTGGAGTTCTATTTGTAGATCTGGACTCTATCCCTGGCTCTTCAGGTACAGTCACTTAACTTTGCTGTTTAGTTTTTCCAGCTTTAAAATAAATAAGTAAATTAAAAAAATTGTGACGGGAATAGAAAATATTTTGGGATCCTTTTCATAACAAGCTTTTGTCATTTTTTCATCAGCAGGGGTTTTATTAAAGCCCAGAGGTTTGAGAGAGTAGTAGATGAGTTTTCTTAACTCAGTTCTCCCTTAGCCCTTCATTAGGGGTTCAACAGGTCCTGATTTAGGGGGACAGACTAGAGAATAAATCCTAATACATTTACTTCTTTCTTGTAACTGTATGTTTAGGGTTTATGGAGGAAGATATCATTTGTTTAAACTGGTGAACTGAGGACTTAAAGCTTCTCTGACCCCACTCCAATATTGAAATGGAAGGGGGGAAAGGCTGTTGCCTCATTTTAGAGCAAACTGCTGGAAAATGGGAGGAATCAAGGACACTTTTATGTACAGAATCAAATCACTCTCAGGAGGCAAAGGAAGATGACAAAAGTAGGGGATGGCTGCCAGGCTGGGAATAACTGTGTTTTAAACAGAGAGGAGGGCTAACCCTGCAAGTATCACATCTTTGTTGAAATCCCATTGGTCTGACCAAACTGCTACATCAGAGCAGGAGAATGGAGAAAATAATTATTTTGGGAGTAAATGTTACTGTACGCTTCCTGAAAAGTACACTTTATTATTGGGACTGCTGGTAGATATTAGTCCCATGTTATTCCTGGTATTTCAGTCTTGTGTTGTAATTAACAGCCTACATTAAAACAAAAAATAAAATGTCTCCTTTACTCTACCATATTTGTGGTGGATATTGGACATTCTGCTCTGACAGTTTTGTCATTGTTTATGAGGTGGTGATTGTTGTCAAGTGCTATGAAGATGAAAAAATGTTAAGCCTTATGACTAAATGCAATATGTAATGTTTCAGAAAAGGTGAATCACTGCTAAATTGTTTTACACATCAGTTAAAAAAAAAATTCAGTGTTCAAAACTTACTCCTAAAACTCAAGTGCTCGAGTATGCAGACCTGCCAAACTTCCCACTTTCAGTGCAGGCCTGTCAAACTTCTCACATTAAGTTGGGGACACCTGCATTTATTTTGCTCTGTTCAGAACCAAACCATTAGCCAAAACTTTTCTTCTTTTTTGAGTGCTTGCTCATGTCCATTCCATTGTAGGTGTGTGCTAGCCTCTGGGTACGGTTACCAGAACTTTTTTCCCTTTAGCAGTACCAGTAGGGCTGGCTCCAGCGCCCCCTAGACCCCCACGCACATACCACAGTATATGAAGTGCTGCCAGCCCTATGCTCTCTCAGTTCCTTCTTTTGGCCTGTGACAGTTGCTGGAACTGGTATGACTTGCATCGCAAGTGTTCTCAATCCTGTCTGGGTTGCCTGCAAGAGGCTGTTCCCCAGAAGGAAGTCGGTACCACTCCCGCTCCCCGACACCGCAGCACAGAACCTGGTTGCCAGAGGTAGACTTGGCACCAAGGGAAAAGCAGTGCCATTAAGTCATCAGTACCCAAGGTGCTCCTCTGGGCATTCCAGTTACTGTCAGAGCACGATTCCCCACATCGGCACTGGTTGCAGCACCGGCACCATGGCTCATCGTCATCACAATCGATGACACCGAGAGGTCGTTCTCCAGGGCACTGGAGCAACCACAAATTGGGTCATCACTCCCCTTCCCCGATGGCAGTATTGGGAACGTTGCAGGTTTCCAGTGAGGCCAGGTCCAGAGTCGTTCAGATCGTCTGGGGTGCAGTCCACACCACCGGCACTGGAGAAGGAACATCATTTGGCCTCACGTGATGATTCAGGCCCCTCATCAGCAGGAAGAGATGCCACTGCCCACCACGCCCCTCCAGTCTTCCTCTTTTTCCCCAGATAAGGTAGTCACCAAGGGCCCATTGGTGCTTCTGGATGATTTCAGGGTGCATCAAGAGCTTCTCAGAGGGTGGCTTCCATCTTGGAGTTGGAGGCACAGGAGCTGAAGGAAGTGTCAGACAGTTTCTTCAATGTCCTGGCAGCAGCTGCTCCAGCCTAGGTTGCCCTCCTTGTCCATGAGGGGATATTAAAGATAGTGAAGGCCCTGTGGCAGACACTTTCATCAGTGGCCCCAAACTCTAAGGGGGTCGAGAAGAAATATTATGTCCTGTCCAAAGGATTTGGGTACCTTTTCACCCACCTCTCTCCCGGTACCCTGGTGGTAGATGCTGCCAACCAGTGGGATAGGCAGGGATAGCCCGGTCCCATGCGCAAAAACAAAGACAAGAAGAAATTGGACCTGTTCGGGGGAGAGGTTCATTTGATGGCAAGCCTGCAGTTTCAAATTGCTGATCAGCAGGCTCCCCTGGACAGGTACAACTTCAATTTCTGGGACTCTCTAAAGCTCTTTGCAGGTGCTTTGCCCCAGGACCAGGCACTGGGCTTCAGCACCCTCTTCCAGGATAGTGCATTATGGTGGCCAAAGCAGCACTGCAGACATATTCGGACACAGCAGACTTGGCAGGCAGAGCTATGGCCTCTGCCATCTGCATGTACAGGTGCTCATGGCTGCAATCCTTGAGTCTGTCCCAGGAGGTCCGACAGTCCCTCCAGGCCCTCCACTTGGACTGTCGGCCTTGTTTTTGGACCTTATGGATGCAAAATTGCATGGTCTGAAAGACTCGAGGGCTACACTCTGCTCCTTGGATCTTTATATGCCCCAGGCATCTAGGTGTGAGTTCCATCCTTAGGGCCAGCAACAGCAGAGATACCAGTCACAGTGGTTCACACCCTACAGACAAAGGGACAGAAATAGGGGGTCTAGGAGATGTTAACCAACACCAGAGTCCTCTTCAGCCCACCAACAAGGATCGTCTTGCCAATCCAGTATTCAAGGGCAGTCATTTTGAAGATACGCCCGAGGACAGTGTTTCAGCCTGTTCCCTGGATCCCCCTGTCCCTCTTTGAACCACCTAGCTCCCTTGAAGTCTGAAAGGGACAAGGTCACTTTGGACCGCTGGGTCCTTGGCATAGTTTCGGCAGGCTATGCCCTCAGCCTTGGGGCTATAGAAGGGGTTCCACTGGATATGAGGGGGAAAAGGTTTTTACTCGAGGTATTTCCTCATCCCCAAAGCAAAAGGGGGTCTAAGGCCTATACGAGATCTGCATTGTCTCAGCAAATATCTCAGGTGACTGAAATTATGCATGGTCTCCCTTGCCTCCATCATTTCCTCCCTGGATCCAGGAGACTAGTACGCTGCCCTCGACCTAAATGAGGCATACTTCCACATTTGTCTGCCCCAGCCACAGATGTTTCCTCTGTTTTGTGGTGGCTGGCTCTCACTACCAGGTGGCAGCGTTGCCCTTTGGCCTTCCCTCGGCCCCAATGATGTTTACAAAATGTATGGTGGTAGTGGTGGCGCACTTGAGGTGCAAGGGGGCCCACACTTTCCCCTACCTGGACGATTGGCTTTCAGAAGCAGGTCCGGGCCCCAGGTCCAGAACAGTGTAAATCTGACATACTGCTGGCTGGCCTGCTATAAATGTGCAGAAGTCCACATTTACCCTGGTGCAGTGGGTAAGGTTCATCAGGGCAGTCCTGGATGCTTCCCAAGCCAGAGCTTTCCTGCTCCAGTCATGCTTTGAGGCGATGTTCGCCATCATTGCTCGCCTCACCTCTGCACGACTAAAACAGCCAGGCACTGTCTGCAGCTATTAGGCCACATGGGGGCTTGTACTTAGGGGTGATGCTAGCTTGGCTAAGACTCAGACCACTTTAGTCGTGGCTCGCCTCCACTTATTCCCCGAGCAGACATTCCCTGGAGTGGGTGGTGTTAATGTTTCAGAGTACTTCAGATTTCAGCCTAAACTATTAAATGTTAAATTTTAAGTGATACTTTTTCTTTTAGATATAATACAATATGCATATAATTTCTAAAAAGTGTTTTCTACTTAATGTGATAAACTTACCATAAAATACATGTTCTCTTTCAGCTTGAAATCTTGACAAACTTAGCAAATGAGGCCAACATATCAATATTACTTCGAGAATTTCAGGTCTGTGCACAATTCAAGAGAATTCTTTTTGCATAAAGTGCATTCTCTTAGAATATTACATGTATTATAAACTTTGTGTAGATGAACTTAAAAATTTTGAAATGATGATCCTGTTGCTATATATAAGATGCTCTTACAATGAAACTGTATGATACAACATATAGAGCTTTTTGGGATGTAGGAATGAAATCTTTTGCTTTGAACATTGCTGCATACTATTTCTAGTTGTAGACAGTCAAAAATGTGAGGAAAGAAACACAACTGTTTCAAATGTTTTAACAAATCCTGTCAAGCGAATTCCGTTAAGATGGGTTAAGAAGACAGTGTCTTAGATTTAGCAACATGTGGTCACTATCATTGGCTACTAATGTTGCTGTTCTTTAAATAATGTTGTATAAAACTGTATAATGTTGTTTATCATATTTTTCCTATTGCCATATACGTCTTTGCCCGATGTGCAGTCTGTAGTGTGAACAGTATGTGTCCTTTCTCTCCTCCTAGCGTCTGCCAGCTATTTTCATTCTTTCAGTTCTCAGACTGGGTTTCCCCAAAAGAAACTGGTTCTTTTTTGAGGCAGATGGTTAGTCATCGATTTACAGATGCAGGTAGTTAAAAGTACTGAAACCTCCCTGAAGAGAGAGCTCATCAACTCCCTCAACCTTGCAATCAAACTAATTGCTGCTTTTGGGTAGCCCTCCTACATTTACCCTTTCTCCTGGAGTCAGAGGCCTCTGGCGCCACTGGTGATAAAACAAATCACATACAAGATAGCAGCATAACTTATAGTGTGAAACATACCTTTTGTAAATTATATTTACTCTGAATTCATTTATTTAATACAGATAAGATAAGTTTCCAGTTCATAAAATCAGTGTATTGAGTAATGGAAATCCTGTTTTCTCCAGACCTACGTGAAAAGCCAAGATAAACAATTTGCTGCAGCTACAATTCAGGCCATCGGCAGATGTGCAACCAACATCTCGGAAGTGACTGACACATGCCTTAATGGCCTGGTGTGTTTGCTGTCCAACAGGGATGGTAAGCTGACTGTTCTGTTTGTTTTTGAGTGACTGATAGCTTGAATCATCTTCTTGGCAGGATCCACAGGTAGTGACAGATTAAAAAAGTATATTGAATCATGATTTCTGTTTGAAGTCAACTGAGGTGGCTCTGGAGTAACAAAATCAGCTAGATAAATAGTAACATTTCTTGATTTATCCTGTGGTTTGAAATTGTTTTTGTAATTGACTCCCCACTCTGCTTTAAATAAAGCAAGGAATTACTCCCATGTGTAGTTACACTGTCACCTATAATTGGTCAAAATGTAGCAATTAAAAATGTGTATTGTTTTTTGCACAGAATAGTAGTTTAATGTTTGTCTAATAGTATGTTCAGTTGCATTAAAACAGCTAGCCTGCAGAGGGTGCTGAAAGCAGGGGAATGGCATTTTGTATATATAAATGGCAAGATCAAAAAGCATATTAAACAGTTTTTGGATAGGCAGGTTCAAATTTGGTTTGGTTTTGTAATTTAGCTTCTTATTAATTTTATATACAAAATAGAGCAGTTATAAATTGCATAGGTGCACAAGGAGACGATATAAGCCAAAGAGAATACTGTAGGAACACTGCAAATCTATCTTTGATAAAGACACTAGTAGTTAGTGTAGCTATATAATAATCACACTAAAGGAAACACATAAGGAAATTAGTTACTGTCTATTAATATAAGATACAGCATGTTTGGCAAAATATACTCAAGTCTTCAGAGACGTGAGCTTTAAAGATAAACTTACTAACTGGAACTAATGACAGGGAAGAAGGATAAATAATATTGGTCAAAATGTTCAATCTTAGGTTTTTAAAGTTAGGCTCCTGAATTCATGTTTAGGCACCTAAATAAGAGGCCTGATTATTTTCCTTTCAATGATGCTAAGCTTCTATTGCTCCCATTGATTTCAGTGGGATTTGTGGGAACTCAGTGCTTCTAAGAAGTCAGGTCACTTATATTAAGTTCCTAAATGTGAATTTACGAGTTCGGTTTTAGACACACAGGTTTGAACATTTTGGCCATTACATCTATAGATCTTTTCACTCAGGAACCTCAAAGCAGTATTTAAACTAATTAATTTAGATCATTTTTTGTAAAGGCAAATGAGGCTTTAGTTTAATTCTATCACTATAAAAGCATCAAACAGTTTGAATATTTTATTTCAGTTACTTGGCTACCCATGTTATTTTTGTTATTGGGGTTGGACATCCTGAATAACAGGATTTTCTTTTTCTCATACCCTCCCCCTTCCTGGCTAAATGAAAATGTTTCTTCCAGCATGCCCCTTCCTTTCCTTAGTGTTTTTGTGGAATATTTTCATCCATGTAATAGCTTTGGACCACTGTTTATTTTGCTGAGGATTTCTTGATCATTTCAGAACAGTTTTGTTCACCAGATATGTCTGCAGCTACTACAAGTTACAGTAATTATAGTGGTTGTCTTCCCATCCTTTAGAGACTTCACTGAAAATAGGGAGCATCCTCTCCTGATGTTTTCAGCTTTTAGAAGTCTGATGTCCATCTTGCAATCAGTCCTAAATTAGGAACTGCTACAAACAGGTGTTTAGAGATTGTCAACACTTTTTATTAAGCGTTGGTCCTCTGCTCCATATCTCTGCTGTAACAATATTCTTTTTGACAGGTCAGTTGAATGGCATGTAGTTGATCAGACAAGGGGTCATAAAGAACTCCTATTTGCCTGTAGTACATCTGTGCAGGAATTGACCACAATTTGAAATCAGGGCACCCAGGAATGTGAGTGGGCCAAAATTGTGGTAGTAAGTGGGTTACCAAGCACTTTTTTCTGCTAAGTTTAAATCTTGAACAAATTTTCATGACCTGGTCTACAAATTTCTGTGAACAGAAGCTTACATAATAACACTTTTACATATAAAACAAAATGAAAACACAAAATCCAACACCAATTCTCCCTTCTTCCCTTTCCCACCCTAGTTTGTGGAAGGTATGGCAGGGCTTAGAATTAGTGTTTCTCATCTTGTGCTTTCCTCAGCACATCAGAAGTTATGCTGGCCCTCCTGTCTTCTTTGTGACAGTTCCCACATGATTATTGCATTTCCTGAAGAAATGGCTTTGTTAAGGTGGGTTCTCTGGTGCTGGTCCCATAAAGATTGAGAAACTAATTCTAACCTGTTGGAGACAGACAAGATATGAAGCCATTTCTTTGTTTCCTGAGTGCACAAACTAGATTTTCAGTAAGTTCACTTTCTAAGGTGACCCAGTTGCTTTTTCTGTTTCAGGTTATGCCAGACTTGCACAAATTACATTATATATTTTAAAAGTATAGTCAAGTAAGAAAATGCAATTTTAGGGAGCGAAGTTTTAACAATTACTTTTTTCTTGTAGATAAATATCGATTTGAACAAGTATGCCCTGTCCTTCATAGTAGGGTTACCACTAGAGCTGGTAATATCTTATCAGCCTGCATTAAAGGAAAAGAGAACTTTTCTGTGCATATTGTAATAAACAAAATATATATTGACTTGGTTTAACAATCAAGTAACATGTTGGGGATAGGGGAGTATCAACAAGGTGGAAAGCTTGGAGTCTGGTAAGGGTTGCCAAGTATCCACACAGCCAGCAAGTTCATTACAAAGATGAGTTTGAAGTTTACTTCTTGTTATTTGCATACCCTTCCGTTGTCTCAGATAGGTGGTTCATACTGCCTTCCTGTGGTTAAAGTAGGTTATACCCTCCAAATGAGTGTACTTGCAGTAAATACAGCTTAGCCTTTTACAGGGATTCTATAATATGCATGAAATAGCCTCTTCAGTTTCATATTTAGTTGCTTCAGCCCTCAGTTAACATTTATAACTAATGAACCAGATTTTCCTAGTAGAATGTGTCTATCATACAAAATACTGCACTGTGAGTTGGAGCCTCTTTAAGCTTTTGTTTTTTACAGTGCCATTTTAATATTCTGTACATTTTTTCTAAGTCATTTATTTGTGGATTTCTGAAGAACGCTCTGGTGGTTAAATTTTCACTTGAGCAAATTATTGTAATTCATACCATACAAATTGTGGTTCTCTTGTGATTTTTTTGTTTTCAGATTTACCGCCCTGGTTTACTAAAATGGAATTTTGAGAGACTGAACACAGTATGGTTTTGCTGAATTGTGATATGTCAAAGGCTTTTTTAGTGATTGTCTATCCTGAGTTAAATACTCATTCCACTATTGTATAGAAATCTTTTGCCAAAGCATGCAGTAGTGATTTGAGAGTTTTTAAGATTAGTGGTCAGTGACTTAGTGTGGAGAATTGAGAAGCTGCTGACTCATCTCATAATTTCTCTCTGACCGACAGTCCTCACTAGAAAAACATTTTATATTTACTGTTACCCAGTTGCCAAACCTCCTATGTGAACTGTTTCATTCAAAAGCACCTGTTGCTGATTTAGGAGTTAATACCTCATTTATCATTACATGTTTTGTAATCTTTCATTTTAGTTTGAGCTCCACAATCTCTGTGGAGTATTACTATATTGTGTCCATAAGCTAGATGCTTTTTATTATTTCTAATTCTTTCATTACACTTCATGTTGCTCAGTCTGTATTTGAGCTTCAACTAATTTTTGTTCACTGCCTGCCAGATTAATATGTATTAATATTAATACAGATTTCCTTGTTAATTTTGGCATAACCTGTTAATTGTATTAATGCTCATCACACATTGTATTAACTGTGCCAATGTATTAATATATTTGCCAATACATCTTGCTGGTTTTGGAACCCTCCATAGTCAGAAAATAAATTTCAGTGAACCTGCTTATTCTTCTGGTTTACTTCAAACTGTGTTCTGATATTAAATATTTTTTGCCCTCATTTGTACTTTAAAACTTTTTTATTGGCATCTAAATTCCTTTAACAGGAATCATGTTATTCCAGCTGAGTTCTTCAAACTTGCTCCTCCTCTCTCATATACTTATTTGCTCCTACATGCTTCTGCAAAGTGCTTCCTATACTGATATTTCATGCATTTCTTTTTATATATCTTACATTGCACTTTATGGTGTACATTTCCACAATCCCTGCAAATGTGACTTTTAATCATATCTACTAGAACCCATCTTAGTTGTTAGGTTTTGGTTTAAACTAGTTTTCTTTTCATGTGCAAACACTTGAGTTTTGAGCATGATTTTATTAGTTCGACCTAGTATAACTTTTTTAACCAAGCATCCTGCATAATCAATTAACTTCCATTTTTGTTGGTCTGCAGTTCCTGTCGTCCTGTGTATATCACCATACTTACAGTTGTGCTTGCATTTTAACTTTATCTTATTACTTATTAAAAGAAGGAAATAGATCATTATCAGTGCTTGAAAAACTTAAAAACACTGAGCCAAAGGGATTGTCTATTAGCCATGACCGATACAGAAGCTGGCAGGGTGGGGATATTGGGTCTCTTGAACAGTACCTTTTGTGGAAACTGTTTTTTTCAAACTTTGGATTATACAGACACAAACCGTTTTAAGTACAGTGTGGATGCTTTGAAGCCAGATGCTTCAAGGGGAATGAACAAGACAGGTAGTCATCAAGTGATCCATCCCTTGTCATCCAGTCTCAGTATCTGGAAGCTAGATGCTTATGACACCCAGAGCATGGCATTTCATCCTTGAGCATCTTGGCTAATAGCCATGGAAGGACCCATCCTCCATGAACTTACCTAGTTTTTTTTAATCCAGTTATAGGCTTGGCCTTCACAATGAATGGCAATTGTGTTTGGCCCTGGCAATGAATTATGCAGGTTGATGGTGCATTATGTGAAGAAGTACTTCCTTCTGTTTGTTATAAATCTGCTGCCTATTCATTTCATTAGTTGACGTCTGGTTCTTGTGTTTTGTGAAGGGGAGATTTTCAAAACTACAAAGAGCAGCTTGGCACCTAACACACATTTTTGCTCAAAAATCCCTGCTAAGACCCATCATTGAAAGCAGCAGTTGTCTCATAAATGTCCATATGTAGGCCAGCCATTAGAGGGAGACAGAGAGTCAGGCTATTCTAGGATGGGTTACAGGGCACGAATTCCACTTGTGTTCTGACAGATTAATTAAAGTTCCTTTCTGCTTCTGGAATGATTCTGAAAAATCAGTTTATCGCCTTATGAAAAAAATGGCAGGGAAAGATTTGAGGCTGATGCTGAAATGTGGATTGAAGCCAGATGATACTGTCTTCAGTTAGCAAAGTCCAGCAACAAAGTATTTGTTCCTAGCAAACTCTGCCTTAGCAACATTTGACAAGAATTTTTTAGCTCAGTTCTACCCTTGGTTGGAAGGACTTTTCTGTTCAGTCTTTTAGGACTTTAAAAAACAACTTTTTACAAACTTTACTGTTTGTTTTACTGGAGGAAAACAAGAAAATCACAGTTCATAAAAAGAACATAATTATCTGACAATTAGCAATGCTGAAAGGACCATCTTGATTTTGCTTCATAGGGAGTCTAGTGGGATATTCCCCTTGAGGGGCTCTTGAGTTTGTCGTCATAAGAATGCCCGTGCTGTTCATCTACCCTCACCACTAGGTGGCATTCAAGGAGAATGTCCTTACAAGGATTATTTTGGGGAATTCTGTCCCATCCCCCCCACCTTCCAACTACTTATTGGTTTATTTAAAAAGTCACTTCACAAGTTCAGAACTTTTCTTTTTACTTATTCTTTCATAGTAATTTTTGACAGTGGTGAAGGGGAGAAAATACTCTCCAGAATAACCGGGACTATAGGATTGCATAAATCCTTGGTATCGATGGAGCTGATGTATTATGAAATTTAGGGTTTGTCTACATGGGGACACTCAGAAAGATTGATCTGTATTAACTGAAGGTGTGAATTTAAAGTGGATTAGTTACATTGCACTAAACCCATGTGTGGATTCTCTCATTTAGAATGAAAGTGGCCTTAATTTGGTTTAGTTTAATTTGATGCACTCTAAATTCAAATGTTTCAGTTAATTTGGATTAATTTCCTGTCCCCATGCAGACAAGCCTTGATTTTTCTCTCTGATTATATAATTTTAACCTTGATTCAAGAAATTAGTTTAGAGAAATTACTCAATTGTCATGTCAAATGGAGGATGACACTTAAGGCTGGGGGTTAAAACTTAAGCTCTTCAAAGATTCAAGAGATATCCATGGATAGTACAGCTGTAACTTTTAAAACAAAAATTCACCGAAGTGATCTCTCCTCTTTCTAGATGACCATGATAATGTTTAAAGGATTTCTTTACCCAAAGTACCCTTCTTTTGTACATCTTTCCCTTTCTTTCTGATTGCTGGTGCATGTGTAGGGTTAACTATTCAAATACAAGGATTTTGTGATCTGTTTAGGGAAATGTAAGTTTACCTTTCCCTAATGATTGTTTTCAAAGTGCATATATGAGGGGAAATAATTGTCTGCTTTTTCTAGGGAACATGAAAATTAGAATTATACTGAATCTCTGTTACAGCAGTCAGTCTTTTTTTTATTTATTTATTTAGCTTTGGTTTCAGTCTTGACTGTGTTGGACTTTCCTTCATCTTTCCTTATAACATGAGTTTATTCTTGCATAGAAACCTACCTGTGCACCAGTGGGGGGGTTTTCATCTTCAGAAACTGAATATTTCACACAAGTTGATCAGGCTGTGAACGTTACTTGTTACAAGTAGTTAAGCATTCCAGTGCATGACTTAAAAATAAATTTTCAAACAGCTTACCTGTTTAGGATCCTCATTTGAATGTACTAAAGATTAGGTTCTGGACTTGGGAGAGAACATCTGGGGTAAGGGAAGGTGCAAATGCAATGTTTTGCTATTTTTACGCTTGAATTAGCTGGCAATTTTCTGAACAACATATATTTCTTTGAAAGTCCATTAAATATTACAATTTAATTATGTGGAATAAGTATTTGTGACTCTCTAATGCTTTATTCAAAAAATTAAGTACAGACACATTAAAACTTAATTAAAATGAATAATCAAGTAGTATGTATAATGGGACATGCTTACCTCTTACCATGATCCTTCCTTCTCTTTTTGTGTCTCAACTTGCTTGTTGGAGCAGGGCCTGGCGTCAGATTTATAAAATGATCTGCACATTTATGTTACTATAATAAATTAAATTAATTCTTCAGAGCATATTTTGTAAACTGGTTAAATCATTGACAGTTTTAAACAATTGCTTACAAATTGGTGCATATGATTTGCATTCCAATGCGTAAACATTTTTCAGACTATTTATAACTTGTTTTTGTCTTGATTAGAAATAGTAGTTGCTGAAAGTGTGGTTGTCATTAAGAAACTGCTACAAACACAGCCCGCACATCATGGTGAAATTATTAAACATATGGCAAAGCTCTTGGACACTATTACCGTGAGTATAATCATACTTCCATATTTTCTTTGCAAACTAATTACAATTGTAATATTGCTGGTGAAATTGGACTAGAAATAGAAATAGATATGTTAAGGAAGTGATACAATGGGAGCTGTCACATGGTCTGTTTGATCCTCAAAAGTGGGAAGATATTTAAGAAAAAGATGTTTTAAAATATTAATGTTGATAATACCTTACACTAAGCTGAAGATGGAGTGATACTTTAGGGCAAGAACTATTAGTTTAATATGGAAAATATAGCAGGAGCATGGCAACTGTGCTGGAGGGCTTTCAGGAGACTTTTTCTTATTTATGTATTTGTTTCCATGCTTACATTATTGACAAATAAAAAATTTTCTCTGAAGGATAATTTTTTGATTTTTTGATTTTTATCATTCATTTCATGAATTTACCTTCATATGATGCAACACACATGAGCTATGTTCTCATTGGTCAGTGTTAGAATTCTCACATCTCTTGGCCATTAATGATCCTGTGGCACTTACAGAGAATTGAAGCGTTATCTTCTGTGTGGTAGTTTAAATCAAAGTTTGGGTAACTAAACCCTTATAGTTCCAGTTATAAATGGTACACTTCACTTCCTCTCTTAAATAGTTGCATAGTGAGCTGTCTACAATACATTATGTTGTGTAAGGGATGGAAAGTAGCATGGCCGTGTTAATTCAGCATATTTTAATCACCCTCCAATCCAAGGTAGAATTTTTTTTTCCCCATGAAATGGCATCCAGATTCCTCAAAGGCATGGAGAGGCTTTTTCCTCCTCTGCTGTACCTGGTTCCGCAGTGGGATCTCACTCTCGTCCTCTCAAGGCTTACTACGTTGCCGTTCCAACTGTTGGCTTTCTGCTTCCTCACGCATCTGTCATGGAAGGTGGTGTTCCTGGTGGTGATCATGTCTGCACAGAGTGTCTCTGAGTTAAAAGCCCTCACTCGGAGCCTCCATACAGTCGTCTTCAAAGACAAGGTGCAGTTTCACCCTCACCTAGCATTTTTACCAAAGATTGTTTCCCACTTACTTGTCAGCCAGGACATTTTCCTGCCAGTATTTTATCCAAAGCCTCACAGCTCCAATAAGGAGAGGCATCTCCACTCCTTCGCTGTGAGAAGGGCATTGGCCTTCTAAATAGACAGAGCCAGATCTTTTGGCTGTGCCATGCAGCTCTTCGTTGCAGTTGCTGACTGGATAAAGTGGTGTCTGGTGTTGTCCCAGCAGATCTCGTCCTGGATTATGGGCTGTATTAGAGCCTATTACAAGCAAGTGGGGGGTCATGCCCCGAGTCCTCTTTTTAGCCCACTCCACAAGGGCATAGGCATCTTCAGTGGCCTTCCTAGCACATGTATCCATTCAGGACATATGTACAGCCACTACATGGTCCTCGACACGTATGTTTATGTCCCATTATGCCATCATGTAGCAAGCTTGGGACGACACTGGGTTTGGTAGGACAGTGCTTCAATCTTCACAGCCATGAGCTCTGCTCACTTCTGGAGACACTGCTGGTAAGTCACCTAATTCTGAATGGACATGAGCAAGCACTTAAAGAAGAAAGAACAGTTACTTACCTCGTAACTGTTCTTCAAGATGTGTTGCTCATGTCCATTCCACAACTCACCCTCTGTCCCCTCTGCTGGAGTTCCAGCAAGAAGGAACTGGAAGAGAGGGGGGCTGGCAGGGCTCTATATACAGGCACATATGCGTGCCGCTAGAGGGCACTAGAATTGGCCCTATGGATACCACTAGGGGAAAAATTTCCGGCATTGGTGTATGTGGTGCACACACACATTCAGAATGGACAACTCAAAGAACAACAGTTACGAGATAAGTAATCGTTCTTTTTTTCAGTGCAGATAGAAAATAATAGACTAGGCTGAAATCTCAGGGTCAATCTTCTGGGGTTTTAGAGGAAGTTTTTGTTAAACATTGCTAACATTTTCTAATGTAATTTGAATCTACTGATTTTGAAAATGCTTGTTACCAAGCTGAGTTTTGAGTGTAATTTATTTGCAATCTTGAACTTGCCAGTAAATATGGCCACCAAACTTTAATAGAAATGTTTGATTTACCAACAGCATGTGCATGTACCTGTAAGCAAAATTATAATAATTTCGAACGATTCCTTTTCATTCTATTAACAGAATGAGAAGACACATTTCATGGTTTTAACACCTATTGCACCCCAACTTTCAACTTTTTATAGCATTTTAGTCATCCATACATCGTTAGATATAATTTAATCATAACAGAGAAGTTATTTTCTGCAATATGTGAAATCATGTTCTCATTTTCTTATGTGCTTTATAGTTGCATAAAGATTTGTAGTTCGAATATGATTAAAATAGAAGTGATGGTGGTGGGAATTTTAACTTATGTTGCACACTCTATTTATAAGGTGAGGTAGTGGTTTATGACACTCAAATGAGTTACAGCTATAAGTAAACCATAGAATCAGTACTGAGTTTCAGCAGATCCACTCTAGTTTCCTATAGTCTCTGCATTATTTGCCAAGAATCAAGTGAAGAAGATAAGTATGAAGCAAGTGAAGGATTGCATAAAATAAGGACAAGCTGTCGTGATCCCAGTAAGGACACCAGTGTCCATAATACAAGACAGTCCAATTCTGTGAAACCTACCACCTGGAGATGCTGCAAGCTTTTTGTCAAGAGGTGCTCCTAAAACAGAGAATCATTTCTGCAACTACATTCAAGATGAGTAAACAGGTAATGCAGGCAGCAGTAGTTCATTACAAAATGAGTGATTGATTAGCTGGAGAAAATGACCTCATAGCTGCTGAAGACAAGCACCTCCTGACTTGTTACATCCTATTTATGAGATCTGTGATGAAAAGGAATGAGAACACAAAAATTATGTCACCGCAGTGCTTTGGTTTCAAAATGAGCTTCAGCATGTAGCCTACCAAGGCCACGTTTTTGAGCTCCCTGAGGTTTGGCACTGTTACTGCAATCTTGCAAAGGAAACCGTCATTGAAATTCCACACATCCACATCAGTCGTAGACCATCATTCAAGGAAAAGCTCCAAACTCATATTGGGGATTTAATTCAGTTAACTCACTTACATGATTGGTGTCCTGCTGAATGACAAACATTTAGGCTGGGTCTACAGTGACGGCGGCAAATTCGCCGCCATCACATCGATAGCTCTGGATCGACTGGGCGGTCTGTATAGACGAGCTCAGTCAATCCAGTAAGCGATGCAGGAGAACCACGTTCGTAAATGGAGTAGTGCTGTTGAAGGGAATGCTGTTCTCTTCGATGCAGCGCAGTATGGACGCCATGCGGAGAAGACGCTGCAAAGTCGACGGGAGATACGCAAGTGATTTACGTCACTTTATAACTTATAAATGTGTACCTGTCTCACAAATGACTGACTCTTGTCATGATATGACCATCCCCAAGAAGGTCTGTCACTGGTACATGTTGCATTGAAAATCTGGGGAGAAACTTTCACAACCGGACTCCAAAGATTTCAGTGTCAATGAGGATGATAAAGCTGCTTGCATTCCAGATAGCCTGTACATGTTCCTCCACCTGCTGTATGAAGGCCAATCTCTTTTTGAGGGTGATGCTGATAAAGAGAACCTTAAGAAACAAGAATCAGTGAAATTCAAGGTGCTTAGTGTAGCTCATTATATATGGTGTGAATGGTGAAAAGAAATGGCCATCAAAGCATATTGGTCTTGGGTGCACCCTCCATCAGGCTAAACAACTTATTCATCTTTTTCATGAGACTGACCAATGTATTAATTATGAAGGAATCTTAAAAGTGGACACAGCTTTAGCAGAGAACTCTGCAAATAATGGATGATGAGAAGGACCTGTTCATCCTAACCTGATTCCCAGGAACTTTGTTCACTGTATAGCTGACAATATTAACATATGCTTTGATGGCAAAAACACATTTCATGAACCTAAGTCTCTACTTGGCAAAGAGGACTTGCCCTGATCTGACATTTATTGATCCTAATGCCATCAAATAGTACACTTAGTGTACCAGGTCCAGATGACAGTCATATCAGCCAGTGTAAGACATGGTGAAACTAAACCAGTATTCAGGGACCCTGCTGGCAAAGAGTGGTACTCTGAATCTGAAAAAAACTGCAAAGTTGTAGTGCAGGCAAGAGCTTCTAATGTGTTTATCATCAAACATGAGAATGAGGATGTGGATGGAGAAATTTCAATCAATTGCACATGACAACAGAACCAGCAATAACTACCATTGGATTGTCCATGAGACATGACCACACAAACTCTGCAAGGTGGGGTGCCATCTGCATCACAAAATTGCATCAACTACTGACTGAAGTGCTCAAGGAGTTCCAGCAAGGGAACTTGGTTGTCAGGAGATCATGTCTGCAGTTCAGCTAAGTAGATCCTAATCAGAGCCAAGAGTGAAATTGCAGGCATCACCAAGACTTGTTCAGTTGTCTGCATATAGGCCTTAACTTACTCCTGAGAGCCCATGTCACAGCAGACACCAGAGCCTTGTTCCATGTTGGTTTGGATTACTACTTTATTCACAGTGAGTTAAGAAAACAACATGACAATGAAGATGAGATTACCCTCTTATGAACCCTTCAGAGATTCAGGGTTTTCTCTGGTGAGGACCACCCACTTCATTGCAAAATATTGCAACAAAAGATCTGTCTACTAAAGCCATAAACGAAGCACTGTTGCATGCAAAGATCCTAGGACAAGTGCAATTGGACAGTTACATGGAGAAATGTCTTATGACACGAGGGAGAGCCTGGACATATGTTCATGATTCACTGCCAAAAAAATAATGCTCCAATTTCTTCCATGCTCTATGAAGTGGGGTAAGAAGTCAAAGAGAAGGCCTTTACCATGAAGGTAGACAGAAATAGTCTTTAGTGATTAAGCACAGCCTATAAAGCCAGCAGGACTGCGAATTTGCAACAAATTTTGAAACATGAATTAATGCCTGTCCTTTGGCATTAGTACAGTCAAATGACAGACTAAGAAGAGGCACAGAATCAATACTCACATTTCTTGCCACAACTGGTTGTGATGGTGGACACTGCAAGATGACCACCATAGAAAGTTTGAGTGATGCTATCAGCTTCTAACACACTTTGGACAGGATGACCTGGACTTGAAGGTAAAAGTGCAGCAGAGTTTATTTATAATGTGCGATGTGCCAGAATCCAGAGCAGTGACAAAACATGTGCTATTTTGTTGCCATTTTGCCACATGCTTGTGGTTATCAGAAGTTCAAGCCCCAGCTATTGATACTTTTCTTTCACATGCAGGGAGCTCATTACCAGTCACTAATTTGGAGATAGAGGCCCACTGCCCAAATATAATACTTCCTCTTCTAAATACAGTGCGTTGGAGATGGAAGGATGGAGATCTGGTACTATAGCTCATGTCATTGCCAACTCTACCAGCAGACTGCATGGAGGCAATATTCTGTGGCCACAAGATAGGGTGCAGGACAGCATGACTTGTTTGTACAGGAACATGCGAATATAGACAACTGGAACAAGATTGCGTCAATGTATGTAACATTTAATGCTTAAGAACAGTAGATATATCATAATAATTGGCCTAATAGGATGTTGATTTAATCTGCCACTGTATACCAAATTTTCTTGTACATATAGTACAAATAGTACAAAATTAACAGCACTTAACTTGTGCGCCTTAAAATATTTACTTAATTTTTAGTCAGAAAATATTTTCACTTTGTGTAGGGTTTTTAGATGGTGTTGTATTTCTTATCATTACATCAGTTTGTATACTTTTATTTCAAGGTGCTAATGCTCCAGTTATAAAAGCCATGTATTCATGCTCATTCATATTAAATTATTTCTAGTACCTCTTGCAAATAAGAAACTGAAATGCAATAGCTTTATAAAAAAGTTGCATATTATTTTATCACTTTTATTATATCCTACAGCTCATTGGTATCCAACCGAAGTATGTTAATCCTAAACGTAAAGGAAATAAAGATTTACACTTAAGCAATCTCCATGTGTTACTTTGGTCTCTTGGTAGAGGCCTTTCTACCCAACATGCAGCTTGGCAATAGCCATATTTAGATTTAGTACATCTTAATTATCATAAGACCTGCTACCATTTTTTAACAAAAAATGCCTCTGACCATTAACTTCTCTGAAAACCTAAATAGCCTATAAGCTTGGATTCCCTTCTAGAATACTGCTGCAGTGCTTCTATCCATTTGTTGTTTTCCCTTTACTAGGTAAATTATTAGCCTTCCTTAGGCTTGGAAGGATTCTGTTTCAATCGATAATTGTCGGTAAATGTCGATTTCAGCTGACACACTTAAATCGATGAAAAAAAATCAACCAGTAACAGTTGGCGTGCCTGCAGGGATAGGGTATCACTGGCCCTGCTATCGTGCATGGAACTCTCTGTATCCCTGCTGTCATAGGAGTGAGTGAGGGGTTCCCTGACAGCGGAGCTGCAGAGGGGGCTCTGTTCTGCCTTAGGGCCAGTGTCACCTGATTCCTGGTGGCAACAATATGCATTGGGGGCTGCGGCCCTCACAGGATAGAGCTGAGACCCATCCAGGACTGTAAGAAGGAGGAGGCATAGTCCTCAGCCATGAAGGAGGCTACCCCACTGCTTAATGGCTCCTGTGGCAGTTCAGGGTGAGTCTACTGCAGCCCTGCTGTCATGAACCTGCTTTCTAACTCACCAGCTGCGTGTGCCGGTGGTCTCTGTTCTCTGCTCTGCCCAGCCAGGACCATAGCCTTCTCCACACATTGTGGCTACAGGGATCAGGTGTCATTAGCCCTGGGCTCCACTGTCAAGGCCCCGCTTGCTCACTCAGTAGTTTGGGAGCCATCCCTGAGCTGGAAATGTTCATCGGTGAGGCAGCTTCCTTCACAGCCAAGGATTTTTCCTGCTCTTTAAGTCCTGTCAAGGAGGTCTGTGCTGTGCTGGACCAGGATGACTGCAGCTTCCACTGCACTTTGTGCCTCGGTGTCCTGACACCTGTGCCTACGTAGGGAGCCCCCTGCAGCCAACTGTCAGCACAGCAATTTTTATTTAAAAAATAAAAATTGGTAAAAATCATTGATGTATTAGAAAAAATAATCTAATTCTGCCAAGCCTATTCAGATTGCAGTAGTACTTGGGCCCCAGCCTTACTGTGCTAGGCACTCTTCTGATACATAAGAGAGAAATCATTGCTCTGAAGAGTTTATAATCCAAGTATGTTCTTAGTTAGGTTCTCCCTCCCATTAAAAATAGTTCAGATTGATAGGGGCACATAGTGCCCAGTAGCAAGCACTCACTGCTCTGCCCTGTGCTGCTTTCTAGGTGTTGGGAATGCTGTGTGCTTCTCAAAGGATAATACTGTCCTCCTCTAACATTACGAAGCCAACTTCTTCCACATATTGGTGGTATTTTGCTTCTGTCATCTTTCATTTTGTTCAGGGCATTCCTAGTTTTGTCAGGGTACACAACTCGATTGTGAAACAGGTCTTCAGGGCTAATTTGTAATCAGGAGGTGGGAAGGAGCACTTGCCACTGGGATGAAAGGAGCATGAAGAATTGCCAGCTTTGTCAACTGGAGGGTAGTTAAAGTGGATACGTGGCAATGGAGAATTTAACACTTGGAAGGGAGATTGTATTGGGGCATACCACTGAGGGGGGGAGTAAGAACCATTGGTAGCAAGGAGAGGAGGGTTACAATTCTTGCCATTAGAATAGGATTAGGAGGCTTTGTTATCTAGGAGGGGGCTTATGGCATTTCCTTCTCTCTTCTGATGCCCCCTCCCAAAAAAAAAACCTGAAGAGAGATGAACTTCTGCAACATCCCCTTATTGCTGCATCCCAGGTATGGCTTACAAGAATGCAGGTTTCATGTTGGCAAGCCGCTTCCATTGATTAAGCCCTGCCTTCCCTAAATAGTGGGCAGGAATCAGAGTATGGTTTTTTTCTATACCAAATCCAAACCTACAGCTCATATTCTAGCCTGAAAAATCCAAACCTACAGCTCATATTCTAGCCTGAACTGTTTACCCTATGCTACAATAAATATTACATCTTACTGCATCATGCTCTTATTTGAAAGTCTCCATGTACATTACATTTGTTTAGTGTTCTAGAGTTTTGTAGTTTTCTCTCTTGAATATGTACATGTCCTTTGAGGCATTGTAACCTGGTAAATATGGAATTTGCAAGGTTTTAGCCAGAATTAAACAAAGGGTATGTCTGCACAGCTTAAATCAACTTTCACTTGCCAAATGGTAGAAGTCAGAGGAGTGTGATCACACCACGCTTCTTGAATCAGGGTCTTGCATCCCCACTCCACGCTTGGGTTGACATTCAAAGAAGTGCATTGTGTGTAGGTATCCCACATTGCAACTAGTTGCAGAGGCTTTTGAGAAGCTAGTCATCCTCCCATGATGCAACGTTTTTCTCCCCTCCTTTCTTGTCCCAAACAAATTGCAAACGCTTTTCTCACCATTTTTCTATGCCGTGCGCACGCTGTTGCCAGAGAAGCATGGAGCCTGCTCAGCCCTGCACTATCATTGTGAGCATCACAAATACCTCACAGCTTTTCCTGCAGTATTTTCAAAGGCGAGAGAGGAGCCGAAGCATGGAAAATAACTATGTTAATAAGGCCGCCCTGCTACAAGCTATAGAGCGAAACAATCCACATTTGCTGCCGGCTGTCACACATTTTCAGTGCATGGAGCGCCATTTCTGGTCCCGGGGAAACAAGCACAGACTAGTGGGGTCGCATCATTAAGGTGTGGGATGATGATCAGTGGCTGCAGAACTTCCGTACACAAAATTTGCACAGAGCTGGCTCCAGCCCTAAAGCACATGAACACTCACTTGAGACCAGCTCTGACAGTGGAGAAGTGAGTGGCCATCACTATGTGAAAGCTGGCAACCACAGAGTGCTGCCAGTCAGCTGGAAATCAATTAAGAGTTGGTATATCCACCGTTGAAGCTTCTGTGATGCAAGTGTGCACGGCCATTAATAGACTTCTGCTACAAAGGTTAGTGACTTTGGGAAAAGTGCAGGACATAGTGGACGTGTTTGCCGCAATGGGGTTCCCAAAGGGGGAGAGAAGGGGGGCAATAGATGGCACACACATCCCTATCCTAGCACTGACCACCTTGCCACAGAGTACGTAAACCGGAAGGGATACTTCTCAATGGTGTTGCAGGTGCTTGTGGATCACAAGGGTCGTTTCACCGACATCAATATGGGATGGTCTCGAAAGGTGCATGACGCACGCATCTTTTGGAACTCTGGTCTGTTCAATAAAATGCAGGTGGGCACTTTCTTCCCTGACCAAAAAATAAATTTTGGGGATGTTGAAATGCCAATAGTGATCCTGGGGGGATCCTTTCTACCTCTTGCTCCCTGGGATAAGGAAGCCCTGCATTGGGCACCTGGACAGCGAGAGGAGTGTTTCAATAACAGCCTCAGCAAGTGCAGAATAGTTGTGGAATGTGCATTTGGGCATTTAAAGGCCAGATGGAGATGTCTACTCACTGGGCTTGACATGACTGAAAACATCCCATCAATTATATCCACCTGCTGTGTGCTCCATAGTTTGCATGAAACAAAGAGTGAAAAGTTCCCCCAGGGTTGGGCGTGGAGGCTGGTAGTCTGGCTTCAAATTTTGAGCTGCTGGATTCCAGCCCTATGTTCAGAGCCAACCATGGAGCGATTTGCATATGAGAAGTATTGAAAATCCAGTTCTGCAATGAATCGCAGTAATGTTTCTGTCTGCTGTGCCTTTCTTTCCCATTCCCCACCCCTGCACCAATGGCCCCCTCCCCTTCTTAACCTGCCCAAGTTATGAATGAATAAAGGCAGATGTTTTTTAAAGCAGCAAAGTTTTATTTGTGATCCATTTCACAGGGGGGAAAAGGAGGATAAGTTAACGTTATAAAGTGTCATTGTGCAAGCAACTGTAGTTTTGTGCAGTTTTTTCTGCTTGCCTCCACTGGTGTGGAGTGCAACACACATTGCACCCTCAGCCTCTTCTTAGAGTGCTTGTGGATGTGGGCTGATAACAAAGTGTTAGGCGGTGGAGCGTTTTGGAGGGGCTACAGAGGGAGTCTGTCCTGCTGCTGCTTTTTCTGGAGCTCTACCAGATGCCTCAGCATGTCAGACTGATCCCTCGTAATACGCAACATCTCCTGTTGTATATCATGCTCTTGCTCCTGTGCTGATCTTCTGTGTTCCATGTCCATGTCTAGTTTTTCAAACAAGGACATTCTCAAGGCTCTCAGTTCTGTGTCAGCAGCCACGGAAGCATTCATTAGTTCGCTGAACATGTCATCCTGCATTATTTTTCCTGCTTCCTAAATCTGGGAAAGTCTTTCAGCAGGAGTTATGCATGGGAGGCTGAAGGCCAAATGGTTGACTGTGAGAAAAGCAAAGCACAAAGCTGCCATTGTTAGCTGACTCAAAGTAGTAAAAGAAATGTTACAATGTAAAAAGAACTCCCCTTCATATTCTGAAGGTGAAGCCAGACGCGCATTCCAATCTGTATGTAGCTGACGGGTCGGTGTGGCATTCCAGATGTGGTAAGCAAGGGGCCCTATGAAGAGGTTGCTTTAGCACTAAAATGCACAATGCACACTTGAACAAGGAGAGGGATCACTCGGCTCCCTTGTAACATCCCAAGGACTAGTCTGGGAGGAGGTGGGCAAAACAGATTAGAGGACACTGCGGGTGAAGTGTAGCAGCAGAAAACATAGTGCAAACCTGTGTCCCAACCTATAACACCCATAGCAATAATACCAGTACTAGGAATTGTTTTGGGGAGGTGCCCAGGGCCACTGGCCACAGGAGAATAACAGGAGTGACTGTATTAGTTGGATATTTTAAACTTGTGCCATCTTCCCTAGGTGATTATATGTGATATCAGTCTGCTGAGGGTAATGCAGGCAGAAACAAGTTTTGCTGCAAGCATCGGGGTAGAGGCGTGGCCCTTTTGCTGCTATGTTGTGTTCCATGATGATGCCATCTCATTTAATAGCAAGTGGAGGGGTAAAGTCTCCTCCTGTGGTGGAAGAAATAAGGCTGCCCTTCTCAGGAACCTTCTGCAAAGGATTACAGATTACCTAGATGAAAGTTTCCTTGAGATATCCACAGAGGTTTCTCAGAGCATACCTCTGCACATAAATAGTCTGTTCAGGGAGTAACCCTCCACTGAAATTTGCCAATGCCCAGGAACCCCATCCCCTCAAAAACACAAACTCCTTTTGAGAAAATGGTCTGGGGATATAACGGCAAAAATTAGATTTGCCACACACACACACTCACCAGATGTACCTTCCCCAGCATCTTGATCAGTCCTGCTATCCTGTGTGTGGCAGGGCTGCTCTGGGGTAACGGACAGGTTCTAGCTATCAGGGAGAATGGCTACCCTGCACCCGGATCTTCTCCTCATCCACGGAGTCGTCCTCATTTGTTCTGGACTGGGATTCTACAGAGGTATCAATGCTGTGTGGTGGCACAGTGGTGGGGTCACTTGTAAAAGTGGCATGGTTTGAGCGAGGAGCCAGAATAGCTGTTAGCTTCCCTAGTTTTCTGATAAGCCTGCCTCAGCTCTTCGATCGTAACGCGGTACTACTGCGTGTCCCTGTTGTGCCCCTTCTCTTGTGAGATATCTTCTCGTAGATATCTAAATTTCTTTTGCTGGTTCAGAGCTGAGCCAGAACAGACTCTTTGCCCCACAGATGGATGAGATCCAAAACCTCTGGTCGACTCCATGCTGGAGACTGTTGGGGCCATGCAGTCGCCATGAGTGGTTCACGTACAACGCTCTCTCCGTGCTGGCCAAACTGGAAGTGGAACTTCAAAATTTCTTGGGGCTAGAGGGGAGGAGCTATTTCCTGTTTACATGGCCATGTTACAGCAGAGCGTGAATGTTCAGAACGGTCACTCCGAAGCATCATGGCATACCTCCCGGAGGCCAATGGAATTGATTTATGTTGCACTCTACCTACACTGATGCAAATTCGACCCATGGAGTTTGACTTCAGCGTTATACCACTTGTGGAGGTGTTATTATTAGGTCGACTTTTACTGCAATTTAGATCAGCGGGACTTGTGTGCCAGTGGAGACCGATACTTCAGGGGGTTGACACAAGCAGCGTTACATCGACCTCCATTTGCCAAGCCAAAAAGATGCCCCTCTCTCTGGGATCACCTTTTAATTCTTTATAGCCCTCTGCTGGGCTAGAGGAGGAAGGGGAATCACCTTTAAAGAATTTCACAATGTTGGGGTTCATATAATAGAGGAGTCTTTTAAGGTTTCATCATGGAAAAACTATTCAGATAACAAAAAACACTATTTCCCCCCCAGTTCTTTCTCAGGCACGTTCCCATTCTCTAGTGGATGGTCTACCATTCACCCCCTTTCTAATCCCAATTAAATTTCAAAGCCTATTGGGTATGGATACAGAATATTAGGCACAATTTAGTTTAGATGTTGGATTCCTTCCTTGACAAATTTAAATAAATAAAATTGGTGTTTGCAAGATTTACTTTAGAATGGTATGTTGTGCAATAAGGTTTTAGCTGAAAAAACAATAGCTATTGAATTAAGCTACTTACAGAGTGAGCTATAAAATCTTTCTAGATATCTTTCTCAAACTGCCGAGCAGCAAGGTGACCAGACAGGGAGTGTGAAATATTGGAATGGGGTGGGGGGTAATAGGCACTTATATAAGAAAAAGTCCTGAATATTGGGGCTGTCTCTATAAAATTGGGACATTGGGTCACCCTATGAGCAGCCAAGGCCTCATTCCCTCCCCCCAACAAGTTAATGGGTTAAAATGGCAGTAGAAACTGCCTTGTAATACTAGGGTTTGAAAAGTGCACTTAACCACTTGCTCAGAGCATATAGAATAAAGCATCAGGCAAAGTAATTTACAATCCTGTTTGCCTTTGAGGATAATGCAAAGCAGGACTGCATAATGGAAGTATTATTTCCTGTATTTTTGTCAATTCAAGGTCCCTGCTTATCTTGTACTGGAAAAGGCAATGAAAGAGAAGTGGCTTCATTTCTTATTTGTGCTTTTTTTTAAATGGTTTAGAATGTCTCAAAAACAATGGGTACAGGATCATACACTTGCTATTACATGGATGAGGACTGAGAGACTTAAACAGGCAAAAAGAAATCTGAAAATATTATGTGATTCTGACCCCTAACAAATCCACTGACACGGAAACATTGGGTTCATCAGTTCCATATATACTTTTCATTAAAATGGCTTTCGCTCAGGGTTGATTCAAAAAGTCTCTAATTGATATTGATCCTTGTTGCACAAAACTGTTTAATATATACACTATTTACATAGCAAGCTAACCACCATGGTCAAAAGAGGAACAATGAGATGAAACATTTCATGAGTCTATCTTTTGTTGTTGTTTGACTGTAGCTTCATTCTGGTGCAACTTTTTTAATTTGAATTTCAAAAATTAGATATTTTAAGTGGCTATAGTTCTTGCATTAACAGTCACTAATGATTTAACAGAAAAAGTATTGGAAGGATTAAAATACATGCAATGGCTTAAATATATTTCAGTGGTTACAAATTTTAGGACCCTGTTGAAGTTAGGGAAGGTATTAAATTGGATTTTCTTAGCTAATTGATAAGTCTACTATGTGAATGGTTTTTCTTGCTTTATGAAAGATAAACTATACACAAAAAAGGCTTTCTGATGTAGCTACCTAAACTAGGGTAGTTGGTGGTCTCCTGTAGAATTCTATTTTTTTGCAAGTATGTAATGAAATATTTAAGAAAAATAAATCTAGCATAACTGAAATTTGAAGTTGCCCATATATTCTTATTTAGAGATATCTATCTGTACAGCAGGCAACTTGAACTGTTCCCGTACTGGAAAATTTAATGTACCACTCAATTACTATTCTTTAGCTCAATTTAAAATAATAGATTGGGAGTAAGGTCTTAATGCAGTGTAACCTTTGGAACATTAGAAATAACCTCTTTTCCTTCTGAGATTGGTGTACAGTAATGGTATCCGTCTTATTACATTACATGAATATATTTTCTAATTGTATTAAAACTTTTTCACTTGATGGTTGTTCAGTATATCTCTTTGCTCTTACCCAATACACTCCAGAACTGTTTAGAAATGATACTGTCACTTGCAAGAAAATATGCCACATTTTATGGCTTTATGGTTCACTCATTGTATTGTTTTGGGATTACATTAACTCTAGCTTGATATCTTTTCAATGTTTGGACTTTTCATTTATCCTTTTGAGATGATTTTGGTAGAATTTAGTATTCTATTTTAGCACAGTCTATTTAGTTCCTCCTTGTTAGTGGGAATCCTTTGTTTTCCCATTGCACACTTAAGTTCTCTTTTTATTGATGTGTATAGTTGCAACTATATGAAGTATGGACCAAAATACCTTGACCTATGTCTATATTTTTAACACTGTTCCTTAGACCTCTGAGTTTGTTCGAGAATGCTCATAGGTGAAAATGAATATCTACTGCTGTTCTGTTTTTGAACCTTAAATAAGTCACTTCATTAAGAGATTTATTTTTTGGCTTATCCTGTCCTTGGAAACTTAAACTTCCTATTTTGAATATTGTTTATTTTTTACTGGGCACTCTTCTTTCAGAACTGAACACCTTCCTGCCATCATTTACTTTCAGCAGTGTGCTGGGCTTGATTTCTTCCACCCTTCCCTTCTACCCCCACCGTCCTGCCCTCCAATTCACCTTAATTTGGAAGTCAACCACATCTAAATTACATATGTATCCCTTCATAATTAAATATATTGTATAATTCTTGGTATAGTATTATGATGCCATAGGAAGATAAATTCCGTGTTTCAAAGACATTTGTCATGTGCCTTCTTTGTCTGAATGTAATTAAAGTGGGGCAGAGGGAGCATTGGTATGAATTAGTTAATACCATAGTATAGTTGAGATTTTAAATGCATAAAAGATAGCAAACTCAAAGTTCTGGTTCCTGCTGTAATTATGCCACATTGCAGGTACAAATACTAGCTCTTCTGTCTTATTTATACACTGGAAAAGAAAACACAACATATGCATAAGGGGGTTTGTTCCTGCTTTTTTGAATTTTGAATTGTCAAAGTTTGGTCCCAATCCTGTGGTCAAGGCAAAACTTCAACTAAGTTAAATGGGAATTTGTCTAAGGAATTCACAGTTACGGAAAGTAGGGAGCAGAGGGAGGTGAGAAATGAGGAAGTAACAGAGATTTGTTTATTGTACATGTAATATTTAGCCCGAAGCACCAAAAACCTAGCCGAAGTGGAGTGAATGTTGAAAATATCTGTCTGTCACTGCAGTAAAAAAATACTTTACAAAGACACAGTAATTTATGGAGCACACGTTTCATAAAGGCATTGTCATGCAGAAAATCTTATTTTTACTGATTTAAAACATTGATTTAGTGACAAGTGTTCCTATAGCATTTGCAAACTGTACAGGGAGGGACTCTGTTACTTTCAAGATGTGCAAAGATGGACTTTGCTTTTACCACAAGAAATTATATTTCCTCCAGTTAGATTCCTTACAATTGCTGTCCAGGTAGTACTAGGCACACAGGAGACACCTCCACCCCTTACCTTCCTCCCACGTTTTGCAAGGAGAGCTGTGTATTGGAGAGGCATATAGAATCATAGAATATTAGAGTTGGAAGGGACCTCAGGAGGTCATCTAGTCCAATCCCCTGCTCAAAGCAGGACTAACCTCAGCTAAATCATCCCAGCCAGGGTTTTGTCAAGCTGCTGCTTAAAAATCTCTAAAGATGGAGATTCCACCACCTCCCTAGGTAACCCATTGCAGTGCTTTACCACCCTCTTAGTGAAAAACATTTTCCTAATGTCCAACCTAGATCTCCCCCACTGCAACTTGAGACTGTTGCTCCTTGTTCTGTCAGTGGAGTGGAGGTTCTTTTGAAGTTGGCCCTAGAACACCACATGGCATTCCCTCCTTGATGGCTTTCTCTGTCTTAACTCTGAACTAGCCCCAGTTGCACCTGTTTTGGCATACTCCTGCTTTCCCTTTATGAAGTCGTCATTGAATCCATACTATACACTAGAACTTCTTTTAATAACCAGCATTTTAAATTGTTCTACCATAAAGCCAACCAAATATGGTCAAAGGTACCAGTCTTCATGAAAACCAACATGCCAAAAACAGTTCGGAGTTTCTGGCCATGGTATTTTGTAGCTATGAACATAAAAAATGTTAGAAAAACATTCAGAAGGTAAGGTCATTTAATTTTGAGCTCTCATCTCTCCCAAATTCCATGTTCAATTTGCCTCAGACTTGTGAGAAAAATTGTACCCTTTTAAGATAATCTTTAAGTGAAAATTCAGGCAGGTTGTCATTTTAGTGAAGTGAGAGGAGCTCAAAATAGTGTTATAAAGGAAGGCTAGTGACAACCTGAGCTATGAGGACACTCCCTTGTGTCTTTAAAACAGATGACCTGCAGTTGAGGCAGTTTATTGTAAATAAATAAATAAAATAATTATTTTGTTGTTTGAAAATAAACACTGCAATGGATAAAATGTCCAATGCCATATTATTGAATGTCATGGTAGAAAAACAGACAAATGTAGTCGAGTGGCTAGATCACACCTGGGACCTGTTCTCCACTCTTTCACTTACTTGCACTATGAACATAGACAAGTCACATCACTCCTGTGACTGTTTCCACTAATGCCGTACATTTAACTTGTCTGTTTAGATTGTAAGCAGGAATTTTTTTACTATATGCATATATAGTGTCTAACATAATGGGTCCTTGATCTTTGTCTTGATCTATGTCAGTGGTTCCCAACCTTAATGGCTTAAGGCCACAAATACCATTTTTATAACCCTGAAGGACCACCAGTCTGTCAGCAGTCCCTGCTCCCCCACTGCCTAGCCAGAGGGAAGGAGTTCAGTGAGGAGGATCTCCTAGTCCCCTGGCTGCAGCGAGGAAACTGTGTGCTCCATCTCTATGCAATGGTTCCCTTCTGCAGCTGGGGGGGACAGGAGATCAGTGTTCCCCTCCTTCTGGCTCCAGCAGGGCTCCAATGCCTAGGGATGCAGGTAGAGCACTTTGCTGCGCTCCCTGCTACAACCAAGGGGAGGGAAGTGTTGATCTTCCATCCCCTTGGCTGCAGCAAGGAGCCTGCACTGGCAACACATTACACCTGGGTGCCTGGGCAGTGGCTCACTTCTGCAGCCAGCGGGAGGGAAGCTGCAGGCCACTTTTAGCCTGTGGAAAGTGGCCCATAGGCCACAGGTTGGGAATCACTGCTCTAGATGCTACCACAATACCAGTATTAAATATTTGATTACTTGCATGCTTATATGTATGTGTATTTAGTAGCAAATTAAAGTTACAAATGAGTATATTTGTGAAACTTACACTTAACTCTTTCGTCACTTAGGTTCCTGTGGCTAGAGCCAGCATTCTCTGGCTTATTGGGGAATATTGTGAACGTGTTCCAAAGATTGCACCTGATGTTTTGAGAAAGATGGCTAAGAGCTTCACTAATGAAGATGACCTTGTGAAGCTGCAGATCTTAAACTTGGGAGCAAAACTGTATTTAACCAACTCAAAACAGGTAAGAGTAAGACTATATAAACAAGTGATCTTTTTCTGACACAGTAGAGTACATATTGTGCATTCTTCATGGATTAACACTCGTTTCTTACATATATGTTTAAAGCAAAGAAGCTTTACATGTGGAAGCTTGCTGCTGCAACACTGATTCGACCCAAAAGTAGTAGCACGCAGCACAGGAGGTCTGTGACTTGTTGCCTTAGCATGAAGGTTGTGTGAAATTCGATAATTCCATTTACAGGGATTGTGGCAAACCCGCTTGGATTTTGAGTTGTTTGAGGTAATGCTTTCTGAATGTAAAACCAAAATGCTGACATTGCTAAGTTTCACATGCTTTTGGTAAACTGTTGGGACCATGTTTTACCTCCCACCATGTGTCCTAAACTCCCTTTTACCTTTTTCTCAGGAATAGCCTAATAACCTGCAGTCCCTCTCCCTTGTGATGGCCACTCTTACCTAAATTTCCCTTCAGCATCTATAACAGTGCATCTGTCTTCTCCATTTTCAGCAGCACTGTTCTAGGAGGTGCTCCTCTGATCACAGTATTGCCTGCCACTGAGACACCATAGGGAATCTTTTAATCTATCTGATTAACAAATGAGATTATCTAGGTTGTTTAATTCATCACTTTAGTAACAAGCAAAATTGATTTGTATTGTAACTGTAAATGTATTTAGTTTATACTGTGCCAATTAGTACAGTCCTAACTTGTATACCTAATTTGGTTTTCATTTCAAGAGAGAAAAAGATATTACTCATTAAATCTAAAAAGGAAAAAGATGCTGCTACTACTACACTAAATTGGCATGTTTAACTTGAGTCAGCTTTTTGATTAGCTTTTTTCTTTCAATGTTAAGGAATTTTTCTACAGCAGAGAAACTGGTAAATTAGTCGGGGGAAAAGGGTAAGGATCTTGTAAAGGGTAAGGAGCCTTATATAGTGATCCTTTCCTTAAAAACTCTGAGGGAAGAAATAAACTGGGAGGAAATGCAAACAACATCTTGAAATCTCATGACAAACTTTTATTTTTTTCAAACAAACTTTTAGAAAATATTAAAGAAAATAAACTTCCTCCAACGGTTTCATTTCATTTCACACTAACGCCCCATTTTAGGCTTGAAAAATGAGAACATGTCTCTTGCAATTTTGGGGTTGCTAGTATTTGATATTTTGTGTGTGGTATTGTATATTTTCAAATATTGGGTATTTTAAATTCATGTTTTTATTTTCAAATATTAACAAGAACACATGAAAAAACATTTGGGTAAGGCAAATGTAAATTCTTTTACAAATTCTAACAGATTCTTTACTCAATTCTGTACATGATGCAAGTTTAGCTAATTTTAAAAGCTTTAACTGTTGAAAGAGTTGTAGTCATGTAGATAATCGTACTGTGTTTAAGAGACTAGTACAAATAGGAGTAGAAATGAACAGGAAACCAAATCGTACTCCCCAAATCAACCTAATTTCCCAGGATGTGGAAATGACATCTTATAAAGGTTGGGGAGAGGGATAGTTTTGAATCTAACATTTATTATTGGTTCTACATCTGTTTGTTGACATTCTTAACGTTATTTTACTTTTTAACCAGTTATATATTTTTTTTCTGGAGGTTTTCCTAATATATGTTGGATCCAAATCAAACATATTAGTTGTCAAAATATATGAATAAAGCTTTCAATAATATTTAGCCTAGATAACTTCAATATTCTATAGCAAAGTCAAAATCCTTTACCCTTCCCACCACCTCCATATTTTTATATTGATAAGAAAGCCTTATTAAATTAATCAGTAATCTGATAACGCTCTGATCTTTCAGTATGTTTCCAGTTTTCTACCTCCACCCGAATATCTTCTTCTTTCTTCTTATACCCGCAATTATGGTACAATAATGTATATAACACAAATGCTATGCTAGATTTCAACAGTATTTTGGAATTCTCTCTTTATATTTAAAAGGTTAATTTCTATAGCATTGTAAACGCTATATGATATCAAATAAAGCAGGTGTTCTCAACCTTGAGTTGCAACCCTTTGGGACTGCAAAGAGTTTCTGTTTGGATGGGGCTGGTCATGAGTGGGACAGATATGAGCACAGACACATCTCTGAAACCAATAAATCAACATTATAAATGTGATCTGCATCTTGTGAGCCAGAAATTGTATTCTAACTCAGTGGGGGAGGTTTACTGATCTCCTTCCCCACCTCAAGCCCCAAGAATAACAATCAAAGGGAGGTGAACAGCATACCTCCAAAGGCATACCACTACTCCAGTGGGTTTTTTTTTGCATACATTGGGATGGACCAGAGGCCCAGGAAACAGAGAGGCTTTTGTTACAAAGACAGAGCTTAAACTGACTAACGGCACTCTCGTCATTAATCTGAAAACTGACACAAACCTTTAATCAAGAGGGCAAACCTTGCTTAGAGGGTTTGAAGAAGTTTCACACTTGCTAGGCCCGCATGTGGAAGATGGTGTCCTCTGATAAGCGTAGTGTATATATAGGCCTTTTTATTTTTTAATGCATGTTTTCTCTGTATTGTTGTTGACCTTAAATGAATAAATTTTGTTTTGTTTTTTAAGCAGTCTGGTTACTGGTAAAATTATAAATACTTCATTGTCCATAGAGGAAGAATGAACCTGCAGGAAGTGAACTAGGTCAGACCTGCTGGGATAACACATTGAATTGCAGGGAGACTGCAAGCCTAAATCTCCAGTCTGTGGGCAGAGTGTCTCAAGACTCTGTAGAGCAGTAATGGCTGGAGGCATGATGTCTAAAGGGACATTCATTCAGCAGACCACACTATGGGTCAGACATGCAGTTACCTCAAACCTGTCACAAGGACCACTTCCCTTTTTCTTACCCTGTCATTTCATATTAAAAAACAAGCTTCTAACCCTTATAGTCATGGAGATAATTTCAAAAACTTGAACTGAATATAAACTGATACTTATGCCTGCCTGAATATGCATATAGCCTGAAAAATTAACTGAGAGGTATGAACTGTCCCATTCATCTTGATGAAGGCCATGTGAATTCTTTCATTGTATGACCATTGAATATAGCCTTTTTTCACAAAGCTACAAATGGAGCATTTTTGTCATGAAAGTTGCCCAATTTTCTGTAGCTAGTTGCCTGAATTTTTTTTCTGTCTCCCTGCTCTGCTGGACCTGCCTACCAGTTGCTCTCAAGCTTGAGCTCTCCACTCTACAGGCAGTTAATTGGGTTGCAGGGCATATTCCCTGCACTATACCAGAGAGAGAGACAGCAGAGTCGTTCTGACCATTTTCCGGTCTTCTATGGATCCATGACTTTGAGTCTGCTAGAGAAGAAAGTTGGACTGCAAATAGAACATGCATCAGATTGTTTGTCAGCTATCAATGTGCTTTAAAAGAGTTGTCACAAGTAGTTTACAAAGGATTCAGGCAAATGCAGAAGGCCATTGAGAGGAAGGAGCATTGATCCATTTGGAGACCTGCTTCCATCCTTATGAAAGAAACTTACTGAATTCTTCAAATGAAAGGCTATAGGCTTACAAAATGAGAAACTGTTTTATCCATGGCAAAGCTGTAAACATAAAAGTTCTGCAAGCACTATACTTAGGAGTCCCATGGTGGTCCAGGTAGGGAAAAGTTTACGAGCCAAAACTTATTTTAAAAAGTGGAAGATATATATTTTTGGTAATATCTTCAAAAAAAATTTTTATGAGCTTCTTTTTTTCTTTGACAAATCCTACTGTATTTTGAAATCAGATGTTTGGAAGGGAAACATGTTTTCAAAGCATAACACCAAATCTTTACCAGATTTTTTAAAAATAAAATGACCTATGTTTACTTTACCATAGTAACAGACTCTGGCTTTAAGAAAATTTATGTCTGTTGCATTTCTCAATAATATTTATTTTCAGTAGTTTTTAAAATGGTGCATAAAGGTTAGATGCAATTTTTTTTACTTGATTTGTGGTGATTATAACAGGTCCAAGAAACAAATGTTTTTTCTTCTTGTAGGGAAGACTTATAATTTGAAATAAGGACAGTCCTGAATACACTAAAGACCTGGTAACCTAAAAGATTATCCTGTTTTAAATGGGCTATTGTGCCAGCCTTTTTTACCTCAACAAGCGAGGAGGCACCAGATTTTGCTTCCTCTCCTCAGGTAATCCTGCAGATGTTGGGAGCTATCTAGTAAGGAAGGAGAGCACAATTTGCAAACAGTTAGATAGATCCTCATAAATTGTCTCTGCATCAAAGACTGACTGATCAGATTTTTATCCGGTTGTGACATGGGTGGATTGCCTCACCATTCACCCAAACAAAAAGTTACCAGTCTTCTGCTCATAGCATCTAAAAGAGGGACCTCAAACAAAGGACACCTTCAGTGTCCTCTGGGGAAGGATACTTATATACATCTTTCCACCAGTGCTGCTCATAACAAAAGTTCTGGCAAAGTTCAGGAGAGACTGACTTGATTGATAGTCCTAAATAGAAGGTTTTCATTTTTTGCTGCAGATGACCAAAACAAATTTCATTGGCTGGGCAGCCTCAGATAATCCCTCAGAAACTGGTCACATAACTCCATGCCAAATTGGGAGCCATGACTCTGGCATCATGCCTAATGACATAAGAGAGCTCCATAAACGTGACCATCTCCAAACAGATAGCTAAATCCTCCTGACCTCTGAGAGGTCGTCTACAAGAAAGGCTTGCACTTCCAAATGGAGGCTTCCAGTGTTGTGCAAACAGGCCTGAGAGGACTTCTTTTCTTGTCCTGCATAAAAAATGCTTGACAATCTTCTTCACTTGCCTAAGTCTAACTTAGACTCAGTATATCTGTGGGTGATAAGGCCGCTATTTTGGTTTGTTACAAATTAGTTGAAACGTAGCTGGCTTCAAAACTGAGCTTGATAAATTTAGAGGTTATGGTATGATGGGACAGCCTAGTTTGACAATTGACTGATCTTTGAGTACTGGTGGTAGATATGCCAATGGCCTGTGAAGGGATATTAGACGCGGTGGGTTCCAAGATATTACAGAGAATTCTTTCTTGCATGTCTGGCTAGTGAGTCTTGCCCACTTGCTCAGGGTTTAACTGATTGCCATATTTGGGGTCAGGAAGGAATTTTTCCCCAGGGCAGATCGGCAAAGGCTCTGGGGGGTTTTCGCCTTCCTCTGTAGCATGGGGCACTGCTCACTTGCTGGTGGATTCTCTGTATCTTGAAGTTCTTAAACTATGGTTTGAGGACTTTAATAGCTCAGACGGAGGTTAGAGGTTTATTAAAGAAGTGGGTGGATGAGATTCTGTGATCTGCATTGTGCTGGAGGTCAGAGTAGATGATCATATTGGTCCCTTCTGATCTTAGAGTCTAGGAGTCTGAGATCAATGTGTGTCATTTTGGAGGGGGTGGGAAAAAAATCCGGTTAATATGGGTCTTTTGACATGTTTTCACCATTCATTAAAAATCCCTCAGTAACATAGGATACTAATGAGATTCTGACAAAATTGATGTGAGCTCTTTTTGAGCTATTCATTACCTGTGGGTTCAGGATTTTTATACGGAAGATCATTTTCCTGATTGCAATGAAGTGAGTAAGCTTTGTGCTCTAGTGATCAAAACACTTTTATACCAGATTTTACAAAGATAAATTGGTCTTATGAATTCATCCATAATTTTTTCCAAGTTGGAGTTAGACGTTCCATCTTGAGGAGCCTATTTTCCTGCCAGTGTTCTTCTCATGTCCACATTTTAGTCCTTTCTCCACACACTCAAGGTTAAAATATCCTTGTGATTTTCTTTGTAGCATTCTGAAACCCTTAGAAAGTCTACTACTTATTTTTTTTCATTTGACATCCAATTCCTTTTTCATATGTCCACTGCAGCACCCCATTAGAAGTACTTAAGATTGATGTTTTTTAAAAAGTTTGTTTTAGGACTGCCCTTTTCACCTTGGCATGGCCCCATGAATTATCTCAGACTTTGTAGTAAGTAGACTTGAAGGATGTGATTTCTTTTTTAACTGGGAATCTACCAGTAGCTTAGCAGCTACTAATGTTGCAGATTTTCTGTATTTTCTAGTGTGGTTTCCACTAAAAAGCAACAGAGAGCTTTCTAAGTGCCATTTGGTATTCCCAACAATTCGTTATATTTTGTTACGAATTGCACCCCAACATTCTTGATACAGTAGACTTGTCCAATTACTATGCATGAAATGTCCTCCTTCCCCACATTTTGAGATCGCCTTGATCATCTTCCTTCCTTCCTTCCTGGACCATAGGGAGAACAAGATTTCCTGCATTGCCCTCAACATGCTCGTAACACTTGCAGTTCTTCATTGAGGCAATGACTAATCTAATTTCCATGATTGAGGGCTTCACCTGCAAGAGTCAGGAAGAATTTCTCCTGGATGCACAATTCACCATACGCATTCTGTTTTTCTACCTTTTTCTGGAGAAGGGATGCCAGGCAGGTTGAAACCACTGCTTGAAGGTGGTACAGAGAATCGTCTTTTATGGATGCTTGGCTTGTGTGTCTTGCTCACATGCTTAGGGTCAAACTGATCACCAGATTTAGGGTCAGGAAGGAATTATCCTTAAGGTCAGATTGGCAAGGACCAAATTTTTGCCGCCTTCTGCAGCATAGAGCAAAGATCATCTACTGGGACAGCCATTTTCCATGTAATCAATTCCCTGCCATTTCACGGCCTCAAGTATTAATGGCAACTTGGTCTCTTCTGTTCTCTGCCAGTGGTACATAAATGAGGACTGAAATGCATTAGTGTAACTAAAGTCATGGAGCTCAGTATGTGGGGTTTTGGGTAAAATGTGTTGGCCTGTCACATACAGAAAATCAGACTAGATGATCTAATGGTCACTTCTGGCCTTAAACTCTATGTAATCTGTGAAACAAATATCACACCCAAACTCCAGGATGTGGGTGGGGGTGTATTTTTTTTAAAACTGTGCTGCTATGTTATACTGTTGGAAAAATATCTGACATTTTGACTTTTCATACTATGAATTAAAGTTGCTGGACCTCTTTATCCCATTCCTCCAGGATAACTTGTCTGCTCAAGTCCTTTTCATCTCTCATGTGATTATTCACTTTGTTGGGAAAGTTGTCAACAAAACTGATATAGAATATATTAGTTGTAATGTTTTTGTTTTTATTAATCCAAAAGCCCTTATTTTTATCCTTCATCTCTACATATATTCTAGAAAGTTTGGTTGCATTGTTACAGGACAAGAGGAATTAGTCTTTCCATGCAGATATTTACGTTGAATGCTGCGTATGCTACTCTGAGCAAGTCATTGCTCTTGAAAGAAACTTGAAGACATAAAGCATTCTTCTGTAGGGCCATAGGAATACAAATTTTCTGTGCCTATGTTATGACTGCAGGACATAGAAGAAGTTAATTGTATACTTTGGAATTATGTAATCTTTTGAATTGAAAGATTCTACTTGTAAACAAAACTAAACCTTGCAGGACCAAATTTATTCACCATTGCTGGTGCATGGAGGTATAAAATGCGCTCTCTGTGCCAGCAGGGACCTCTGTGCCCTTGGGGCAATTCACAATTAAAAGTTGTAGTCTTCTCCATTCTGTTGGAATTTGTCAGGCAGAGAGGAGGTTCTTTTTAATTTATGGCTAAGGAGCCCTGATAGCAAAGGTTGCTGGAGGGATAACCTAATTTAGTTTAACCCTTGGCACCTGAGAACCCCCTTTCCAGACAGTACATTTCATTTGAACTGTACAGCATAAATACTGCATGAGTCTTGATTACATGTTTTCTGTCTGACATAAGGTTACAATTTATTACTTTGTGTATATTGCAAAAAAAATGCATTTTATAACCTGCAAAATGTACAAAATAAAGAACATGATCCCTTTTCCAGAGTGCACATAGTACCATGAGAGGATAAGCCTTTTGATCTCTTAGGTGCCTGACAGAAATGGGGAAGTGAAAGGAGAAAGAGCCCACTGAAGAGTGTACTTTTCATTTTTAGAAATTGTATATGTAATTTTTTCAAATCTTTGTTAACATCACAGGGCATCTTGTGATACGTTTACATACCCCACAACATTCTAGGGGAAAAATACATTTCTCTGCCATTTTATTACTATATATATCACTTTTACATCAATAAAAATCATTCAGAAAAAATATACCCATCTATAGAAAATCATATAACCCTATTTTCATTGTAACAGTTGAGATTGTTAAACTGAATTTTTCTTGTAAATTTTACTGTACATTGACATTTTTAGATACAGACATTGTTTGGTATCCATTTATATCTGACACTATTAAAACTCCTGAGTTATTGTTACAATATAGCACAAAAATAAAGCTAAAACATATGGCAAAAAATAAAATATGCAAAGAGCTTATGTTTTTCAATATAAAAAATCCCCTTTGACAAGTTTAGGGCTTCTTTTAAAAAAAAAACACCCTTCATTAATCATCAATTTTGATTTGGAGCACTGCAAATATATTTGTTTACCAGATCAAATTATTTTTAGTAGTTTTTTTTAATGGTTGGGAAATGTATTCATGTAAGTTGTTTGTAGCTCTGTGTATAGTATTGTTCTCTTTACACTGTGTTCAGTAAATCTAAGTTTTTTTGCAGCAGAATGTTCATAGGTTTCCAGTTTCCCTGTTTTATTAAAATTAAACTGAATTATTAAAATTATTCAATTCCTGTTAATATTCTCAGACACTGAATTAGGAAATCCTATTATGCTGTAAAAAGCTGCGATAATATAAGTTGCTCCCTTACATAAATAAATAAATGACCGATATTACTGGAGGCTTTAAGCTGCAAGAAAAAATGGAAGAAGTCTTTTATCCTGGTTTTTAGAGGGCATCAGCAGCTTGCTTTTATGAAAAAGTAACAGCTAAATGCACTGCAAATAATTTGCAGTAATCCAGTTCAGTGATTCATGTGTCTGCTTTAATGGGTCATAATTCAGGGTAAAGTAACTGAGTGCAGTCAGAGTGCAGACACTGCTTATGCCAGGGACAGTATCTCTTCATAAAACACACCTCAGCAGAAGCAGTTTGCCAGCCCCCTAATACCCTCTGATGTTTTGATGTCCTGCATATTTTTCCGATTAAGTTTTGAGTGCCATGTTTTTAGTTGTATTTCCACATTCATTATCCTCACGTAGACCCTTCAGCGGGTTTGCCATATATGATTATTTTTTTAATGATGCCTTTCTTTCCACTTCAGCAGTTTAATAATCTAGCACATGGCTGCTTCTCAGTACTCAGCATTCACCTCCCCAGTGCAGAAGAGGACATGTGGTTTGGCTTCAAAATTCCATTTGCGGCTTTAGAAACGCATATTCCCTATGGAACAACATTTGTTTGACATAACCATTCATTTTTATTACCTCTTTAAATATGTTTATCCAGAGTTATCAATAATCATAAATAACTTATATTCTTTTCTTGCCCTGTTTTTTTCCACAGACAAAATTGCTTACCCAGTACATATTAAATCTCGGCAAGTATGATCAAAGCTACGACATCAGAGACCGTACAAGATTTATTAGGCAGCTTATTGTTCCGAACGAGAAGAGTGGAGCTTTAAGCAAATACGCCAAAAAAATATTTCTGGCGCAGAAACCTGCCCCATTGCTTGAGTCTCCTTTTAAAGGTATGACTGCCAAAATCATCAGCAGAATGTTTATTGCCTAGAGCAATGTGGCAGCATATTCTATTTCTAATATGCCTAAAATTTTGTCTGTTAGCAAATACAAATGAGAACAGTTTGCATTTTGCTTAATCATTTGCTTTTCAACAAGCAAGATTTAAAGTCATAACATCTTGGTTTGTATGTTGCCTATATTTATCTCATAATCCTGATCATGTTGGGTTTGAATGATAGAAAGTATATATCTCAAGTAAGAGTAAACTTCTCTTCTATTTACAGAGATGTCTTTAGCCACTCAGCAAGATTGTCTACCTTAATAGACGGATGTTAGTATAACTATTGTTCATGTGTTATCCATATGAAATGTAATAAAAATCTAATCTATTCAGATTATTTTTTCAGAAATAACACTTTCCCTGATTTGTTTTCCCTAGGTATTTTTTAAAAATCCATATTACTATATAGTATTCTCTCCTATTAAAAAGTTATCTTCCCAATTAAAAATGTAATCTTACTATGCTGCTTCTTTACCATTTTAATTTGTATGTAGTTACTTAATACTGGATTTGAAGCTCTACGGCAGCTCTATTTTGAAAAAAAAAACAACGACCAAAAACTTAAAATTCTGGATGTGTTTGTGCCAAGACATGTATATGGATTGTTTAACTGTGCTGTCATTCTTAATATTCACAGTAAAGTAATTTTTAGAGAAGCTACATTTCAGAGCAACACCTCTAAACACACTGACTGATTAGCTTTTTTATTGACCATTATGGGGGAGATTATTGTAATCTATGGATTTAAATCAGTTTTTTGACCTATGAAGAGCTTCCTAGTTTATATTTATTCCATGACATTTGAGGTAATATAATGCCAATTACCTTTAGCCCTGATTAAGATCTCTTTTTTGATATAGAGCTCATGTTGTTTATTTTTCCTGCTCCCCCTTTTTTTTTAATAGATAGGGATCGTTTCCAGCTTGGTACCTTATCTCATACTCTGAACACTAAAGCCACTGGGTATCTGGAGTTATCGAATTGGCCAGAGGTGGCGCCTGACCCATCAGTGCGAAATGTTGAAGTAATTGAGTTGGTATGTTGACATTAAGCGTAATTTTGTTCAACATATTTGTAGATATTTAAAATAAGAGTTGTATTTTATATAAAAGATTTTTTCTTTTCAAAATGGCTTTAAAGTATTCTTGTGATGTGTGTAAACTGTAAATTGAATAAACTCTGCTTTTGTGGCCTACCTCTGAAACTGGAAACTTTCAGATTTTAAATATTTATTCTACTGGTAATATTCCTTTTCCTGGGGAAAAAAAATTAGATGCTCTGCTCTGAGATGCAGTGTGTTTCCTTGTGGAGAATGTACCTTTTTTCCCTGTTCCTCATGGATTTTTTTCATTACTTCCATGAGTTGCCTTCACCTTGGTTTGAGTTTCAGTAGTAAGCAGCATTTTGATGGCAGTTGATGATGCAGGATTTGCAGTGAAGGAAATTTCTGTCCATTTACCGGACTTTAATAAATGTATAGATGAATTAGTATAACATAGCCTTCAATCCAATCTCATCCGAAACAGAAGAAAATAAGAAAGTATCATTATAAACAAGAACAAAGGACGCAAAGATAAATCATGAATGTGTCCTCTGCATACCTTTCACAGTATATTAGGATGGGGAAAGAAACAGTGGTATGCAAAATCTATTCAGAGAATCTAAAATGCACAATTTATAGTTTTCCTTCATCTTTTGGTGGGATAATCAGTTTTTAAATTAAGAATCGGTCTTCCACCCCATAATTCATATTAACTTCATGCTTAAATTGTGAACTCATAACAGGGCCTATCTTTGTACATCATGTAGCTTGTTGAGGCTCTTGTTTAGGATTTTATTTTCAAAAGCACCTGAGTTAGGATCACAAGTCCTGTTCAGTTAGGGGACGTGTGCTCCTGTGTGGTTTTGGGGGGTGGGTAGGTCAGGGGATGGAGGGATGTGTAAAAATTACTAGGTGAGCTAGACAGCCTCCAAAACAGAAAAGCTTCCGTATCAGAGTGTGCTTTCTGTCCTGAGTAACTGCCAGGCTAAATTAAACATGATGTACTTAGCAGGCAATAAGACAGCAAAGAGAGAATGGAAAGGGACAATGCAGCAGCCAATATGATAAGTTACTCACAAGGGCTAGTGCATAGCATGTTGTAGTAAAGAGTTGGGATCTTTTTTTTTTTTTTTAAAGCAAATGGATGTTCTGTTTGCTTCCATTCCTGTAGAAATTGCAGCAAAATGGGTCACAAGGAGGGACTTGAATGAGGAGAGGCTGAGGGCAAACTCACCAGCACAAGAAGGGTGTGCCAGGTGTAGGGGATAGCCTGAAAGAAGCTGTGAAGACATCTTTACATCTAATATTGAAGATAGAATGGGTGTTTGCCTGCTGCAGCCACAGGAAATTGATCATGTGAAATAAATCCACTTCTTTTTAGTAGATAACCACTCAGGATTCTTGACACATGATAATCTTTCTCCAAGAATATTGCCAAATATGTCCTTGGGAAAATTCCTTACTGACTCCAGTCAACTACCATTTGCTAAATTTTAATGTGCCAAATTTAGCAAATTTAGCAAATTTAAAAATTGCTAAATTTTAATGTGATTTCCAAATCACTGCCACCACTGTGTGAATGACTTGCACCACTCTAGCTTAGCTGGCTTCCAGAGGGTTTTTCCCAGGATACAGTAATCCTCCACAGGTCCTGCACTGCTCTGTTCTCCTCCCTTCCCCATGGTATAAGGGACTTGGATGGGGAGGAAAGGATATGGTCAGAACATGTGTGTTCTGGTGACTGTAAACATTGCCTGTGGATGGACATTGCAGCTTAGAACAAGATAGAGCGCCCTAAGGTTACTCCTAAAATCTGGGGACCCTGAAGTTGGTGCATAGCTCCCTTTCTCATTCTTTATTCCCTCAAGGTCTGTGCAAAGCTGAGCTCAGCTGGACCCAAAGAGTTAAACTTTTGATTCTATAAAATTAGCTATGGTCTTTGATGCTTTTTCATTTCTTTAGTACCATAGTCCTTCTCCAGACTTTCATAATGTGGGCACCTCACCCTTACAGGTATGCGCAAAGCTTGTTTTAGTACTCCCTGGTTTTATCATAAGACAATCTACCATAATTTTCCTTATCTTGCATATAATACTCCTTTTGGAGGCACTCTGTGATCCTATTGGCTTTCTTTGCCACATTGTCTCTCTCTTCCTACATAACTGAATATAGAAGTAAATGATTTTCCTAAATGCTTTCAATTTAAGTTTTACACATGCAGAAATATTTGTAATTCACTTACAGGGAAAAGAACGGTTTGTAACGTTAGGCAAGGTAAAGAAAGAGAAATCTACAGAGAAGTTTTACTCTGAGTCAGAAGAGGAGGAATCAGCCAGCACTACTGACACCGGTATGTATATGGCTACTAATTAAGAATCTCTTGTGTACCATAGCATCAAAATGTGGGGCTATTAGAACTGAAGCAGTTTTTAAAAAGTCAGTGTTAATGTACAAATGGGGAAATAATGCTTAGCTGGAAAAACTTCATTGCAATTGTGTGACAAGTACTAATTGTATGGCTAATATCTGTAAGTATGTAAATTAAATGAGCTTAATAGACTTGACTTTGCTTCTTAGTTAAAATACATGGGAAGGCATTACTCTTCTACAACTTGACTGATCTTGAGAGGTTCTGCAACTCACTGAAATCAAATGTGCATATTGTCTAGGAACAGAAACGTCTACAGACATAATTAGAAGGACTTGCAAATGTTTATCATCTCTCAGGATTGGACCCTAGGTGTTTTAATTGGTTCTTGCTGAGGAATTTGTTTTGGCCACATGTAATGGCATGTTGATAATACCCAGATATAATATAGTGCAGTGATACTCAGACTGTGTGGGTGTGTCTAAATTCTCATAGCAAAATGGCTGACCAACTATTATTATTTTATCAGCTACAGTTAGTTAATAACATAGTTCAGTAAACCTGTGTAATTCTGAGGAGGTTGTTCGTAACTCTGAACGAAATGTTATGGTGGTTCTTCCAAAAGTTTACAACTGATTGACTTAATACAGTTTTGAAACTCTACTATGCAGGAGAAAAATGCTGCTTTTAATGATTTTAATTTAAATAAAAGCACAGAAAGTTTCCCTACCTTCCAGTTCCAAATGAGTTGTGTGGTTGACTGGTCAGTTTCTAACTCTAGTGTTGATAACTCTGAGCTTGTACTGTAATGCAGGAGACATGCTAAAGAGCCACTTGTGGATCTCAAGGCCTCAGTCTAATACCATTGCACTGTAATGTATCCGGATATTATCAATATGCCATTTCTCTCTCTCTCTCTCTCCGTGTGAGTGTGTGTGTGAGAGAGAGAGAACACTAAATATTTCCCCTGTCATGCTGGTTAAATATGAATATATAGTACTGTAGTAAATGAAACAATGAATTCACACTACTGTGGCTCTTTTCAGTAATGTTGATTGCTAATTTGGCTCCTGAACCACTGTGGTCTGAGTATCACTGCCTTAGTGTATTTTACCACGTTTTCTATTAACTAAATTTTGATGGCATTATACTCTCACTATAGAGTACAAAATTTCTATTTATGTAGGCATTGGGGTAATGATAGGGGAAAAGAATGGCAGATGGCTCATATCAGAGATATTGTTTGAAATAAGCAAGTAAGGAGCCTTGTGTCCGGACACCCCAGTCTTTTAAGGGTACTTAAAGCAATATAAGCTGCTCCTTGAGGCTGCCCCTCTCTACTACATCTGAATATAATTCAGATATAGTGGGCAATCTGGGCCTCAATGTTTAGCATTTGAAAATCAGAAGAATTAGCATGTGTATACATAAGATTGAAGTGCATGGAAAAGAGATGTTTTCACATCTGAATTAAGAACTCTTCCTAAAAAGTGATGGTATATAAGTAGAGGAGAATTACTTAGGGTGATTAAGGATTGTGTGTGCAGAGTAATGGACTGAAGCTAGAAAAGGCAACATTCAAATTAGACATTAGGAATGTTTTCCAACTATAAGGTCAGTTAGAAAATGAATAACTTGTTTAAACTGGTGATTAAATCATCATCACTATAGGTGTTAAAGAATAGATTAGATAAAATACTTTGGCTATTACTGCAGAGGGTAGTTCTCATTAAAGCAAGGCTTGGAGTAGAGGACTCAGGAAGTCTTTCTTACTCCTTGTGTTTACATGTATTTTTAAAGAGTATTGGTAAGGATCCTGCTATAACTGATCAGTTTAAAGTAGGGGTTCCCAACCTTTTTGGTTCAAGGGCCACAACTATCATTTTTACAGCCCTGAAGAGCCACCAGTCAATCAACTCATAAAAAATGTATTGATGTATACACCATTAAGGACTACAAATCATTACATATTTAAAGTAAATATTTTGGTGGTACTGTGCTCATTTTTTACATTCACTATTTTACACCTACAAATCACTGCCAGTATGTCACACACTCACAGACAAAGCACTAGTATAGATGGGTGACTGTCACTACATGCTGAAGCACATGGCCTGGCATCTAAGTCATGGTGGATGGCCTGCTAAGTACAGGTCAAACCAGAAGGCACTGATTTTTAGTCCTGTCCCTCTCCTCAAGCATGGTGGGTCCTGGCTGCTCTGCTCTGCCAGCAGCCTTTCTTCCTCCTCCTCTTCCTCCTCCTCTCTCTCTCTCTCTCTCTCCCCTCCCACCCCCCCACCCTCGGCAGCCAGACGGAAGGAGTTCAGTGAGGAGGCTGCCTCCTTGCTGATCTCTCATCCCCCTGACGGTAGCAGGGAAACCACATGCGTCCTGTAACCTCTAACACTCCACTTGGGTCCTGAAACAGTGGCTCCTTTATGCAGCCAGGGGAACAGGAAATCAGAGCTCCCCTCCCTCTGGCTTCAACAGGGACCCCATTGCCTAGGAACCCAGCGAGGAGCCAGGGGAGGGGAGTGCAGATCTCATCCATCCTCTTGGCTGGAGCAAGGAGCCTGCGCTGATCTTGTAGCCCCACAGCAATGTGCTCTGCCTGTGTCCTTAGTCAGCAGATACCTTCTGCAGCCAGCAGGAGGGGAGCAGTGGGTCGCATTTGGCCCCTGGGCCACAGATTGGGAACCACTGTCCTAATTTGTGTCCTAATAATAAAGTGATAATAAATAACTCAATTTATTATGTTGTTATTAAATAACTTAATGTATTATATTTTTTATAATTTAATAAATAATAAAGTAATATTGTCCTAATTTGGACAGGTACAGTACTGTGTGTTCAAGAGAACAGCCTTTTAAAATAGCAAAACTTACAAACTAGAGATAAAGGAAAATAAAAAAACAAAAACATTTGGACTCTGGGTAAACGTAAAATGAATCTGGAGAATAAAATGATGCATTTCTTTTTAATACCTGTATACACATTTGGCTCCTTTATGTACTAAACATATAAAACTGTATTTGTAAAAATGTAAGATTTGATGTGTTTGTGTGTTAGAGAGTGAATCTACTAGTGAAAGTGAAAAAGAGGAGAATGGGAAGGAAGAAGGCAGCAGCATAGAGAATACTGGGAGTTCTTCAAGTGAAGAATTGAGTGACAGTGAATCAGACAGCAAAGAAGGTACAGCAAAGAAAAAGCTCAAATCTACGGAGGAAAGGTAAATATGTTACATGTTTTTATCCTTTAAAGAGCATTTCAGAGTTCTTTGGCTGTAAACACACTTTTGAATACCTAATTAGGCTATTTCTTTGACTCAGGAAATATCTGAAAGCGTTGGCTTAAAATAGCCGTAGATATCCACATGTTTTGAGTGACGTGACTTTTTCAGTATATTTTGAATGTATGTGTTTCATGTTTTCATAAGCTGAATTGTTCGTAGGCTGAATTTTCATATCTCATTAGCAAAATCTTGGGGTGGCTTTCTGAAAATAGAAGTAACCTTGGGAGGCTGAATAAGGGATCAGGCAATTGTATGAAACACTTAATTACCTTTTGCAGCAATTTTGCTGAGGGCTAAAATTAAATCCTTCAACACTTTGCCATTATGTAACTAAGACAATTGATTTTTCTAAATAATGTTATATTAAAAAGATTATGATCCAAATATTAGAGGCAAGGGCTGTGAAGGGAGACGGTCATAAGATATTTAAGTGTTAGCGCTTTTTAAGATTGCCCATTATTAACAACATTATCATGTATTAAAGTATCATTAAAATTTTGAGTAATTGGGGCTAATACCTTGGATTGTATGAATCTGTTTCTTCCACTGCTGTCAGCAAGTGGCCTCTGCAGACATGATCGCCCTTTACTCTGTAGCCTGCTGCCAGCTCACTTGATGAGTTTGCAGCTCAGCTCAGTCGTGGCTGACAGCACTGATTGGGGCACAGTACGCACTCTGCTCCTTTTATTACAGACAGTAATTAAAGCAGCTCGCCCTGCCACTTCCATAACAAACACAGCATAATGCCCTAATTATGACTTTATTAATTTAAGTCAGGATTTAATGATTTTAAAAGTGATTTATATTGTTTTTCCTGTTCAGAACAAATGAAATCTGTAGGTTAAATTAATACAGGCTTTTCATCATTGCAAAGTTTAAAAGCTAGTTACCAGTAAATTCTTTTCATTAGATTAACATCTGAAATTCTAAGTAGTAAGGTAAACAATGATTACCCATCAAAATTGAGTGATGCATAATAAAATAATATTTATCTTGAAAGTCTTATCTTAAAGCTAGAAGCTGCATAAATTCCAAACAAATTACTTTACTTATTGCAAAAGAAGAACAGCTGGCTCACAGTGGATTCCTTTTTGATGTAAATACTGCTGTTTAAGTTACATGTTAGTGGCCTGTGAGGAAACAGAGATGTATTTGGTTGGCACCAGTTTTGATTGGAACTAATGACAAAGTTTAAACAGAAACAAGTAGTGACATTTTCAGTGACCTCATAAATAAATGTTTGTGTATGGTTATTGTATATGCAGTTTACTTTTTGTGTTACTTAAAAACTTCCTATTTCTTTCACCTTGGTTTTGAAAAACAAATATGCTGTTGTAACAGTCACTTTCTACATGGGGCTGTGGTGCTCTTGTTCGGTTTTGGTTTCATGGTGTGTCAAGTTGCTGCCTTAAGCAGCACTACTTTCCTTTGGTTCCAGAATACGATTTTTAGAGTTCAAATACAATTACATGTGTTACGTAGTGTTACCATAGCTCCATTTTTAATAAGTGGGCATCATATTTGTTTCTAAGAAATATTATTTTTCTCCCAACTTTTTTTCTGTCTCAGGTTTTTTTTAAGGTCTTTTCCCCCTTTAAAATACTGTGCCTCTTGTGGAACAGTTGCAACACATGGCGTATACCTACACTTCCCCCAATGTTTTAGCAAAAGTGTAAATTAATTTAAAAATCAGAACTGAAAACTTCCATTAAAGACTCTACAGTTTTGCTAACATGAAAACACTTTATGTATGTTTTATTATATGGATAGCAGGGGAACATGCTGTTCTCTCCTTTGAAGTGTTAAATACTAGCCACTGTCAGAGGTAGGGGAAAAAGAAAGAGTAAAATAGACAAATGATTTGAAATGATAACTTTTTTAAAGCAAATCCACCGTGATATTGAATAATAATGGACAAAAACAATATGATACATAGTCTGCCAGCCTTACTCTTGCTGAATGGTACCTTACCCTGTGAAATACCCCACTCACATGCTTGGGTTATTTCAGAAAGGTACTACGCAGCATGAGCAAGGGTGTGAGAATGTAGTACTACAGTAGCATTGTTGTAAGTGGTAGTGTGTTGGCCCATTCAAGATGAGACTAACTCTCTTAATAAATGTTTCTCTTTCTAGTTAGTTTAATTTAGAAGTATGAATGAATAATAGTAAATTCACCAGAAAAGAGAGACTCTCTCCGCCCCCCTCCCCCCAAAAAAGCTTTATAATCCATCCAAATTCCTTTAATCAAAGCTTACCTAGTTTGAAAGTTTCTCAATGTAATGCAGTAGGCACATTTTTCTAGAAAATGCTATAAATTTAGTACACCCTAACATCAATTATTCCTTTATTGATTACTTTGTTTTTAGTGGTGTTTTATGACCTTTGTGTTTTATTATTCTTTTTGAAATGTTCGGAATGCTGGAGGGCAGAACATTTTCTGAGAGTTCGTTTCCTATATTCCGGTTTCTTTTTTACAACTGGATAATTGTTCATTATTCCTTTACTTTTAAAAATGAATCTATTTTTTTTACACATAGTGACTCAGATGAGACAGAGAAGAAAACAAAGGTGATCTCCAAAAATAGGAGAAGTTCTGGTTCCTCTGACTCAGAATCTAGCTCAACAGAGAGTTCATCGGACTCCAAATCAGAATCTGACTCTGAAAATGATGCTGAGTCTAGAAAACCTAAAATTGCTGCTGTCACCAAGGTAAAATCTACGTTGCCTTGTATAAAGCTCTGTCCCGTCATTCATATATGTGTATTTCTATTTTTAATGGGTTCGGGGATGTACAAATTCTCTGAGATTATACTTTATAAATTCATTTTATTTATCCAGGCTAAAACTACTAGTACGTCTAACAAACATTTGAAAACTTGACTGAACCTTCTGTGTGTTCCAGTGTAATTCTGGTGTAACTTTATTGATTTCAGTGTAGTTTATTTCAGTTTCACACTGAATTCAGAATCTCAGCCTCTGTTTTGCTATTGAAGTCCCCTTGTGCAAATAAATTTAGGGCCAGATCTTCAAAGTGCATGTAAAAAGTCCTGCATATTTATCCCTGTGTAAGTGCATAGATACCCCCCCATGAATGTTAGTCAAGGTTTGCAGGCACCCATACCTAAGTATTTGCAAAAGTAAGAGCTTGTCTACACGGTGTGTTAAAGCCCCTTAGAGGAATCTGATTTGTGGAGCGCTCCAACTTGCTGCGTTCTCAGGGAATGTCTGCACAGCCTGCAGCACTGAGCCTCCCAGGCAGGCTGACAGACTTTGGGTACTAGCTCTCTAAAACTAGCTGTGCTTTGAAGTTATGGGTTAGGCTGGAGCTCAGGCTCTGAAGCCCACCTTCAAGATGCAGCTTCAGAGCATTTTATACTGTGGTTCGAATGTGTTTTCTTTCATTGGAGTGGGAGCGTAGGGCGTTGTCACTTCAGAAGTGGGGAGGACTCCTAAATTCCATGAGATCTCCCATTACATGCATAGAATCCCAAACTCTTAAATTGGACTCAGAAAAGAGTGTCAAGGTGCAAAAAGGCCACCATCTTCTTCAGCAGAACTGTTGTCTGGGTATGTTGAGTCATAACTGCTTATAAGTGAGTGGGGGGAAATGAGATGAGACTGGTTTTTACTCAGGTTAGCGCTGCCAAGCAAATACAGCTATGCATGTGTACTGGATACTGCTGCTGCTTACATATTTAAATAAATGTTTGAAGGCAGTGATTTGCACAGCTATAAATGAGGGCACTGTTCAGCTTGCAGAACCTTTATCATGGATGGCAGGGTATGAGAAAGAGAGAATATAGCTCAACCCTAAGATTTTGGCTGAACTTGTAGACCTGGAAATTAGCAAAAATAGTTTTTTTTTTACTTGTAACTTGATTAGATCTTATGTTCAAGTCAGTGTGGACCTAATAAATATGGAACCCAGGCTGAATCTTGTGAAACATCTTTTCCTCTTGTCATCAAAAATGTTTGTGCATTTCTATCTATGTATTTTTATAGTAACTTCCAGGGTGGAACTACACTTCAGAAGTCTCCATTTTAATTTTGTTACGTTTGAGAATTAGGTGATGCTCAGAGGCATTTTAAAAATAAATGAAGCACCTTTCATTCAAGGTTCCTGTTTCTTTAAAGACCAGTTGATAGTCAAAACATGTCACCTGACACTGTTGATGTGGACATGGAAACAGTGTGACATGTATGCCATAATATGGATAAATGTGGAGGCTGCAACTTTATTAAAGAGATTATCTGACAAGGAAACCGCTCCCCAAACTATCCGGCAGGGCTGGTCTTGTGCTGATTTCAATAGTGCACGAGTGGCCTTGGTTTCTGCAAGCCTGAAGGTGGGTCCAAATGCAATGCCTCATTTCCATCCTCAGTCCTGCCCAAGAATCCACACAGGAAGTAGGAGAGATGAGATGAAGGGAGCGCACATGCTGCATGGGACATGGAGACCAACCCCCTTACTTTGTAACATTGTGCTCAGAGACCCTGGCCAACCAGTTCATTGAGTTATTAGAACCTCACATCAAACCCTCTTTAATCCACTCCAACCCAGGCTGAACCTTGCGGGAAGGGAGAGTAGTGAAAGTGTCTGTGGAACATCTTTCACAGGTCCACAGGATGGGGAAGGAGAGGTAAGTGGGTGAGAAAGAAGCAGCAATCTCCCCTTTACCCACATGCTGCAGGACATCAGGTGGGAAACCAGTGGGAGCACAGGCAGCACTCCCAGCCATTCCTGCTTGAAATCTCCCCCTCGTGCACACATACACCCTCCAGGGGAATTGGTCCCATCCCTATTGCTCCCATCCCTATCAAAGACTTACTCTGGCTAGCGAGGCGAGCATCCACAGGCGAGTACAAATTTGGTTTTATTGTGCTGCACTACCACTTCACAAATTTGCGCTGGGAAACATTATAGATAGTTTTAAAAATGTTTTTAGGAATAAACTTTGAACATGCCATCATTAATAGGGCTGACGGAAATTTTTCATTTTAAAAGCTGACTAAATAAAAGCTGGAGTTTTACGAAACTGGAAAATTTGAGAGAATTTTTGAAAAATATTTTTTCTTTTGAATTTTTTGCGGGGGGGGTTACAATCTTCTGACCAGCTGTGTAACTAAATACTAAATACATTATAAGAATAATAAACCTTTGATATATTTTTAATTATTATTAAAATTATTTTACAGAGCTGGAAAAGACTTCTTGGATTCATATAAAGAATGGGATGTTCTATTATTATGTAGTGATACTTTGATAGGGTTTATATTTCTGACCTAATAAAAAGGAATTTTTGTTAGTGTCTGGAATTTAGAAATACGCTTTTAAAATTAGTAAGTGATATATTATTTATATATGGGAATCTATCTACTTAAGTGATCTATTATTTACTTACTTCTAGCTCCCCCTGTATTTAGATTGCCTAAGACTTTCCATTATAAAGGATTCTTGCAGCTTTTCCATTATAAAGACTTTCCATTATAAAGGATTTTTAGAGAAGCAGTCACAACACCATTGTGTGCAGCAGACCTTTGCTATTATGCAGGGAGGAACAACATCGAGCTATAGAAGCTCCTTTTCTTTGTCCCGTGAAATTTGGTTCAGCTTTTGCTGATATTAATGGCTAAAAATGCCATTTTCCATCTCTGACTTTCATGTCTCAGGAAAAGATCTTGGCACTATGCCAAAATAATAACTAAACTCATGAATATTCTAATGTTTGGTTCATGCCGCCATAACAGTGCAGGCACTATACTGATTATACCTGGGAGCTGTGAGAGACCTGTGGAGTGGGGAGGAAGAAGATAGACAGATGGGCACCACTTCTCTTCTTCCCCCCCCCCCCCCGGGCACCACATGCACAGGAGTGCTTCCAGCCCATAAGTGAGGGGGGTTAGTAAAGAGATAAAGAGCTGAGTTGGCTATTGGGATCTCATCTACTTTTCTGTATGTTATAAAATATCCTTGTTTGAATGTTTTTGTTTGTGTTTAACAAAACTACTCTTTTAAAGCTGGAAACAAAGCCATTAAATCCATAAGCAAAGCGTTCAGTGAGTCAAAGGCCACAGCAGGGGCTCTCTGAGGGATACTCTAGTTTACAATCCTTATGGATGTGTTTTTCAGCTTTAAATGCTTCATATTAGTTTTTTAAAATGCTTCTTTGATTACAAGCAGCAATATAGGCAGTTGGAAGAGAAACATGACGACAATTGGCCATTGAATTGTGGGCTTCCATTGAACAATTACAGACTCATGCATGTTGTGCTGGTGCGTGACCACCCTGTTAAATAATAGTGAATTGTCATCTTGTATATCTTCTTCTATGCCAGTATTTTTCCCCATCACAAAATCCGCCTTTCCCCATCAACTGGAAATCTGTTAGCAGCTTTCGTTGTATCTCTTCACTGGGAGTGTAGGTTTTCACAGAATTAATGACTTTCCATTACTAGTCTTTAAAAAGGTGAAGGAGTTGACTACTTCTTTGTGCTACCCCTTCCAATATTGAGATTCTCAATTGTGGAGTGCTTTCAGGGACCCAGCTGTGCAGTCACGTCACAAAGTGTGTACTGCCTTATCTCTGTTGCTTGTTTGATATTTTTGTGACTACATGGCTAAATGTCTGTAACAAATAGAACTAGTCGTACATGTCTCTTCATCCTTGGAAAATCTAAGAACCTGAAGCTGACTAGGTAGTCTGTGCTTAAGGTAATGTGCAGACTACAGATATTTATACTCTGCTAGGTGGGTGTGCAGTATCAGTATAGACAGTGAGGCACTGTTTAGTAGAGTGCCCTACATGCTTGAGCCCCTTGGGTATATACCTTACCCGGATGCTTTATGTACCAAGCAGTGCTTCTCTTGTCTATATGGCTATTTTTAGTGTCCAACTGCAGTGAAAGACTCTTGCACAGGGGAGGAAGTGGGGAAACTTTCCAAGAGCCAGAGCTATTCATTTGTGTGTAACGATTGGCGTATTACAGGAGTGGTGCGTGAGGTTGTGTGTCCTGTAATGTGCAGGAGGTCAGATTATAGACAATGGTCCCTTCTGGCTTTGTACTCTGAGTCTGTAGGTTAAAGTCATCAGAGTTTACATTACCTCTGTACATCTCACATATTTGTTTCCTGTGAAGGTAATATGCAGTTTTATCTTTCTCTATGAAATGATTCCATATTGTATTGTAACACAGTTAAACTTACTATCTTGGCACCACCTGCTGACTATCTGGGGAATCAGCTCTCAGCCAGGCAGATGCCCCTCTCTGTGATGTCTCGCCTTCTGTCATCTCCCCCCTGGACCCTCCTCCTTTTGTGACTCAGCCACCACTTCTGTAGTGATCGGGGGGGAATCTGGGCCCACCCACTAACTCTGGTTCCCGACCCAGGGATCCTGTGCTTGTGGCAGCCTTCCACTGTGTCTCCCCCCAGTTCTTCCATGGATTTCCCTGGGCACCTTCCCTGCAGCCTCAGTACTTTCTCCATCCTTGTTTCAGGGCCTTTGGCTCTGCTGAGTCCTAGCAGCCACTACTCTGTCCAGGGTGCTGATAGTTCTTCCTCTTCAAGCTCTGGGAGGCACTCCCCTTGCTCTGCTCTGCAGTTCCCTTTTATACCAGTCCCTTGGGCACTGATTGGCTGCCACACAGCCTTTTCCTATTGGCTACCTTTCATGTAACCTCTCCAAGGACCCTTTTAACCCTTTCCAGGCCAGTGAGGAGCAGGCGCCCTGTCACATATATCAAAACTATAGATTTATGAAGTTATGAAAGTCATAACCATTTAAAGAGGGCCACCTTGTGTTCCATAAACTACGGTAGGCTGGAAAGATTCTCATGAAGGTGGTAGAATTTCTTAAACTAAAAGGAAAAAATCTGATTGGAGTTCATGCACTCTGATTTTTTTAAATTATCCAGTCTTTACAATTTCTATATCAGTTTGATCCAATGTATACAGACATGAGTCATTTTTTTCCTTACTGTATAATTCAAATTGAAAATATTTCATGTAAATATTGTGCTGTATGAAGCAAGAAATTAACACTGACTGTGTTACATTTCTAAATTCACTACAGGTCCAATGAACTATACTATATGTTGATCCTATTTTTGAGTTTGTTTTCCATTTGTTGTTTCATTGTGTGGACTTAAATCAATACCTTGTTTAGCACATCTACCATTAGGAAAATTGGTTGCTTTTTCTGCAAATATTTTGCATCTGCATTTAAGTATATTTTGTATTGTGAAAATTAACATGTAAAATGGCCCCAAATCACTTTTGCTGCATATGTTTGTTTTCACATTTCACTCTTAAAAAACTTAACTTTGAAAAGCTTGTTTTGTTTTATTTAGCTAAACTATAGTAAATACACAATTCACTTACTTTTCCTGTTTTATATTTCATTTTGCAATAGGGACACTCTGAGATGTTCAGATGCATAATCAAATGCTGTATAAATAAAATGTAGATTTGAGGATGAGGCACAGATAAATAGGAGTCTCTACATTGCGATTTTTAAATCAGCTACTGTCAGCCTTCTTATACAAGCCTAATACAGTCACTCAGCTGTTAAAAAGCTGATCCACTATTTAAAAAAATATACAAAAACAAATTGTTTATCTTTCTGCCTGATCTCTTTTCAAGTGATAACACAATGGGAACAGTTGGTGATCTGTCAATGCATTTGGTTTGTCAATGATGGTTTTGTATAAATATTTGGAGGCTAAGAAATAAAATTCACACAGTAAAATATGATTTCATCTGCCTTTTCTCTGCAGCTCCATGGCTCATGCTGTGGTATGAAATTCTCATTTTACACACTTTGCAGGCGGAGCACATGAATTATGTATTGAGCAAGAGAAATCTCCTGCTTCAAGTCCTATATGCATTTATCCAGGTTCTATCTCTATTACCAAAATGAATTGCAAATGGAGAAATGTTTGATGGAATATAGCTTAACTTCTTTGTTTAGCATTCAGCTTTTTTCCATAGTAGGTTCTCTAAGTAGGAAGCTGTTTTGATTTTAGTATGGATTTATTTTTTTAAAGAAAAAAAGATGAAAAATATCACAGAGAAATGCCAAACATCACAATCTTTTTATAGCCTTGATCTGGAATGCAATAATTTTTTTTATTTAGTAGAAATATCTGCTGGTAATGTTTGTTTCTGTCCCTGGCTATTTATTATTCCCAGAATGCCAATGAATTTCTTTCTCTATAAAAATAAAAAAAAAAATCAAGTTGTAATAGGAGAAACCAATTTAACTTGCTTTGGTCTTGTGTTTTCATGTGACCTGATGTATATTTAATATTGTTACAGATTCTTGATTATGAAGTAGAAAATAAGACTTGCCTCATGGTTTAACTTTAGCTTGATTTGGTTGGTTTGATTTTTCATGTTGGAAGGCTGCCGTTCCCAGAAGGCTCTTGTGTACTGTTGTTGTTTGAAAGAAAACTACAATTATTGTGCTCAGCACTGCATTTTGATAAGTCACATAGACATGATGATTTTCTTGCCATATATTACAGCATTGAAATAATGATCCTTAGTGGCAGTTATTCTCATACTAGGCATTTACATGTTTTTGGAAAAAAAAAACTTATGGGCTAAAATTTCTTATGCTTGTACCCATTCCAAAAATATTTTGGGGAAATTAGTGGGAAACCTGTTCAGGTCTTGAGTTACCTGAGCCCAAGAGGGGATGTTTTTCACACTTTTATGATGAACTGCAAAACAGATGAAAATGGACTTCAATGCAGAAAAGATACTTTAATTGTGTTTTAAAGAGTCATTTTACAGTCTCTGTGAGATACTTTCTTAGTTGCTAGTTCAGCAAAGCTATTCCAGAATATAACACCATGAACATTGGAAGTTGTCGCTGAATTCATGCAGTCAATTATGTTTGTGATGTCACAAAATGGTATATCTTTGAAATCTTCAATAAACCAGAGGAGTATTACACAAGGACATAATGTGGCAGAAAACTTGCTTGAAAGCTCGGTGTAAACTAAAAATAGTCAAACCTAAGCCTTGAATCTGAACATATTCTAATTGTAGGTAGGCTATTTGAGTTTCTAAAACCAAGACTGCTCTGCTAATAGTTTTGATTCCAGTTATATCCAGAACTGGAGGAGATGTTGTATTCCTTGGTTAAGATGCAGCTAAATTCTTTTGTGAGGGTAGTCTTTTAAGGGGAGGGGTGGTCTCTTCCTTCTGTGTCCTCTTCCTTGTCTCATTTTTCTCATCTCTTCTCTGGACCACAAAATGGAAATTTGGTGGTAGTGGAAAAGAAGAACAGGCTGACCAAACAAGCTCTCCTTTCCCCTACACATGCACTCAAACCCAGATAAGAGTACAGAGTTCAACGAGCAGCCGCCGCTTCTCTGACTGCTGTCTTTTTTTCTGTGCTTATCTTTCCTATCAATTAGTAGTAGTAAAATTGCTGTGTTGCCAACTCTCATTACTTTTATCATGAGACTCATGATATTTGATGTTTTTTCTTAAAGCTCCAGCTACTGGAGGCAAGTGATTACAAGAGACTGGATTTTTTGGACACGACTCATGACTTCACAACAGTTAGGGTTGGCACCACTTCTGGTGACACTCAGGATTCCTACCCTTCCCCCTAATGCAGTAGCCTCTGTGACACTTTTTTGGGGTTGAATTTAGTTGGCTGCATGAGACTTCGGTTAGAAGTAGGACTGCAAAAACCCAAGACAGGCGTTAAAAATCTTGGACAATCCTGTATAGAATGGGACAGGTAACAAGGATGAAACTGTGACCAAGATTAGCCCTTGAACCTTAATCCTAGCAAAAAGCAGAGTCATCTGCCAGCTCTTTGCCCCATCTATAGTTAAAATTTATTTGTGTGCTGGATCCCTACCCTTGTCCATCTTCACAGGCCTTCTTTGGTCAGGAGAAGGAAAGTGGGAATGTTAATCACAGATCTTCACTCAGTTTTTATGATGTCCTTTTAATGTCTTTTTTTAAATTGGCTTCTCTTTTGTATTTTTATTTTTAATTCCATATTTGGCTGTAATGAAGTGTGGACGCCCCTGAGGGAGGCCACGCTTCCTCATAGTCCGAGCAGTAGGGATGGTCTCAAGAGACCAAAGGTGGAAATTAATGGCAGTCTATGCACCTGGGCCCTCGGGCAGGGCAGGGCAGCAAACAATCAGGGGTGTGGCCTGAGACCAGGTAGCACCAGAGCAGTCTGTGAACCCTGGCCTTCTGGTTGGATGGGACACCTAGGGAGTCTGTCAGGGTGGGGCACCCAAGCAGTCTATTGGGGTTTTGGCAGGGTTAAGCACCCTGCACAGGCCTCTTGACCCTAATGGGGGGAGTCTCCCACCCCAGGGGGGGGGTGGCAGGAGGATGGGGGGACCCAGCCCCACCCTACTCCACTGTGTCCCAGCCCAGTGCCCCTAACCAGAGAATATTTCATCACTGGGTCAGCAGGGTCCAAGCCTAAGTATGTTGATTCGAGTGTGGGTGGTAATGCTGGCAGCTTGTAGTAGGCTGCCCCTCGGGGTCATTGTCTGTCTTCTTGGGGTGAACTACCAAGGGTAGTCCCAGCAACTCCTCGGCATCTATGTTGTCAGTCAGCTCTGGTGGATCAGGCAGTCCTCAGTGCAGCCGGTGTCTGCTCTAGCTTCCCACTCCCGCAGCAGGCGAGAGAAGTCCTTTTCCTCAGGCGGCTCTCCTTTGAGTTGCAGGGCCTGGCTTTTATACCTCCCCTTCCTATCTCCCCCCTCTACTTCCAGTGGGCGGGGTATGATGCATCCAGTTCTGCACACCAGGTAGCATGCGTTGGCCCCTCGGTGTTGACCTCTGAGGGAAGCCACGACTCCTCATTACATTGGCATATATGGAGTCCTTAATGAGGAATTCATGCTTATATAAGTTTTTAAAAGTTCAGTTATGAAATAGATGTTTAAGGTGAAAATTTCACAAAGAACATGCATGCCACAAATTTAAGCATACATCATGTAGAATCATAAAGTACTTGTCACTTATTAAAAACACCTGTCTGCCATGCAAGGATCTCAGTAACATTTCATAAACATTAGTTATTTAATATCACTGTGCCCAGTAAGGTGGATAGTTATCTTCATTTTACACATGAGAAAATTAGGCACAGAGCAGTCAGATAACTTGCCAAAGATCACACCAAAAGTGAGGAAGAATGGTCTTCTGGTTGCTACCAGAGATCTGGGTCTGCCACAACTTCCTCTGTGACCTTGGACAAGTCACTTTATCTATCCTATATCTCATTTCCTTAAAATGGAGATAGTATTTCCCCTACCTTACAAACGTGTGTTGTAGACAAAATTTTTTCATGATTCATTAACGAGTGAAAAAGGCCATATAAGTATTTAAGCAATCTAGATTCCATTTCTGACTGTGAAACACTTCCACCTGTCTCCCAGCCTGCTCTAGCCAGAAAACCATCCTTCCCCTGGCATGTCTGACTGTATCTGAGTATATTGATATTTTTGTAATGGTGTGTATTTGGGGTTGTGGGCAGCTTGGAAGAAAATTAGAATAGCCCTAAAGCTGGTATCCATGGAAGACTTGCCTTACAGTAAGACATCTGTGGTGTTTTGAATCTTCCAATACTCCCTGGACTGTCCCATCTCCAATAACAGAAAAACTTCATTTGGTGTAACGCTACCAGTTCAGTTGCACTGGCAGCAGGCAAATAGGTAAAAAGGTTTTTTTTGTGTTTTTTTTTGTTTTGTTTTTTAAGTACAGAGATGCAGCCCTGGGTATTTATGCCAATAGGGTTCTGATTAGTTTCTCAGGGAATGATACTTTGGAAAATGGTGCTCCCCTCCATCCCTGCCAAACCTTCAAATCCCACAAGATTAACCAATTTTAAGGCCAGAAGGGACTATTATATTATCTAATCTGACCTCCTGCATACTACAGGCCATTAATTTCCTGCCAGGTTACCCCTGTATTGAATCCAATAACTTGTTTGACCTAAATTATATCTTCCAAAAAGACATTGTCTTGATTTGAAGACAGGAGATGGAGAATCTACCACGTTGCTTTATAGTTTGTTCCTATGGTTAATCATCCTCACTCATAACAATATATGCCTTATTTCAAATTTGAATTTGTCTGGCTTTAACATCCAGCCATTTGTTCTGGTTATGCTTTTCTCTGCTAGATTAAAGAGCGCCTTAGTATCTGGTGTATTCTCCCCATGAAAGTACTCGTACATTGTAATCAAGATACCTCTTCATCCTCTTTTTGATAAAATAAACAGATTGAGCTCTAAGCCTCTCACTATGTAAGACATTTTCTCTGACTCTTGAATCATTTGTGTGGCTCTTTTTTGCACCCAAATTTTCAGCATCCTTTTAAACAGGTGGATCCTCCCTACTCCTGTTCCCTTGATTATACATCTAAGGATCACAATAGTCCTTTATGCCATAGCATCACACTTGGAACTCATGTTGAGTTTTTTCCCTTTGGCCCTAAAATCCCTTTTAGAGTCACAACTATTGCGGGTAGAGTCACCAATCCAGTAGGTTTGGCCTGCGTTTTATCATCTTAGATGTGGCTGTATTAAGACAAATTTTGTTTGAATGGACCCAGTTTACCAAGCATTCCAGATGTCTCTGTGTGACTGCCTTGTCCTTATTTACCACATTGCCAATGTGTGTATCATCCACAAATTTTAAGATTGACTGACTGTAAACTGTTTGTGGCAGGGACTGTTTTTTTGTTGTTTGTGCAGTGCCTATACTGGGGCAGTGGTCCCTGACTGGGTCTTATAGGTGCTACTGCAGTACTAATAATATTTCATTCATTTGGAGGAATGTGTGGAGTCAGAGAAAGTGCAGTGCAACTGTTTAAGATAGGCTTTGCTTCTTAAAGGGTGGTTTTACTACATTTTCCACTTTCATCTTTTGCAGAAAAATCTTGAAGGTTTGATCTCTCCCAAGAAGTTTTATTTGAATACTAAATAATAAACGAGTGTTGAGTTACTAAACGAGCTCAGCAGCGGCCTCAAATGTTCATTGTCACTAGCAAGTTATTTGTGGAATACAATTCAGTTTATCCATGGTAGGAAATCTTTCTTACAAGGTGAACTCTCAGAATGCTGAGCTGAGCAAAATTGGTATATTTTTCTTTTAAAGTGCAGAGAATATTTTCTGCTATTATAAAAATGTTGAAGAATGCTCTTTACTGGCACGGCAAAAATGAAATATTCATATGTTTTGACAGAGAAAAGAAATGGCAGTACAAGAGAAAAAAGCTCCTACTGAACAAGATGTGTCCCTACTAGACTTGGATGATTGTAAGTTCTTCGGTTATAACATTAGTTATCCCTTTAAGAATATGATCAAAGAAATCTTTCATGTCAACAAGATAAATTCCTAATTATTTCAATAAATCTTAAATGGCTGAAGTAATGATTCTGTTCATTTATCACACCAATTAACTGGCACAAGTATAGATGTTAGTAAAATCACATACTTGCTCTTTTAAATGTGTAATTTGAAATTGTTCTTGTCAAGTTTAGAATTCTGTCAGAAAGTTACCTTTTTTAATGTGCTAATATTTGAAACGTATTGTTTTGAGTGTCGTGACTTCATTTACCACTTGAGTGGAATTATTGCCTCAAGTGTAGTTCGGATATTCCTTTATAAAGTAGTGATTTAGTCAGTCTGTCTGCTAATTCAACTACTTTACAGAAGACATTAAGAATTAAAATTTGAAGACCATAGTATAATGCAGTACTGGAAAAGATGTAAAGATCTGGAACTATTTTCTAGGCTAAATCCTGTAGTGTGGATTCTTTAGCACTGTCAATGTCTTACTTTCAGACCTGTTCCTGAAAGTAAAATGCATGCAGAAGTCATATTTGAGTCAGAGAGTCATGCATGTCAAATTTTTAAAAAATTTACGTCTGTCTTTAATTATCCAAGTACTATGCAAGTAAATGGCACTGTATAAATGTACAGAAGTAATGTCTCTGAAATATACAGGAAGAGGAGGAGAGCAACAATGGGGGAGGAGGAGCAACAGACTAGTATCAGTTTAGAAAAGGAGTTGTACTGAACATATGACATAATAAGATCAGTAAAATTGATTTATTACATTTTCTGTTAGACTCCCACAGTCATTCTTCAAAGCACTTTATATTAAGTTCAAATGTTTTGGTAGACATGAATTTCACATGGGGAATTTGCCATTATCATCTGAGAAATATCAGTTTAATATCTTCCTAGATTTTAAAAAGTGCTTGAGCATAACTCAGATGAATCAAGATGCTAAGTTATCAGACATTCTATTAATCAAAATATTTAATTTCCTTTAACCATGTTTTTCATTTTAAAAAAAACTATTAAATCCACTTTCATCAACTGTTCTTTTTCTGCAGTCAATCCTGTGTCAACTCCTGTAGCGGTTCCCACTCCAGCTATTCTCTCTCCAAGTTTAGTTGCTGACCTAGAGGGTTTAAGCCTGTCAAGGTCATCAGTCATTGATGTAAGTAGTTTTTTTTCCAAAAAAACCCAAACACACACACAAATCCACTAAATGTAGTTTGTTTCTGGGGAAGTCATTGATGAAAGTGCAATAAGAAGTACTTTTTAAAAGGATTTTACAATTTTCTCAACCTAGAATCTTGTTGTAGATAAATTGAAGAATTCTTTCCTGATCTATATTCATGGAATTTGGAAAAGTGGAGAGAGGAACTATGAATAATGAACATTTAAAATGGCTCTCTCCACATGGTTTTGTACAACTGTTTTAAGTATGGGTCAGTCATTCCCTCCAACCTGACTTTCTTTCCAGCCCCAAGGAAACTTATAACCGCATACACTCATGAATCAAGAACCAAACATGCACAAATCCAATGAAAATGTTTCTAAACAATAGAAATGGGAAATAATTGCATGCTGCTGCATCCAGGAAGAGAGTAAAAACAAATTACCAAGGTGCCAAAACTTTTACACAGATAGCACCTGACAGAAACATGTGGACTTATTACTCCTCATCCTGAAGCTTTGCCAGTATTTCCTCTATCCAGTCCTCTGATCGTGAAAGGAAGCAAAACTAAAAATTGGCTACTTTCAAGTTAGTTTTAGGTGGCTGCAAAAAGTACAGGCACAGAAAATGTTAGGTGTATAAATTTACTATAAAATGATGTGCCATTGCCTTTTGAAAAGCTTGTATGATTACAGTTCCATAAAAATGACAAATCATGAAGGGTAACGGGGCAGCATCATTTTGCACTTATGCAGCCACTGCTGGCATGAATACATTACTGCAGCTAGGTAACATGTATTGCTTCACCTCCCTGGATTTGGGATTTTAGTATACTGGGAGTTGTAGCCATCCATATAGCTATATCAGTGCAAATGCTGGTGTAGATGGACTTCACCATTGTAAACTGTGACTTGCCTATGGTAGAAGTTTGCACTGTGCAGCTACATTGGTGTAACACCTGTGACAAGGTGGGGGGGGGTTGCGAGACCTATTCCGCTCCTGTGAGTCCTACGTTCTTCCGGCCCTGCCGGTGGTGCAGCTGGGGAAGGTGAGCCGGAGGGGTAGGATGAAGATGGGGGCCCACTCTGCCCCTGAGTTCTGCTACCTTCCCTTGGGTGCGTGTCTGTGGTCTGCTCCCTGCCTTCCCTGGCTAGAGCCTCTGTCTCCGATGTTGTGGCAGCAACTGTGGAAGTCCCAAGCTTCTGCAGATTGTAGACTGCAGACTGCCAACTCCAAACTGCCAACTCCAAGCTGCAGGCTTCTAAACTGCAAGCTCCAAACTCCAAACGGTAAACTCCAAACTCCACTCTCCATAGCCTGCCTTCCTGAACTGGAGGCTTTTAAGTGCTGGAGCAATCTCCTTGATAGGTCCCAGGTGGCCTAATTACCTTAAAACAGCCCCAGCTGGATCACCCTGGGGAATAGGGCTTTGCTGAGCCTGGGGCTAATATATATGCCTTCCAGCACCCTCGCATAGCCATCTGGACTGGCCCTGTCACACACCATGGAATTGTCTGTCTACTGGTGATTTGTCCAGCTTTTCTGTAATACAGAAAATGGCCACTAGGATTCAATGACTGTTCCCCTAACACCTGTACTTTTAGGTTTATTCTGTTGTTCTCACTTACGGCTTGTCTACATAGGGAAGCTGGCTAATGTAGCTATAACTGTTACGCTGTCACTGTTCTGGAGTAACTCCCCCATGTGGAGACACTGTTCTAAAATAAAAGTGATTTTATTCCAGACTAGAGTATTCACACAGGAGAGTTATTCTGGAATAACTAAATTATACCAGAAAAGATATTATGGAATAGTCATTTTAGAGTAGAAATGCCGATTAATTTTCCCTATGTAAACAAAGACCTAAGTATTTTTAGTCACTAAACCGCTCAGTAAGCTACGGGTGTCCATGATGGATGGTAACTGTATGTATGTGTTCTGAATAAGTAGAATAAATAACAGAATATATTTCACATTATTGGCTTCATATCTCTTTCTGTTTTGTTACTATGCATGTTAGTTTTGGAATGCCCTCTGACTCTGATTGGAGTTAAATACTTGTGTTTCTTTTTTATGTTGCTTCATTAAGGTCTAGTCCATTCCCATTGTACTCAGTAACAGTTGGATCAGGCTCTTGGTATTGGTTTCTTGTAACAAGTACTGGTTAATTTATGTTTGTTAATCCTGGTGTGTTGAGGACGCATCCTTGATTAGTTGGCTGTTTTTTTCCACTTCAGTATTTTTTTTGCCTCTTCTTTGTTCACACTTTTTAGTAGCACTTTCCATTGAAAGATGTCAAAGCTATAGAAATAATTAAGCTCCCAAGCTCCTTGTGAGGCAGAGTTGGAATTCCCATTTTACAGTTAGGTTCATTTGAGATTCTTACGCAGTTGACTTGCCCAAGAATCCGGAAGACGGCTTATAGGAAACCATGGAATAGAAACCAGAACTCTTGCCAACCAGTTCAGCTGCAGTAGTATCCTTTCTCTTCTAGTAAATACAGCTGTATTCCTTCTTGTTTTAGTTGACCTACTAAAAATATTTAAGCCCTGTGTAAGTTTAAACCAATCTCCCATTCCCCTTCCTTCAGTTTCATTATTTGAAACTTCCCTTTAAGAAAGAACCCTTTTACTTATCTCTCAATATTTAATCTTAAAAATACATTTATTTTGAGAAATTTTATTTAATAAATAATTGCAAAGTTTCATATATTGATACTGGGGACATTTATCTTTGCAAGAGAAATAACCTTTTCCCCCCCCCCAAAAAAAATCTCTCACAAGACAGAAACACACAATAATTGGCAGTCAGCCAACACATGATTGATTAAATAAAAGAATGTTTTCAATATTATTCCAGTGAACAGGCTGGTAAAATTAAAGACTTTAAAAAAAAAAAAAAAAAGGAAAACCATGGACTTCCTGATTATATATTGGATGTGGGCCCTGTCTACATTAGAGAATTTTGATGTTGTAACTGTTAACATGCCTGTAACACTCCACAAACACAATCACTACCCATTGTGCATAGATGTTCACATCACTGCTGGGATTTCAGTTGCTCTGAGTAATGTTGTCCACCATGTCACTCTGTGTTATTGCCTTACCAGGTGCAGCAAGCATTGGCTTAGCAGCTGTAACTGTACAGTTGTTCCTTCTGCTGCATTCCCACATTACTTCTGCCTGCCTTTCAGGGTTTTGCCATCAGAGAGGGATTGTCTGGCCTGAGTCTTCCTGGCTCCATGTAGGCCCAAGACCAGCCCCGAGGCCTCTCTTTCCCCCACCTTTTCCTTTTCTTTTCAGGGCAGGACAGAGATGTTAATCAGCTGCATCTAGCTCTGACTGGTATTCATCCACCTCACCCATTCTCCCTTTCACACTCACAGCATATGACGATATGGACAGAATGTAAGCATATTCCCTCCCTCTTCCCCATAAATGTGCTTACTTCACTGGCTGTTGCCACAATTCATTTGCTGCATCAGTCACCCATGTAAAAGGATCATTAGTGAAGATGAACAGCAAGGCTTTTCCCTATATCCTGCAAGTATACCACTTACCTTGCCATGATGTTCTATCACCCATTCATTACCACTTACCTCCTGAAGAGTAGTACATATCCTTGGAGCCTTACTGCCTTATTAAGGAAGATGGGAATGGTGAAATAGCTGGGACACATGCAGAGGCCTGAAGGGATAGTCCTCCCTGTAGACCCTGGGTCACACTACTCTTGTCTCTTGAGGATATATGGGAGAGGGAAGCTGTGCAGCTAGGAAACAAAGCAGTAAAATAACCATACACACACAAATAAATTAAAATTAAAAATACTGAGTCAGTGAATGAAAGTAACAATATTGAGCTTGAACATTTCAGTCACAAAGATGGTGGTGCTCATTATAAAGCTCAAGCACCTTTTTGTCTGGGAACATGTGGCGGGAGATAGCTAGCTCTCTGCTATAGCAACTGCAAGTGTGAGGATGTAGCAGAACATAACCCACCAACCTTCATGGCATGTTTGTGGCCCTCATATGGGATAGAATAATTCAAAGCAGAGAGTGATATGTGTGATCACAGTACATTTTGTGCACCAAAAAACAAGATGGCTAGTGTGAAAGCACTGCACATCTGCAGCTTACACTGGTGAAAGTTGCAATAGTGCAACACTCTAGTTTAGCAGCAATCCTAGAGAACACAGGTCAACCAGTCCTTAGAATGTTAGACATTTGAAGAATTTAATAAAAAAGAAATGAAGGAGCATTTACTTTTTGCTGGTACATACTTGGGTCAGCATTTATGATCTGTAGTATCAAGACTCCTGTGGTAGAAGTTTAGAGTGACTTTTATGCTTATTTCAAGTAAAAGTAAAGTTGAACTAAGGAGCAACAGTTTTATGAAACTACTAATTCTTGTTTCTACCAATCCTGCTTACAATAGAAGGTGAAGATATTCAGCCCTTGCATGACCAACTGAACAATTTTCAAGATTGGATTCATTATAAATTAAATACTAAGCTGAGTTACTATTTTCATCATTCCCACTCACAGGTAATGTAATACCTGGTGCAGCCCAGTAGTAGAACCTTCTCCAAGCAATGCCCATTAGAGCGCATGTTCACCCTCTCCTGTTGCTCTTCTCAGCATCTACAAACATTGAGGGTGAGGCTACCTAATGAGGTGCTGTATGTGCCCTCACTGTCTCATTTTCTTCCAACTGCTGTGCCAGAAAGAAGTGAACTGCCCCGTCTGTTTGATTCAGGGTTTTTCTCCTATTAGTGTCTTAGATCATTTCTTGTTCTTAGTTTTTGTTACTGTTAGTGTAATTAAGGTCGTTTTTATAGTTTCAGCTCCAGTCATCTCTTCTTGCAAGACTAAGGTTCCTAAAGGATCCAGAGGATCAGGGTCTTCGTCAGTTCTGGTTCCTGTTCTATTGGAGCCTCCCATTTCATCTATTAAGGTGTCAAAAGCAGAGTCTGTACAGTTGACAGCTAAAGAGCCTAGGATCATGCTGTCTATTCCAAAGGCAAGAGAGAAAATGGCCACTGTTAGCAGTGCCTGATCCTGTGGGTCAGATTTATTGGATCCATCTGACTTGGCCTTGCAGTCCTGACTTTGAGACCTAAGCAGGTTCCATGATCAATCTCAGCTGAGGAGATCCAGTGCTTTTTAAATCTGCAGGAAAAGCATCGTCTGTTGCTCTTTTTATGATATCTTTGGATCTGAAAAGGACCCTTACTGTGGTTTCTGGTGTTCCCTGTTCAGTTTCTGAGCATTCCTCAGATCCAAGCAAGAGACCTGTGGAGAAAAGAAAGAGAGTGTTTGTCAGTTTGTAGCTCTGCATCTCTTTCACCTAAAAGAGAGGTAGAGCAGAGGATATTGAGTCTCTTTCTGGTTCCATCTTCGTCATCCTCTTCTAAGATAACTCCAGGTTCACCAAGCAGACACACCTTTTATGTCAATTCATCCTCCAATGCCATTATCTCACTGAGTCCATTGTAGGTGTGAGGTTGGATCTTCACTTAAAGGAGGACAGAGGAAGTGTTGAGGCCTGGATCATCCAGTTTTGTACCACTAAAATCTGGTTTTCTCAGTCTTTTGGTCTGTTTGTGCCTTCTCTTATGGATATGTTCTCAGATCCCAGCTATTGGAGAGACTGGCAATCCTGAGCTCCAGGGCCTTATTGGGCTCCACCTCAGAAGTTTTTAAGTCATCCACCCCATAGATGGAGAAATGATGACCTGAGTATAAAGATTCAGTGGTAGTGGAATCTTCAGATCCGGTTTCATTGAGTCTGTCTGCTACTCACAGTGGTGGCTGTTACTTGATCTTTTTTTCAGCAGGATCATATAGGATCCTTTGATCCAGATTTGTCAACTGATGAACAAACGGGTGTTCCCGCTGCTTAATCTTCTGAGAATGCTCTACAGTTCCATGAATTAGTGGATTGTCTGGCATCCAGTTTGAATTTACCATCTGTTGATATGGAGGAGTTGTCGCATCCAGTGTTTGACATCCTTCCAGGAATATAGAATGATGTTGCTTATATTGGATGGTCTTTTGCAGTCTGCCAAGGGTGTTTGGGCTATCCCTACTTATTCTCAGCCTTTATTGGAAAAACAAAACAAAAAAAGTAGATGAATTGTATCAGAGGAGCAGTTGTATTTTCATACTCACCCCATGCCAAATGTGCTGGTAGTGGCAGTTGCCAGTAACAGACACTAGTCTAATCTGGTCAAGTCCATTTGACTTTTGTGGACAGAGAGGATAAGAATTTGTTTTTTTTTAATTCCCAGGAATTAGGGTGGCTAATTACTAAGCAGTGATGGCCTGTTACCAGTTCCATCTATGGGGAAAAAATGCCTTTGTTCGTTCAGGATTTGGCAGATTATAAAAGAAAACTGGCAACTGTGAATAGAGGGACAAAATAAGGCAAAGCATGCTCTTGTTTTTTTGATGCTTCGGACTCTTCTGTCAGAATGTTGGCATCTGCAATTACTTTGAGGGGACATGGGTGGCTGCATTAGTCTTTACTGGTGTGGATGTGGGAGCTACAGTGGAGGACCTCATTTTTTGAGGGCAGAGGTCTTTTTGGTAGCAAAACAGACAAAGATTTAAAGAAGTCTTTATAAAAAAAAAAAAAAGACTGCTTGATCACACTGCTGCTAGAAGGAGGCCTCCTAAGCCTTTTCATTATCAGAAGCAGTTTTATTCTCAGATGTCAGTATCAACATCAAATCCAGACCTGACTTGAAGCAATCACTCCTTCCTCTTTGAGGTTATTGAATACAAGGTCTCAGACTTGAGAGGATCCAGAGTTGTGTACTAGTTATGAGGATACATCCTTTCCTTTGTTTGGAGCCCATTTCATCGACAGATGGAGGCTTATTATATCAGACAAGTGGATCATAGAAATTATAGAGAAGGGCCATTTGCAATAAAATTTGAAAAGTTACCTCTTTTCAAGTCCCCCTGCCCTTTCCTTTTCAGAAAATCTTTTCATGAGGTTATTCCTTTTTCTTCCAGGTTGTGCATGCCCAGCACACTGGAGACAGAGAACTTTGGCCTGGTCTACACTTACCTTCAGGATTCGATGGCAGTCGATGGGAGATATGCAAGTGACGTAAATCACTTGCGTATCTCCTGTCGACTTTGCAGCGTCTCCTCTGCGTGCTGTCCACACTGTGCTGCGTTGAAGGGAACAGCGTTCCCTTTGATGCATTGCTACACCACTTACCGGGGTGGCTTTCCTACATCTCTTAGTGGATCCACTGAGTGGGTCTACACAGACCGCTCAGTCGATCCAGAGCAATCGATCTGACGGTGGCGAATTTGCTGCTGTCAGTGTAGACCCAGCCTTAGTCTTGTAACCTAAGCCCTTTCCTTGGTTGTATAAAGGCAGTGCTGTCCTGTCCACTGCCAGTTCCTTTTTACTGCCCATGGCGGAAGTCGGAGCTCTGTGTGGTGTTCTTTCACCTTACACTTTGTCTGTTACCTGAGACTTTTTTCTTGTATGTAGTTCTAGTATTACCACAGGTTTAGTTTAGTGTTAGATTTACTTAAAGTAATTAGGTGCCCTGTTTGATACCCTCACCAGGGTTCAAGCATTGTCTGTCATGTAGGGGGGCTATCCCCAACAGTGATCCTCACATGAGGAGCTTGATGTGTCTCAGGGAGGGACACATCAAGGAGCAATGCACCATCTGTAAGTAATGTACAAAAAGGACTCAGGTGGCAAGGAATATATGGTGGAAGCAGCAGCTTCTGGAGTTAGCCATGAGGCTTACTTCAGTACCAAGACCCATGTTTGATTGATGGCCAACTGTGGCTCTGGCTAATGAGGCTGCTCCATGTTCAGATTCCCCCACCTGGAGGAGAAGGCATTCATCCCCCTCAGGGACATCAAGGGAGAGGTCCCACAAGTCCAAACGGGACTGTTCCAGGGCTCAGGGAGACTCTACCTCCTCTTCCAAGAGGAGTGCTGATCTGCACCATACTCCTCCCAGCATGTAGGATAGAGTAGGTCCATCTAACTGCTTCCAGTTCTGTGCTAATAGAGAGCCCATATTGCTCATAGAAGAGAGACCATACTGTCAACTCTGGTTCTGTCCATGATGTATCCGTTGAGTCCGGTACTGTCTCCATGCTGGCAGCGTATCAAGAGGCATTAGAGCTGCTTTGCCTTTTGGTCCTGGATTTTTCTTTGATTCAGAAGTCCTCCTGATCCATGACTTCTTCCGCCTTGTTCTTAGTTTTGCCCTTGGCTCCTTTGGGCTGTGTTGCAGAGCCACTGGATTTACCAACGCCACCTTCCACGCCTCCTGGGCTGCAGATGGTGGAGTTGAGGCCAACACCAGGCCCAGCACCATAGCTTTGGTAGCAGATTCCATCATCAAAGTTGGTGCCACCTTTAGCCTTGGTACCAACAGCTTTTCCAGTACTGGGTAGGAGTATCTCTCATTTGATACTGCTGATGCCAGCTTCTTTTTCCTCTTTAGCATTGATGCCACCCACATACTGGGCTTTGGATGAGTCCAATCATCTGCTTGCCCCATTAGGACTGACTTCCCTTTTTTCACTAGAGAATCCGAGACTCCTTGGTATCGAGGTTGGGGTTGTCATGTCCCTCACCATTGCCAGATGGGCACCAGAGGCTATCCTTGGATCACTATCAGTATTGAGATCAGCACCTTCCTCAGAGCTGGTAAAGGGGATCTTGACCCGGTGCATACTGGCCATCAATGCCTTATCTGAATGCTGAGTGGTCCCCTTGGGATGTTCCTGCGGTCACATTCCAGAGCGAGATCCCTGGTCCCAGCAGTGATTCCCCTTCCTGAGCCCCTGGAATTGAGCCCGCAGCTACCATCAATCACTGAGCCTGTTCATTTGGGGCCTTCGGAATTATCCTGACCAGATTCTGTAGTCCATTTTTACAGTGTTTGGGACTCTGTTATCATGGATAATTGGGTCCTGAGCACTGTCAGATCAACTTGTGCCATACAGTTCCTCTTTGTTTCTTCTCCCACGCTGTCTCTCTTTAGGGACCTATCTCATAAAACACTATGGTGGACAGTTCAGAGCAATGTGTGCCAGGGTGTTACTTTCACTTGGTCTCCTCCAACCAGGGCTATTGTCAGAGATGGCTCCTTAATAGGTTGGAGCACCCACTTGGGATCACTGACAGTTGAAGAGCTGTGGTTGGAACAGGAAGCTTGTTTGTGTATCAGTGTCCTGGAGCTTTGTGCCATCTACAGGGCCTGTTGGACCTTTCAAGATCACAGCAAGGACTCAGCAGTTCTCCGTTCAAGCCTTTGGCAACTACTTCTTTCTCCCTTCTATGTCAGAAAACTTCCTTGCTTGTTGTGATAATATCTGCAAGGTGTGTGTGAGAGTTGCAGGCTTGAATGGCAGATCCTCCTTACGTGCAATTTACCAAAGACAAACTGACCCTGTGGCCATACTCTAAGTTTTTCTCTAAAGTGGTTTGTCAGTTTTGCTTGAAAGAAGTCATATATTTACTTGTATTGATTTTCCCCTAAGTCTGTTCAACCCAAGAAGAGTAGCATCTTCACACGATGGATGTCAGGCAATGTCTAGTTTTCTACTTGGATTTGACTAAATCCTTTTGATTCTTACTTCATCCGCTTATGTCATGCTGATGTAATGAAGGGTCAAGCAGTCTCTTCCCAGATGATCTCCGTGTGGATAACTGACGTATTGTAACAGCATATGAAGTAGTTCAGACTACATTCCAGACCCCCCTCCACCACGCCCACCCCCACCCCTGGGTGTGAGCTCATTCTACGAGAGCCCAGGCAGTACTGATTGTATTTATAAGTAGGATTCCCATTTTGGACATTTGCAAGGCTGCCACTTGGTCCTCAGTACATACATTTATGAACCGCTGTGCCATTACTCCTGTTTCACACTGAAATGCATACTGTGAGAAAGCAATCCTACGGTCCTTGTTTAAACTGTGTTGGAGCCCCACCTCCTGGAGCTTGAGAGTCATCTACATGGGATACATGCTGCATCTACTTGAAGAGTAAACAGCTACTTACTTGGTGAAAAGTTCCGGAGGGGGGGTAGCCATGTTAGTCTGTGTACAGCAAAAACAACAGGAGTTCTGTAGCACTTAAAAGACTAACACATTTAATTTCTGTAGGCATAAGCTTTCGTGGGCTTCTGCAAACTTTACACAATCAGACTGGGTCTGAATACAAGAAGTAATTGTCACTGTTCACACATTCTCACCTTCTAGTCAATAGTTGTGAATAGGCCTCAGCTACTGTAACTATGGACTTTGCTACTACCTATCCCACTCATTGTACCGTGTGTGTACGTGTATGTACGCCGGCTATCTGACGAAGTGGGTTAAAGCCCATGAAAGCTTATGCCTGCAAAAATTACATTAGTTAGTCTTTAAAGTGCTATAGAACTCATGTTGTTTTTATGGTTACCTACTGTAACTGTTGCTCTTAGAGGTGTGGTGCAGACGTGTATTCCACAACCAACCCACCGTCTGTCCCTGCTGCATTGGAGTCTCTGCTTCTGATGTTCAGCATGAAGGAACTGAAATTGATAGGGATGGTATCTGCCTTATATAGCCAGAGGAGAGCACTTCCTTTACAGGTACTGCTAGGCAAAGTTCTCCAGCTCTGGTGCCCTGGGCACATGCATACCTACTTGGAATAAACATTTGTATCACTTATTGGAGAACCACAATTACAAAGAATATTTGTTTCCGATCAAAAGTTCAGAAATCGCTCCTGTATGGTGCTGTCAAAGAAGTACCCAGACTTCTGTTGGGTCAAGAGTTTTATTCAAGATACTTTCTGATACAGAAGAAGGTGGGGAATTCAGTCCAATTTTACCTTTTAAAAAATTGAACTGGGTCATTCGGAAGTTCTGGTTTAAAAAGCTAACCATAACTTCCATAATTTCCTTGCTCTCGGTTAATGATTGAGTCAGAACACTCAGTTTAAAGGATGCATATTTCTATCCAACCAAATTATTGGAAGTATCTTCATTTTATAGTGGTGCAAAGACATTTTCGGTACAAGGTTCTACGATATAGCCTGTCTGCAACTCTAAGAATCTTTACAAAGTGCCTTTCTGTCTTAGTGACACATCTAAGAAAACAGAGTAGTTTTGTTTTACCAATATTTGGACAAGTAGCTGCTAAAGTCCTCGTCACATGACATCTGTTACTTCACATCAGCTTTATAACCTCCCTCCTTACAGTTTTGGGGCAATTTCTGAACGTCAAAAAGTCAGATCTCTGCCCAAATCAGAGAATTCATTTCATAGACTATACCAGAGGTCCCCAAACTGTGGAGGAATGAAGAAAAGTTTGGGGGACGTGGCAGACTTGGGCCAGCCCCCAGAGGAGGCGGAGAGGGAGTGCCACCCAGCCCTGTTCTGCCCACACCCTTACCCCCCAGCTGTGGCCTTGGTTCCTGGCCCCCAGGGCACCCAACCGCTGCATCTCAACTCTTAGCCTCAGCCGCTGCAGCCCTGCTCCCAGCGCTGGCTACGACCGCAGCTCCCAGCCCTGATGGTGGCCCCACTCCCAGCCTCAATGGGGAGGGCGTGGACAGGGACAATGGGGTGCACAGGGTAAAACATTTGGGGACCACTTCTCTATACTGAACTCAGTAGCAGGAAGAGCTTTTCTCAGGGAAGAAAGATTTCTGAAGATAGATCAATCTCTTCAGATATTTGACTATGCAAATCCAGAAAGCAATTTTTGATTTTTGGATCTCATGGGTCTTATGGCAGCAGCCACTTACATTACTCCATTTGCTCATCTCATAACGAGGTTGATGCAGCATTGGGTGTCTCAGGTTTACAAAGCCAATCTATGCAGTCTTCAGATGTTAGTCACCATGTCTCAGGACATTCTAAATTTGTTGATGTGGTGTACAGATAGGCCAGATGTTCTCGCAGGTATCGTTCAATTCCTGTTCACCATCTGTCACAATAATCGCTGATTCATCCAACAAGGGTTGGAGAGTTCATCTGGGTCACTTTACAGTTCAAAGTCACTCAGTCCCTCCAGAAATGTTTTGGAAATAAGGGCCATTCATTTGGCCCTTAGATTTTTTTCTTCCTCACATAAAGGGAAAGTTAGTTCAGGTAGCGACAGCCAATACAATCTCCATGTATTATAACAACAAGCAAGGAGGAGCTCATTCTTACCAGCTATGTGCTGAGACAGCTTCTAGAACCTAGTACATTCTTTACAATGTCTGTCCAGTGGCCCTGCATTTAGGTGGGGAGAGCAGTGTCTTGGTGAACTGGCTTAGCATAAACAGTTCTCAGATGTGCAAATACCAAGTGGTACAAGAGATTTTCTCCAGTTAGGATTGGGTCAATGTAGACTTGTTTGCAACTAAGTTATACAAAAGGTCCTATTTCTTCTGTTTAAAAGTAGCAAGGAGCAATCAATCAATCTTGGATGCTTTCCTGCTGTATACTTCCTCCCACTCTCCATTACTTCACAAAGTGGTGAAGAGGAGACATCTGGAAAGGGCAAGAATGATCTCGATGCCCCAGGCTTACTAAGACATCACTGGCCTGTTTCAGCTGTTGGTTGGAATTTGCAAACATCTTCCTCTATTTCCAGACCTGTTGTTGCAGCAACAAAACAGGATCTTTCATCCGGATCCTGAGATTCCTCATCTGATGACCTGAATTATTGGACTTTGACTAATCTTGAACAATCCTGTTCCTCAATAGTTCAAAATGTGTTCCTCAGTTCAAGAAAAAAATCTATAAGGAAGTATTGTTTGAAATGGACTAGATTTATTTCTTGGATGCGGGGAAAATCTAGTTCCCTAGTTACAGCTTCTCTTCCCTGTATACCATAATATTTAATGCCCTTGAAGTCGAGTTCACTCAGCACGTCTTTCAACATATCATGTGTTGATTGATGATAGATACAGTTAAAAGATTTGTGAAGGGGTTGTCTAATATGTATCCCATTTTGAGAAATCTGGTTTCGTGATGGGATCTTAATTTGGTCTTATCTCTGCTTATGAAGCCACGTTTTGAACGCTTGGCAGAGGGTTCTTTGTTTTATATATCTACTTAAACAGTATTCATTATAGCTGTAATGTCAGCCAGAAGGGTGAGCAAATTATGTGCTCTGATGGCTAATCCAGTATTTACTATTTTTCATAAAGACAAGATAGCTTTTAGACCAGATGCCAGATTTCTACCAAAAACAGTATCTCAGTTTCATATTAATCAGTTGATTGATTTACTGGTGTTTGCTTCAAAGCCACCTGCTAATAAAGGGGAATCGGTTTTACATACTTTAGATGCCAGAAGGGTTTTGAGTATATTATGTAAGTAGAACTAAGGGTTTTAGGAAGTCACCTAGGTTATTTGTTTCTTAGGCTAAGAATCGTATGGGTCATATGGTATTTGTTCAGACTATTTCCAGATGGGTTAAACAACATATCACTGAATGTTACAAGTTAGCAGCAGCCCCTGGGCCTGCTGTTTAAGGCTCATTCTACTAAAGCAGTGGCAGCATCTTTCACTTTCCTTTAAACATGTTCCTACTGGAGAAATCTGTTAGGTTGCTACTCTGGCAAATCAGTCCATACCTTTACTAAACATTACACATTGGCTTTGGCTTCAAGAGCTGATGCTACATTTAGAATGCTTCAGTCATTATTTAATTAGTACGCCTGACTTTTCAGCACAGCTTGCCAAATACCCATAAGTCAGAATATACAGAGCAACTCAAAAAAGAAATGAAGATAACTTGTCCCAGTAGTTCTTCTGAATGACTGCATATTCACATTTCTTTTCCACCTTCCTCTATTTCTCAAAATCCTTATTTGGTTTCTCTGGGTAAGCAGAGAAAGAACCCTCACCCCCGCCTATCCCCTTTTATAGTCTCATTTTCAGAATGTTTGGAGACACTGAGAGGAAAAGGAGGGGGTGCATATGCACTCGAATGTGTACTGCTTGGAGAAGGTTCTATCACTGAGCTGCATCAGGCGGCTCATAACTGCGTGTTGATACTCATGGTGGGTAATCTCGAACTCCAGTTACAAGTAACCTTCGATTTTTCATTCTTTTTCTCCTGTTCTCTTAAACTGAACACTAATTCCTTGACTAAAAAGGGGGAAAGCTTGAATGAAGACATTGGTGAAAGATTTACAAGTACACTTTCACACTGTGAAAGTTGAATAAATTAAAATAGGAACACAGATGTATTGAGAGAGTATTTTCATATTCCATGCTACAAATATTTTTCTGTATGCACATAGTGCATTAAGGGATGGGCCAAAACCCTTTATTTGAGCCCTTTTCAGATCAGTAAATAGAGTTTAAAAAAAAGCCAGATAGGCTGGATTTGAGCATCCCAGCCTTTGCAGAGTCCATTTAAAAATCTAGATCCAAACTCTGTGGATTGGGCCCAACTGTAAGTAAAACAAAAAAGTGACCACAACCAGAGAGAAAATCCAGCCTCCTTGGACCATCTCTACTGCATTGTGAATAATCTGCAAGCTCCTATTCGTTCACTGAAGCATTTTGCAGTGAGACTCTGATATCACCCATTGTTTGGAGACTTCCTACAATAGTTTGGCATAGCAGGAAAATCAAGGATAGAATCCATCTTTACTCTTAAGAGTAAAACTTGCATTGATTTTAATGTAGGCTGAATGTCTAAAACACTCTCTTGTAATTTTTTTCACTCTTTCTAAAGTTAATATAAAAACATAAGTGTTGGATGTACAGGTATGGCAATAGGGAAGGATAAAAATAGTTTTCATTTTAACCTAGTTTTTCTCATGCTCTTCACTTTTCTGAAAAATTCACTGCTGGGCACCTCTTTTGAAGGTTTTGATTCAAGATAATTTTGTCAAGGTAAATTTTTGAGATGATCATGCATTTATTATGCCTTGAAACACCAGTAGTTATGAAATTGTAGTTTTAAAAAAATATTCTCTGATGCCGTCTGCACTGCTGGCTCCAAGTCAAAGTGAAAAATATTAACAATTTCCTTCACTTTGTAGATCAGCTCATCAGTGGCCTGGGAGCCCTGGCGCAATAGGGAACGCAGCAACAGTGAATAAGAGGCATCAGAAGATTGGGGATGATCAGATGGAAGAGATAAATAGTGGAGGGATAAACTAAGGATGAAGTACTGCACTGTGCTGTTCTAATCAGCTCTTCCTGAAAAATAGACAGAGTGGGGAGCCAAGCACTACTTCTCAGTTCCTAATTCTGGCAGTGTGTGACAGACTAAGTAGCATCCCCTACTTGTCAGTTACTGCAGGGGAAGAGTACTAGAAGCGAGTAGCTCTTGCACATCAGATTAGTTTTGAGTGAGGGATGGGCAGAAGGTCAGCAAAGTCAGAGCATGACAAAATTCAAGTCTACCTCTAGCCCTGTGTAATCTCCTCAAACTTCTCTCTTCAGCTCTGTGATAGTGTGGTTAGGGTAATGCATTTCTTGCACATCATTCCAGATCTCTCAAGTAAATGCGTCGTCTTCGCTTGTGCAAAGATATAGGTAGTCTGCAGTTGACAGTTCTGCACAAATGGAAGAATACTTCAAATAACAAGTAAGATACTATAAAGAGATTTATAGATTGTTTATAGGGCCCAATTCTGTCTTCCAATCTATGCATCCTCATTGACTTTTATGGAGTTGTTTTGTGCTTTAGGACACAATGAAAATGAAATATAAATCCATTGTGTTCAAGTACATTGGAGAATAGTGTAGAATCTAGTGTACAGTTGGTTAAATAGTTTGGATAACATATGACTACATTTATCAGCTACTTTCCTAAAAATAAATTAATAAATAAAACTACTTGCCTGGCATTGTGTTGGAAAAGAGTTCCTTTTTAACATAGTATTTTGAATTTAATGTGTGAGAATTAGTTCTAAAATCAGAAGTATAATTGTAATACTTCAGAGAAATCTTTTCCTTTAGTGGGAGAGAGGATGAATTTAACTGTAGGGCACATGCCGAACTAACACTAAGAAATTAATTTATTATCAGGCAAAAGAGAGCAGAGAGTAAAAATAGATAAGTACAGTATATGACCCTAATATTAAAGAAATGTAGCAACCACTTATCTTGGAATATGTCAGACAGTTGATTATTCAAATCATTCAGCACTATAATTGGATACAGCGTTTATAAAACCTATCAATAAAGTCGGTTTCTCTAAATTCATAGCGGCTGAACATTGTTGAAAGTATAAATATAAAAAGCTTATTACAATAATGCTAAGGATCTCTTTAAACCTACAAAAACAAGGTTGCTTTGAGTAGAAACTGCTATAGTTAACACACTTCTTTGTCTGTTCTTCAGCTCCTTTGTGTCAACTGATATTATATATCTATTATAATATAGTTTGGTGCAGGGAAGGTGGGAAGGAAATGACTGAGAAGTAAATATCAATGTCTCATTGTTAGAGACAGAAACTCCTGGATTCTATAGCTGAGTCTTCCACCAACTTTCTATGGCACTTGGGTATATCACTTAGCTGCTTTATACATCAGCTTACTCTAAAATGGGGATATTTCCTGACTTGATAGGGGTGTTAGTTTATATTATTAATAATTTATATAATAGTGTAGGTGCTTTACAGAACACAGAAAAGTCCTCTCTTATTCAGCGAGTTTGCAGTCTCATATGGATACATAAGACAACTGTTAAGTAGTTATATAGTATGGGGAAGTCACTACTGAGGAGATCAGCATAGGAAAGACACTTGGAGAAGTGGTGAGTGGGTACTTGGCAGACATGAAGAGGACGACTGTTCAATGCACAATGAGAGAAGGAAATGAAGGGAACACTAAACAGTAAGGAAAGATGATTGAGAGCAACGTAGTAATTGAAGAGATCAGGAGAAGAACATATGAATAGGAACATAGGTGGAACAAGATAGTATACATATTGACATGGAGTAGTGAGCAGGGAAGGTGCTTTATCAACAGTAATAAAGACAGGAGAGGTGTGCAATGGGGAATCAGGCTCTGTGGCCTGCATTGCACAGGAGATCAGACTAGATTATCATAATGGTCTCTTCTGATCTTATGGTCTATAAGTCTATGAGGAAAGTCAGTGTTAGAGGTGACCAAAGCATAAGAAATGTTTCGGCAGTGAAACATGGGAGGAAAGGATGCATTTTGATGCTTGTCTGTGGAGGAGAGGATGAGCTGGCAAAAGACAGGGTATGAAGGAAAAGGTAACTGTCAAAGAAGACAGTTCATGAGTCTAGAAGTTGAGGACGATAGTGAAGGTGTCAGTAGTGAGAAGAATTGATGTGACCTGAGAAGGGATAAGGAGAAAAGATGCATTCTGTTTGGAGAGATTGATTTTGAGATGGTGGAAGAACATTTAAGAGCAAATGTGTGAAAGACAGCTGTAGAGGCAAGACTGTGGAGAAGTTCAGGAACAAGAAGGGATTTGGAAGCTTTTAGCATAAAAGGGGTAGCAGAAGACAATGGGAGTGGATGTGGTTTTCCAAAGGGAGGGTATAGAGAAAGGAAAGGAGACAGAACATGGAAGAATGACAATAGTATAGGGGGAGAGTAACTGCCAGAGGAGCTGATGAAGGAGAATGCTCTTGCTGGACAGTGCCCCAGTGTATATTTGAAATAACTGGAAATACGATGGGCGGTGCAGAGGTTCTGGAAGAAGTATGTTAAGGAGAGAGTGAAAGATAAAGTGTTTGAGAATTGTCAATACAAATGTCTTTTGTATATTAGAAGTAAAGGAAGAAATCAGAGTTGAGAAAAGAGAATGCAGTTAAAATGAAGGAAGGTTGGTGAAGTTGTGGACCTTTCTCCAAATGTGCCTAGGAGCATGATAAACAAGTGTGTTAGTGAATGCACTGGAGAGCTAACTGTAGGAATTAGAGAGGATGACAAAACTTGGTGAGTTTATTAATGGGGAGATACTTGAAAATAAGAGGTCATTGATATAAAAAAAGAACAAATTCTGGGAAGAAAGAAAGACAGATCAACAGAAAAATCAAAGGATGTGAAGAATGGAGTTTATAGTCCTATGTTAATTTGAGTTAATTATCAGTTAACTCAAGTTGACTAACAGTTGCAAGTCCTAGTCTGGATATGCCACAAATATTTATGCAAGGAAACAAATATTTAGTTTATTCTAGAATACATTCTGGGTAAGCTACAAATGTTTTGGGGGCCTGTTGCGCTTGCTCTTAATGTTTAACACAATTTTTGTTTAATTTACATTGGGGATTGTAAAGTTGTTCATACTGTATTGAACTGAATGTAGAAAAATAGATATCTGATGCAATGACTGCACACCCAGAAGTTGGTTATTGGCCATATTGAAGTGTGGCTATGAGCAGAAAGTGGCACCGTTTTACTTACCAGGTCTTCTATCTGGATATAGTCAGAGTATTAATAACAACTTCTTTAAAAATAAATGTTTACTGGGTTTTTTTTCTTCTGCTAGCACTAATATAAGTATGAGAGAGGGAGCTAGACTCTTTTCTGGCTTGTAAATCATCCATGGAACTGGTGACAATACCAGTTTGAGCTCTATTAATGGTGATGAGATATAGGCCAGAAATAACAGAATCTGATGTTGATATCCCAGACTGAGTTGCAGAGCTGTTGTGGAAAAAACCTTTTTGTTTATAAATTTAGCACACTTGATATGCTTGATTACTACAATCAGAACCATTCTACATTATCTGATGATAATTATACAACTCAAAATTTTGGCTATCCAATCAGCTTATTTTGTCTGCACCAGTCATTTATAATATTCCATATGTCTGTGCATTATTGGCAGAGTTGGTTAAAAGTGATTTTGTAAGGGTATTACAATGGTTCTTTAGAGAGACAAGGTGGTCGAGTTAATATCTTTTATTGGACCAATTTCTGTTGGTGAAAGAGAAGCTTTTGAGCTCACACAGAGCTGCTCTTCAGGTTTGGGAAAAGTACTCTGTGTCCCAGCTAAATACAAGACGGTACAGATAAGAAGTTGACACATGTTGCATGAGACCAGTCAAGGTGAAGTGGGTAGTTAAGACCTCTACAGTCATAGGACAAAGGAGGGTTGGTGGGTTACAGATTGTTGTAATGAGCCATAAATCTAATGTTTTTAGTAAGATCATGATTTTTATTGTCTAGCAGAGTTATGAATTTAAGTTCTCAGGCTCTTCTTTTGAAGTGTTGTGTAGGTTTCCTTTGAGAATGAGGACTAAGAGGTGAAATGTGGGGTGATAGCTTTGTGATGAAATGTTCACCCACAGGTGTTGTGATGTTTTTGGTGTTTTATCATTTTTCTGTGCAAATTCATTTGAGTATGCAGTGATTCTCATTTCACCCCCATTGTAGTTGTTGAAGTATTTATGGTGCACTGCATGAGGTATACCACATGTTGTTGTGTAGGACCTATGGATCTTAAAAGGTGTATTGTCGGGGTATGGATCATTGTAGCAGTGGAGATATGTCTGCAGGTTTTACCTCTGTTCTTACAGCTGGGGCTGATGCCACTTTGAATTGGTGTGTCCTGGTCTCTGGTGAGCTTGCTTCTGATGATGAGGTTGGGTGGTTGTTTGAATGCCAGAAGAGGGGATTCAGGAAAGATTTCTTTGAGGATATGGTCCCCATCAAGTATGAGTTGCAATTGTTTAATTATACCCTGTACAGGTTCCATGTGGGGTGGTAGATGAAATCTAGGGGTGTTCAGTTGTGGGTGGGAGAGAAGGAGGGTTCCCATGTATTGAAGCAGGTTCTCTCAGGGTGTTTGTATGGCCCATTCCATGATGTGCTCTATTTCTCTGGTGGACTATCCTTGTTTGTTGGAGGCAGTTTTAAATATGTTCAGGTGTGTATCCTGGAATTTCTCCTGTGAGCAGGTTCTGTGGTCTGAGTGCCTGGCTGTAGATAGCAAATTTAATGGTGTGTTTGGGGTGGTTACTGGGGGGTGTTCTAGAGAAAAAGTGATGGATGTGATCCCTCGAGGATCAGTGTTGAATGACCCCTCGTTCTTGTATTATGAAACTAAGAGAACACAAGTGAATGATTTACCTACCTATCATTCATGGTTTTATATACTTTTAACATGTTCCCTCTTATTTGTCTCTTTTCCAAGGCAAACAATTCTTATTTTTTTCAATCTTTTTGTATGAAGGTTTTTCCCCATGTCTTCGTTCATTCTTGTTGCCTTTCTCTAAACCCTGTGGTATAGCAAGGGCAGAGGGCAGTAGGAAAGTTCTGAAAGGGCGGTATGTAAATTCTAGATTTATCTGAGCTTTATTCCCTGTAGACTAGCCAGAGTCATTAGAGGGTAATTAAGGTCAGCTGACACCAATTAAGGCCCCACCCAGATGCCTGATAAAAACCCTCTACTCCTGAGAGAGAGTGCATGAGCTGGAGGAGTAGGTGTGCGGTGCTACTGAGCAGAGGAGTGGTGTGGAGTTGTGAAAAGGATCCAAACGGAGTACAGTGGTGTGTGGAGATGTGAAGAGGAGCAGAATGGAGTACAGTGGTATGTGGAAGAGAGGTGGAGTGCTGAGGAAGGTACTGGACTCAAGAAGCCAGAAGGACCAAGGGGGGAAAATAGCCCAGGGGAAAAGTCTGCAGCTGCAAGTACGGTGCCAGCAGCACATAGCTGCTACTCATAGGGCCCCTGGGCTGGGACCTAGAGGAGTGGGTAGACCTGGTCCCTACCCCCCTCCCTGGGGAGACGGGGTAACTGGCGATGCCCTGGCCCACTACAAGAGGCAAAAGTGCGAGACCCACTAGGGAGAAGCCGGCCATTTGCCACATCCTCTTTAATACTTTTTGAGATGGGATGACCAGTATTGCAAAATAGTAGTCTAGGGAAAGGTATACCATTGATTTATATATATAATGGCATGATAATAATTTTGTATTATTCTCCCTCCCAGTACTTACTCATTCTAGCATCTTGTTTGAGTTTTGATTACAGTTGCAAATTAAGCAGAGGTCTTCATTGAGCTTTCCACAGTTATGTTCTTGTCCCTTTCCTGAGGTGATAGGTTCATTTAGACCCATATAAAATGTTTGAGGAATTCTACTGTTTCCTCTACTCTTAGATGTTGCACCCGCAAAATTTCAGTCTGATCAACATAAAGTTTAATTGAAATGAATTTTACAAGTGTCCTATTAATATCAGTAAAATATCTAGAAAAAGTTTATAACTATGAAGCAAGTGAAAAGGGTAATCAGATCTTATATTTCAAAAAGTAAGCAGCCTCTTGTCCAGGTCACCCAAAATACAGCTCTGCACAGATGATTAGGTGTGATTGACTCATGTGAGGAAGCAGTGTGATGTGGTGGATATGGAACAACATGTTGTTTGGGTCTGTCTACTTGCTGTGTGATCTAGAGAAAGTAACAATCTCTTAGTTTTCCTGTCTGTAAAATGAAGATGATGCTTGCTTACTTTGAACAATCATTTTGAAGTCTATGGATATACATATAAATGCTCATCAGCAGGTATTAGTCATTTCCATAGGTTATGTCTACACTTGGAGCTGGGGCTGTGATTCCAAGTTGGAGTAGTTGTAATCACACTAGCTCTCTTAGAGCTAATGTATTAAAATTAGTAGTGTAGCTGTGGTGGCACAGGTTACCTGCCCTCAGTACATATCCATGAAATCCGGGTGGACTTAGTGAGGCTAGTCTATGCCGCTGCTTGCCATTGCCCATGCTACTGTGGCTACTCTGCTATTTTTGACTGTTAAATTTATTAATTTAAAAGAAGCTCCACTTTGGGAACTATTTTCCCAATATTTTATTTTCAAAATAATTTGAAGTGTTTAGTTTTGTAAATTAACATAAAATATTTTACACTGTGAGCATGATTGTTCGAACTTCTAAATCAAAAGCAAATTCCCACTTTATGGTCCCAATCTTCTGAACACTGCCAGGCATCGTGTTTACTAGAATGAGTAATCTCATTGATTTAGTTGGGACTACCTTTGGTAATGAACAATGTGTTTTGTAGCCGGACTGGGTCTTTTAAAAAAAATATAGATGTATTAAATCGTATATACTAGATTTTAATTCCATGTTTTAATTGCCTTAGAAACCATGAAAACAGGACTTTAACTATTATGCAGTGGTCCAATGTGACTTTGATACTTCGATACTTTTTTAATAATGAATGAAAACTAATATTACTGAAGCATTATTAAATTATTATCTTTTAAATAAGTGAGATAACATCAAAGTATCAAAGTAGAGAATAATATATTTCAAATCTGTTACATGTCCACTTTGTCTCTCTAATACCAAAAATCTATCATCTTTTCCAAAAGTAATACAGTTTTAGTACTGTTAGGTGGATAACCCTTTCTTCTCTATCAGATCACCACCAAAGATGATAACCAGTCCCGTTCCCTCAAAAATTAATTTATGTGGATTGTATACTTTAATATATGTCTGTAAAAGAATTCAGAGCAATAGTGCCCCTCCTTCTCCCAACAGTCAAAATTTACTTATACTGCTCCTTTTTAGATAGTCTTGAAAATAGGGTCACCATTAGATTTAAAAAACAAATGTAATCACAGCTTTAGGTTGCATATCTCAGTCTATAGCATTAATATATTTAAAATAATATTTTAAACAGAGATGGTGGTGTTTCTATTTCTTGTGGTATCCAATGTGGCTCAGTGAGAAACCCAAAATTATATTTTTGGATTATTTTGTCAATAAATCCCAGCTCTTAAACATTTCAATCACATCTTTCTAAGGTAACATTTACCTCCTCACATCTTTAGCAGCTATCAGACACGACATGGGACATATTCATTGACCCTAAAAATTTTCATCAGACTCATGCACTGAAAAGGGGCAGCCCCAGCCAGACAAGAGGCTCATTTCAATTTTAACGGCTGTAATTAAAGGTTAATTCACTGAGTCAGGATTAACGAGGAAAGTACAAATGATAGGCAAGCAGCTGCCTTTATAATGCAGGATTAGAACAATGCAATTACAATAAGAATTAGAAAAAGTCAACTTCCTGGAAAGGTTCTTTGATGAGCAAACTGCACTTTTTTGCTGTTAATTGTGGTACTTAAACATGAGGACTCAGTGCAGCACTATTATTTTTTTTTATTGGAATAACACTTGATCAACAGAGTCGAATAAGATGTTGTTCTAAATACAGTAACACAACTGATATTTTGCATGTTTAATACTGTATTCCATGACAGTAGTGGTTTTTTAAAAGACCCCTGCTACCCTAATATATATAAAAAAGCAACAGCCTTATAGCTGCTCATATACATGGTTCTGTTATAACTCTTTATGATTAAAGATTATTTCTGTTTGTTCCATTTTGCAATCACTTAGTTTAGTCACTATTCTTGGAACAACTTCAAATGAACTTCAGAAACCTAGTTTTAAGAATAATATACAATGACGGTGGAAAGTATAATGGGACATATTTATAAGTTAATTTTGACTGCTTCAGTTTAACATTGATTCTTAATGTGTTGTTGGTCGTTAATGCCCCAGCACACTGAAATTTAATGGTATGTAAAAATGCTAAAATATAAAAGTGGATATGGTTTGTTAGCTCTTTGGGGCAGTGTCTTCTGTTTCTTATGCAGTGCCAAGGACAGAAGTAGTGCACATATAATAATAAATTACAAATTACTGTCCTTTTTTAATAGAGCTATTTTCAGGAAACTAGTATTTGCTGTTCACAAACTAATTTTTAAGTGTGATTTATTGATATCTTAGGTCAGAAGTCAGTAATTCTGTAAGGAGGAGCCTTATAAAGAAGATGGCAAAATGGATAACATTTCAGTTAAAAATCGTATTTTAAAGTTCTAGTTTTGAGGGGAACTGAATTATTATTGACCTGTAAATATAGCTGGGAAACCTTCAGCAATGACTATTGCTGAAAAATGCCAAACTACTCATTTGTACTAATTTTCTGCTCTTAACTTGCTAGCTTTAATGGAGCTAATGGCCAACGTCTTTTTTAAAGAAGAGCCAATTTCTGTTTAAATTTTCTCCAATATTTATCAAATGTCAATGGATTTTGAAAAATTGCAGGCATTTGTGCCTGTAGATGCAAAGAAAATAACTGCACATCATAAATGCAGACTCTGGAAAATTACAGCGTGAAAAGTGAGGTTCCATAAAAGGAGCATGTACTTTGTCAATCGCTTTTGAGCCGTGTTAGGGTAATATACCTGTATGTTGAGGTAAATCTTGAGTATTGATGATTAAAAGCTAATAATCCAGTGACATCGTCCCAGGAAAAATATATAGTGCTATTTGATGATTATGTAGCTTGTTATATACAAAACCATAAGCCCTTTACTACTGTGGAAATGAGCTGTAAGCATAGTATAGATTTGCTTCATAAAAATATTTATTTTTATTTTTTTGCTAAGCAGATAACTGGTTGAGGTTTGGCTTTTTGTGCATTGTAGATAACAAGTCTATGGTTTATCATGGGTATTTATATTAACCCAAGCATTGTTTGGCTAAAAAGCTGGGCCAACTTGCTGTTTCTAACAATATTTTGACATTAAGAGCTCCAAGAAATAGTATTTAAGCCCCTTTTGGTGTGGGCAGTTGATAACTTTTCATTCATAATTAGCTCATAGAGAACCGAGAGACATTTCAGGGAAATTGAACTGTCAGTGGGTAGAAACAAGCATTTGACCTCATCACATTGAGTGGGGCCCATCATAATTTGTTCATTTGGTGCCCATCAGCCCAGCCTCATCTCTCATACGGCACCTCGCTGACCTTCCCTCTCCAATTCCACTCAGTTCAGCTTTAATTATGACTCTGCAGACCCGAAGAAATATTGTAGCTTGCTCTCAAAAACCCTGAACTGCCACTCACCAAAAGATTGGTTTTTAACAGGTAATAAATGCCCAAAGGAAATGATGCTGTGTCCCACACAGAGCACAGCAGTTTCTTTTGAGATTTTCCTGCCTTTTCAGTGTGTCACTGTTGCCTAGTGAAATTTTTATATCAGAAAGAATGTAGGAAACTTGTCACCAGCTTCAGTGCTGTGGGAAAATTTTATGTTTATTTTAAAAACAATAAGAAACTTCTATTATTACAAACCAAAAGAAACTCCTTGCTCTGCTAATCAGAGGTCCCCTTTAAGCAGCTGAGTATTGATCAGTTAAGAATTGAATGTAATATTTAGGTGAAATGACGTATGTTTTTAACGTTACTACTACTACTGAAACTTTAATATTCTATGTCAGGAGGAAAACTGGAAAGGGGAGTGCCTTCTGTAACAAGGAGATTAATTGTGATTCTTGCATCACTGTAGATAAATCTTGCTGAAATAATTATCAGATTTTGCAGTATTCAGCCACATAAAAACCTGCCAGGGTACCTGCCATTTATAAGTGTTGGCTGATACTTTCGCAAGGTAACCTATCTCAAAGTATAAACTATATGAGAGGAAAATACAAGGCACTAACAATTTTAAAAGTGTCTGGCTTACAAAATGTACCTAATAGGTTCAAAGGCAAATAAAAATATTCAAAACTACAGTACTATACAGTGTATCCTTGAGGGGAATGTTAAACTGTCAGCAGGATTTTCAGGTCATTTGACAAAAAGGATACAGGTGCAGTAGCCAGCAGTGAAGGTGACTGCTAGTTTCATCAATCACTTTGCCTTTCTTTAAGTTGATACGTAATGGACCCCTTCAATCAGCTTCCTTGTTCTTTGTCATTTGTTTAGAAAGAAGAAAAAAGACGATGGAAGGGCTGGACTTTAAAGTCAAGGTTGTGAAATGAGTTGTTTATTTACACAGGGTAGGGAGGATAAGTCAGTGTGAGAAGGGGCTCTTCATAAAATGTCGAGTTTGTCAATGGGTGATAATATGCAGTTTGAAGCTTCATGCAGACCTTGAGCAGTGACCGTACTTGTCAACGCAGTGATTCCAAACAAGAATTCGAAATTAAGACATTACTTAGTGACAGAGACACGACGTGTGCCAGAAAATGTGCTAATAAGTGTTCACTTTATTTTCGGGGGTCACAATAAATGATGATCCTATGACAAAATTTATTTAACCGTGAGAGCAGAGTTGCAGCAGAAATAGACTGTGCATTTATGCAGCTTCTGGGAGGATGTTAATATAATTTTCTTTCAATAATGTATATTAACTATCCAAAACACCCAGTTTAATCTTATTGCAAATACAAGCCTATTTAATCCATTTATCTTTCATTTAAATATTATGGTATGAAATTATTTGTGTAACTTACCCAAATGATGGCTGTTTAATAAAATTACATTATTCCATGTTTGTTTCTCCAATATTACATATACTGTTAATATATAGAATATTCAGTGTTCTGTATGTTAAATCAGGATCCTTAGTAGGGTCCATCACACAGCAACGTGAGCCCATCATAAATCTTTTGTAGGCTATACATCAGCCTGAAAAGAAAAGATTTTTACTAACATTTTAAAAAATAGAATTTGTCACTAAATGCAAGTCTGTGCATTTAGGGGTTCATGCCATTTTAGCACTTTTATTCTGCAAGAAAGGTTCCATTAGCAACATTTCCTATAGTATTTATAAATCTTTTCTATTTACTTTTATTTACTGTGCCAGATGATATAGACCTGAGGGACATTCATAGACCTTTGTATCAATAAGTGTTTGTGTATTCCTGGCTTACAGGTTAGATTTTCTGGAGAACCTGGACTCACCAGGTAAGGGGTGATTAATGCAAAATCCTAGTGCTGGTTGTACAGATACTTAACCTTTGAAGTTTCACCTTCTTGGGAAAGGAGCAATGGCTGTTTTTACCTGTTTCAGGAGGCCTGGGAAACAAAAGCCCTAAAATAATATAGAAGTGTGAGCCTGAACTGACAAAGGCCCTCATTTTGATCCAACAATGGTCATGAATTGTGACCACAGGGATGGGGGGGAACCTGCTGAAGGGTTGGAAGGACTTTGACCGTTAGTTCCCTATGTGGAAGATATGCAACTTTGGGCATGTTTATTATGCATTTAGACCTTTAATGTTTTTAATATATATTTTCACTGGTAAGGCTTTTGTCCTTTAAAAAAGTATTTACTTTGTGAAAGCAGGTTGGTCACTGATAAACCACAGTCTTGGCTCATAAGAGGGGGAGTGAAACTGCAGGTGCTGAGCTAGGTCAGACTTGCTGGGTAATCAGAGAATTGCAGGGGATTACATCCTAAAACCCTGGTCCGGAGGGAGATGGATGCAAGTCCCCACCTGGAGAAATCTGGCTGCTTAGGAGCATCAGACGGAAGGGGGCATTCTTTGGGTAGACAATGTAGGGGGCCAGAGGGGAATTTATCCTTAAAATGTGACAAAAGACACAGGAGAAAAGGTAGATGGAGTTACGTGCTTCATGGCCACCTCCTGTCAGAAGCGTTACTGTTGTTGTGGCGGAGTATTACAGGACATTGATTTAGTCATTTCCCAAACAACATATGTCTGTCACTGACCAAATAATGTGTTGCCATATCAATTTTAGGCAGGTGGCCAAAAAAAAAAGGCCAAGGACATTACAGTTGCTAAAGAAGGGGGACTGTTGTTCAAAAAGCTTTTAAATGATGTCACTATATATATTTTTAACATCCTCTAAAACCCTGTGTTAACAAATGTGGGAGGATTGCACTCCCCCCACCTCTATTGGGGGGTGCTTTTTAAAAGGCTGGTAAACGATGCTCCTATATTTTTTAACATCAGCATCATTTAGAAGTGTATTAAAACTGTCCTCTTACCCCACAGAAACTAGTGAATACTGGAGGGACAGATTACCCTTTAAAAGGCTGTTGAATGATGCTGTCAATAACTATAACAACATCAATTGGATGGATTTTAAAAAACAGGCTTCTGCTCTTTCTAGTGGCAGTCTCAACTTTTTTTGTGCGCTGTCATACTAATGACTTAGTGGTGCATTGTTGGTCAATGTCTTGACATAATTTTTAAGGCTAACAAAGAAGCAGTCCTAAAATTTTGCTGTGCCAGCTTTGTTTTGTCTGAAGCCAATGGAAAAAGATTTCATTTAAATCTTTTGGTAGTTGGGTTGGAAAAATTAGCCCATCTACAGGTGGCTGCATGCAACACCAATAGCTGTTTCTAGTGTCCCATCTGCCTATCCTGTACAACTAAATGTGCAGGAAGGGTTAAAGAAATTCCAGGATTTGTGGATTGTTTCACACTCATGGGTTTCTTCAGCAAAGTGTGGATTCAATGGTTGAGAAAATGGGTACACTTGCAAATTTTTACAGTTGTGTGGTAGTCCTGAGGAACTAGCCTCCGTGATCTGCAGAATCCTGTTGCAGAGCACCCTCAGGCCCAACTTCAGTGCCAAGGATAACCCTGGGTGCTTTAGAGCATGTTTACATTTGAAATGGATCATCAGTTGTATGTGTTCAATATATTTACATATGCAATAGTAATCTTAATTGGAATAAATTGGTTAATGATGTGATGAGTACAGAAATAGAAGATATACTAGTTTAATATGTTCCTAATGCCATGTTGCAGTCTTGCCTTAGTTTAAAAGTTTTTAAATGCCCACTGTCAAGGTTTTTGCTTAGAGTTACACTTCTAGCATTAGGTCAATAGGCTGAATCTTTTAGCAAGCTTTGTTCTGAGACCAAAGGATTTAGATAATATTGAGGACAGTAGTAAATATCAGTACTAAACTGGCTTCCGGTCTAGGTGGGAAAATTCCCCAATTCATCTGGCCTTGTAGCAAATTCAGCTAATGATTGTGATGTGATAGCTGGTAGCATGCTAATAAGTGAGAGAACCTGTTCAGCTTCAGGACCATCTGTGCACTCTTCTGTGTGACTGTATAACTGAACCTTTATCACAGATATTCCTCAGGTGGCTATCACAGTATTATCTAAGAGCAGCAAAACACTTAATTAAGATTTGGAGGGGGAAATCTATTTTATGCATCAAAAGGAAGCAAGGCCATTTTAGAAGAGTAATGTTTGCCAAGTGTACACACACTCCAAATTTCAACTAAACTTAAATTTTTAGTGAGGCTATGGATAAATTGCTAGAGTAGAAAAATACTACTCTTATTGGTAGGGATTACAACTCGAAAAATATTCTGCCTTTGATAAACCAACATGCAAACCCCATGTTAACAGCACTTCTAATTAACAATTCATAAATCATCCTCTTGGATAAATTTGACTTTAACGTGAGTCAGATATTACAGTGATGGGAAACCTATGCGTAAGATCTAGTGATGGATCTTTGGCAGCTCAGATAGTTGGTGTTACAGATATGACCATACATATTATTTCTGACTCTCTAACTTGAGGAATAGTGATAACCAAGATAGAAATGGGTGCAATCTTGACTGTCCATATTATTCAAGATAGAAATAGCACCTGGGCAGAAATATAAATTGTCATGCCTGTAGCAACTTTCTGGGCTCCTACAGATTGATATATCAGGTTCCCCTATCTCCATTTTAGAGGAGTAAAATTAAATTCATATCTAATTTAGAAATTATATATGCACTGAGGATGGTAAACGTATACTCCTCCCTCTATCAAGTTTAAAATATGTACTTTGTAAGCCAGATTCCTCATAGTGTTGTGTACCAGTGGGTTTGTGTAGTAACTGTTCCCGAGGAAAAAAATCCTTGTCTTGGATGTTTAATTCATTCATGAGTCCAAATTTTGTGAGTTTAACAAAGAAATCAGGGATAAATTGTCAAATAAATCTCCCCAATTTTCATCAGATATGTTATAGGCTATATCAAATACATTTTTCCTCAAAAAAGCCAAAAGTAAGAGAATTAAACAAATCTTAAAAACAAGTCCAGGGATAAATGTTTAGCATGGCCTGAGCTAAGTCAACTATAGCACCGCAATAAAATATAAATTTAACTTAATTCAGCCAATAAGAAATGTAGATTCTCTAGACTAAATTATGCCATAAAATGAAGGATAACTTAGAAAAATATTGCTCATCAGTTGCATATTGTAATCATCCTCACTCGGGGGTTGGTCAGGAAGGGTGTCCTAGCGGTCAAGCTTCGACCTGTGACTGAGAGGGGAGGCTAGTTAGGGGGCCCTTTGGGGCTATCAGTGATCTGACAACCGAGGGCTCCTTGGGCCACTTCCTATCTCCCCCCCTTCCTTCCCCTGGCCTGCTCAGTCTAAGACTTTCCCCTGCTGGGATAGTCTACACCAAGAAAATAAAAAGGGATTACCAATGTCCAGGGTCCATAGACAAGGAAAAAAGGACTGCTTCTCTCTGATTGTTTCTGGGGTGTGTTCTCCCTTCCTTCAGGGAGGGCCCTTTTGGGGCAGTTATCCTAGAGATTTCAGCCTTTCCTCTGTCGTGGAAAGAATCACACAGCTACTCAGTTTAGGTTGTATTGAGCAGAACTTTAATCATGACAGACACACAGCAGGCTATAGCTATAGGGAAACCCAGGTAGCACGTCCCTGTGCCGATCTCTGGAACTTCCCTGGGTTCAAGTTAGAGGGCTTATATAGGTTTGTTAAAGATTGCATATTGCATACAGATCATATAGTGGATTTTCCAATATTTAACAGGTCATTTACCACATATTGGGCACTTATAACACATAATGGAATTCTCTTGGTGCCAGCAAGTCCTGGTGATTCTCCTGGTGCCAGCAAGTCCTGAGTCACATACAGTCTTTGGTTATCATAGGAATTTCTGAGAGGGTATGGCTGGGTGCAGCTACAAAGGTAGTTAATGTCTTATAACATAGCCCAACGAGTTTGCATTTCTATCATAGTTCCAATGTAAGGCCTCCTGCCTGAATTTTTTGATTCCACATTCCCCCCTTTTGTACTTTTAGCACAATGTCGAGAGCTGCCTTATGTTGTGACATGTTGCATTCTCACAAAGCGTTTGGCTGGACAGGGCATAGTTATCTATTGTTCCTTACAAAATTCACTAGGGAGCAAAACATGGAAGTATCAAAATTTTTAGCTAAAATTCTGCTAAAAACAGTCCTGGTTTGTCTGTGCCATGAATTCATTTCCTGTAGAGTAGGTTCAAATACTTGTCCCGATATATGTTGTACTTTCCCACGCTCCCCACTCATCCAAAGAGAGGTCCAGGCACCTATCCTTTCCGTACGCTGGCCAGTAGGACACAGGTACAGGAGACCCTGGCTCTTCATTGGCCCAATCCACTGGACATGCTATGGGGAGATGAGAGAGGCGGTTCACTGCTTGGACAAGTATACCTAAAACTTCAGTTACGATCTTCAAGGAGAGGCCAGGGTAGAGTATGGCTAAACATTCCTAAAAGACAAATAAACTGTCAAACTTATTCAAATGTACAGGTTACATTAGGTCAAACGTGATAAACAGGCAATTCAGGGCCTCCCTGAGCGCTCCGGTCACTTGAAGGGTTTGGACTTTCACAGCGAAACAGAAATGTCCATTAGTTGCTGGATTTCTTTGTTGTTTTCCTCTTCCCTGCATAGCAGTTCAGAATACAGCTGGTACCTTTCTTTTCTGTCTTGAAATTGAATCTCATTTTAGGGGTTCGGGTAAACTATTTCAAACATGACTTTAAACAACATCGTAAGAGTACTACAACAACATATATAACAACCATGATTATTAGGATTGAAAGGATACCATATATAATTTTCTTTCCTAAAGCTCCTATGTCAGGCAGCCAGAAGGTCAGCGAGGACCACATATCTTCAAAGCCCCAATTAGTGTTTTCTAGGGCTACCTGGTGCACTGTCCTGAGCTGAGATTGAATTTTGTGAATATCTGTCTCAATTCTTCCATCCTGGTTCATATACATACAGCAACTCAAATTTATTAGGGCACATACTCCGCCTGGGAGGCTAAAAGAAAATCCAGGGCCATACGATTTTAGGTAGTAACTTGAGACAGCTAGGAAACTTCTTTCTGCTAGGTTTGGATAGTGTCCAAAGTAGCATTCCTCATTGCTTCTGTGGTGGCAGAAATATTGACTACTGCCTTCCCTAACTCGACTACACCTAGCGAAGGAAAAAGGGCTCGCACGAATTGATGAAAGCCAGTGTGGTAAGTTGCCAGAGGATTCTCTGATCTTTTATTGCACCGGGTTAGATTTCGGACCTGTAGGCTATACAATTCACTGTGAATCTCAAACCCTGTGATAACTAGTCCATTGGTACAGGTTCCCACCCACTTCCAAGGTAAAATTTTATATGCCCATTTCCCATACAACCAGTACATTCCTGGGGCATCTATGGTGGGATTGGTGGGATAGGTGAAATAGGTGCCTTTCTCACGCTTCCTTTGATAGGAACAAGATTGGTAATCTGGGACTCGACATCTTCTGGATAAATACCTGGTGTTTGATCGAGTGGTTTGAACGACCTTGGAGGCATTTTCACATCGGGAGCTATTGGGAGGGAGGAAAAATCCTGAATTCCATAGGGTATAGTTAGAGTTGCCCTGGGCAATGGAGTAGCTGATTGGGTTGGAACCAGTAGAACAGTTGGGAATCGCATTTCCTAACAAAATTCCATAATTAGCTTCGGGCTTATAATCTAAAATATACTGGCAAAGTGTGTAGTGACCAATTCCATGGGTATCATTATGGCGATAACAGGGTAGCTTCAACCCGTGGGGCTGTCTTCCATCTAAGAATACAGATGGGGACACGTCCTACTGCGGACAGGTTCTTGGGCTGCTGTATAAAGTGGGTGCTGTTGTCCTTTGAGGCCCATGTGTCTAGTGATGCAGGTATAGCCACTAATGGAATACCTTGCTTTGGGTGTGCTGGTCCATGAGTGCAGATCCAGCAATTCCTGTGATTATTCTGGTCAGCAATAGATTGGGACAGTTCGACAAGGAGGTTAGAGTCCCAGTCAGCAAAAACAAATAAGAGGGTGAGGGATAAGATAATAGCTAAGGTTTTCATTTTACTGTCAATTCGGGAAGAATGCCTCTAAGCCAAACCAGTCCAGCTAATATCAAGAGGGTCACCAGAGTCTCTTACGGTCTTCATGGTCTCAGATTGTACTGATGTTTTGGAGTTTCGTCAGTGTTGGTTGAGAACAGTTGGTCGGAGGAGGGGCTTTCTCTGCGATCTTTCAAGGTCTCCAAGTTCGTTGAGCTATGGTTCACCGATGGGGACTGGAATTCTGTTGCCCTTGGGTCTAATGGCAGTGGGGTCTTTTTGCAGTGTGATGCGTGAATCCAGTTAGGGCATCCTTGTCATCGCACAGCTGTATTAGTGGTTAGCAACACTAAATAAGGTCCTTTCCACTGAGGCTGCAATACATTCTGTCGATGGTGGATCTTTACACAGACCCAGTCTCCAGTTTGGAGGGAGTGGCATGGTTCCGTTGCAGGTGGTGGAAGGGCCTTTTGAACCTGTGAGTGGATAGACTTGATATACTTAATTAATAATTAACAATAGTCCAGTAACACATCATCAGTTAAGTGTAGATCAAATTCCTGCAGGTTTGATGGTGGGGTGTGTGGCAATCTCATAGATCTGACCATAAGGATCTCATGTGGACATAGTCCATGTTTTCTGTTGACAGTATTTCTAATATACGTGAGAGCTATGCGTAAGGCTACTTCAAGCTGGTTTCTGCACATATTTTGGCTAATCTAGTTTTCAAGTCAGAATTCTTTCTTTCTACAGCTCCGCTGGACTGGGGGTGATATGCACAGTGCAGGTGTTATTGGATTCCTAAGGCTTTACATACATTGAATTTCACTAGAAACCTTAGGTAAAAGTCCTTGAACAAAGGCAGCAGCCATGGCTTGTGGTATGTCTTGCTCAGGATTTTTCATGCCCGAGTGGTGTTCAAACACTTGTTTCAGTCTCTGAAGGTAATCGGCTGGTTCCTCCCCCTTGTTATGTTTGCACATATTAATTTTAGTCCAATCGGTTTTTTTAGGACAGATTGTAAGCACCGCGTTTACTAACTGATTACGGGCGGTGACTAAATCTTGGTCAGTACCGGGGTCTTGGTCTGGCCATTGGCTTCGTCATGAAGCCTTAGAAGGGTTTCTCGGGGCAGAATGGCTCACAAGAGTTGATTTAAATCTGCCCAAGTGGGGTTATAATGGTTCATAGTTCTTGAAATTTCATGGGATCTTCCCTAATCTTTGGAAATGTTCGAGCTAGATTAAACAAATCAGACAGGGACCACGGGGCATGCACAGTAACTAGGTCTGTCCCCTGTCCTGGAAGTTGCCAAAGCAGGTACAGTTCCGTTGGCTTTGCATGGCTTTGACTCTGGAGGTAGTGTTTGCTGGATTCGGGGATAGCTCGGGGTTGATCAATAATCGGGAGAGGTTTCGCAACAGTCTTCTCACTTGACTGACTTGGGTCAGGGCTGGTAGTGGAATCTGCCTGAGCCGTCTTTCTCGTATAAAGTATGGGTTGGAGTTGAGGTAGAATAGGTCTAACTGGCTGAACTGGGGGTGCAGAAGGGACTGGGGACCAAGCGCCTAACAGGTCCTCTGTAGCTCCTTGAGAATAGGGTACTTTTTTCTAATGCTGGATACAGATGACTAGGTCCCGAATTTGGGGGGAGAGGCCAGTTTCTTCCGTACTTCCTTCAATTGCAGTTTTAATTTTTCCTGGGAATCTTTTAGATTCTGAGTTGCAGGTTCAGGGTCGTAGTAGTGGAACCCAGAATAATAAATGGAACATCTAAAAGCTATGTTGAAACAGTATATAGTTCTCAAAGCATGTTATCAGAACAAGCCAATAGCATTTTAGAATCAAAAATACTTAAATAAATGAGAGTTGGAAGTTCTACTATTTTGAGGTTAAATAAAGCTAGTGTCAGAAAAGCTTCAGTCATGTAAAATGCTAAAACTGGTAGGATCACTGGAAAGGTTTTTAAATTAAAGATTTACTGATTTCACTGTTACTGGATGTCTTAAAGTATGCTTTGACAAAAATTTAGTAATGAGTGTTTGAGCATGACCATCTTAACTCAGTAAAGGCCTAGTGACATTTATTGTAGGCTATTTATTAATCTTCTGTTATTGGCATTTAAAATAGCCAATTATAGGCTGATTTCGTCTCTACATTTTAACCATTAGGGTTTGTCTATACAGGACCATATTTTTGGTATAATCTAAGATGTGAGTTAAACTGACATAGTTATACGCATATAACTCCTTGTATAGACACTCTTATGACGGTGTAAGAGCTCCTTTTTTTGTTTAGTTTGTTTCCTGAGAAGATGTTTAAGCTAAACTCAAAACACCACTCTTATACTGGAATGAGAACATTCACATGTGGGACTATACAGTATAAATATACCTGTAAAATTTCCCCTGATAGACAAGACCTAACATATTAACCAAAATTCTTGCAAACAGGCCTCACAAGGGAAATGATCTGGAGCTATTGCAAGAATTTATTTCATAGGTTCTGAGGCCAGAAGGGACCATTGTGACCATCTAGTCTGAGCTGTGTAGCACAGGCCATAGAACTTCCCCAAAATAATATCTAGAGCGTGTTTTTTTAGTAAAACATCCAATCTCAATGTAAAAATGGTCAGTGGTGGAACATCCACCATAACCCTTGATAAATTGTTCCAGTGGTAAATTACTCTCATCATTAACAATGTATGCCTTATTTCCAGTCTAATTTGCCTACCTTCAACTTCTTTGAGTGATTGCACATGTCCATTCCATTGTAGGTGTTTGCATACCTTCTGCATGGTTGTTGGCGATTTTTCCCTTAGCAGCATCCATCAGAGCAGTGTGAGCACCCTCTGGTGCCACATGCCACAGCACACAGGTATAAAGGGCCATGCTGCCCCCAATTCTTCTCAGTTAATTCTATCATCAGTGATTGTTGGAGCTGCAATCTTTGATTCTTTGTATTTTAGGGTTTAAGTGGGACTAAAGTCAGTCTTGAGCTGTCCCTAATCACTTGAGTAAATTTACCTGGGGTGAATTGGTTACTGTTGGAGTCACTCCCTTTGTCACATGTGTCCCATCTTTTTGCATGTAATTTTTTATGTTCTTTTCTGAACATTTAAAATATGTTGAATAAAACGTAGATGATCGGAACAAGAACATTATTTTTTTTGTTATTAATAGGATAGAAAAAAAAATAAAAACTTGGACAGAGTTTCCATCTTTCCTTTTGTGACAGAGAGGAAAATATTAAGAGTTCTTACAAATAAATTGGCTTCTTACAAATAAATTATCATCCTAAATATGATGTTTGGGAATCATACTCTTACTAATGTTAAATAGTACTTAACACCATGAGCATTCCTTCTCAAGTCAGTGGAAATACATGTAAAATAAGGTGCAACCTAATGTGAGTACAGGTATCACTATCTGACTTCAATGGGTTTTTTGCTAACTTTTTATGGAGTGGGAAGTGGGTAAGAATTAGGTTAGTCCCTGGCCCTATCTATCAAAACACTTAAGTCAAGTATGTCAGACATAAGACCTATGGATAGATCCAGCCCACATGGTAAATGTATGTGACCCACATGATATATACTGACTGTGCACAATTTGTTTTTATTTTAAAAAATAATCTTTAATCCTCATGTCTGTGTTGTGATTCCGTTCCTCCCCCACCCCCTGCACCTTCCCCCATGTGAACTCTGTAATCAATGCAGTGATTTCTGTCTGATTCTGCAAACTGCCTGAAACAGTTATTTAGAGGGCCAGACTCCCCTGTCCTCTGTTGGGTAGAAGTGTCAACTCTAAAGCTCAGTGATGGTACTTCAGTGTCCACATGAATTATCTCGTTGCTTTATGTTTTAGCAGATAGAGCATGGAGGAGGATGGGAAAGAAGCCCATGGAGATTGGGAAGTGGGAGTTGATGCAGGGATGAAAATGTAGATTTGCAAAAATGCAAATTCACTCCTTAATGACTGTGCAAAGCGGGCCTTCTGCTGTGGGGAATATGTAGTCCTGCATTTATACCCCAGCATATGAATCATGTTTAAACATGGAACTCAGTCATCTCTTCCAAAAGCATTGGACACCTTTGGCTTAAGCACATGTAATTTTAAGCAGGTGGCTAGTCCTACTGAAGTCTGTTGTAAAGGAAACCAATGGCATAAGAGAGATCTTTCATTTGGACAACTCGTGTGCTTAAAGAGCATTGTGTGATGAGGCCTTTTATGCTTAAAACAAGGAAAAGACTTAAGCATACCAAATGCAAAATAATACCATTTATTGTGCCTGTGTAAAGCTTTGAGCTATGTTTTGCATGAAAAATGCATTCCATCATCCTGGTTTTGCTCTGAAAAATCAGTAGCAATGGTTGAATTATATTGTTTAAGGGACCTAGTGATTCATGGTCCACATTTATATTGAAAACACAATATTATGCCAAGAAGCACACTTTCCATATTAAAAATGCATTTGACTACTGAAGCATGGGATAAATTATGTAATTTTTCTGGTGTTTGGAGTAACCCAGTTTAGGACCAGATTCTGCTCCCTCGTCTGTCTTCAGAGTAGATACTTAGTATTTACACAGACATATCTGGGATCTGAATCTGGCAAATCTCCCTTGTAATAGTTAAAGGGAAACCATTGAAAAACCTTGCATGGCACCTAACATTAGAAAAATGAAAGATGTATATAAAAATGTGTAATTTTACACAAATTAAGTAACATTTTTATCTGGAAAAGAGTAATTCTGAATTCTGCAGACATTAAATTTTTTTGATGAACGTTGAGAGGCCCTGCTTTCATTTTTCAGATTATCATAAAGACATTACTAAAAAAAAAAAAAGAAGGCAAGCTAGTTTTTATGCCTGTTTAAGAGACCACATAAATATTAAACTCAGTGAAAAAGAGGGCTGAGAAAAGGAATTAATATTGACTGGCTTAGGGAAACAGATTAAATAGACATGTAATAAAAGCCATCCCTGATGTGAGACTGAAGTCTATTCAATTCAGAAATCAAGAGCAGTCATTTTTCCCCTTTCATGATGTTTAAGACAAAAATCATTACTGAGACAAATGCTTGACTTGCAGAACCAGTTCTTGGAGATTTAATACATGGTGTTTTGGAATACTGGCAAAAAACATTATTTATATTAATAGGATGTTTACTATCAGACTGTCATTTTAGGGACTGTGATGAGGTCAGCCCCTGTTTCTCATGGGCACCCATTCTCTGGCCGATACATGCCTGCTTTGTTTTTGAGAGGGGTGGCAACCACCTCTCACGGGCGCCCCTTTCTGGTCAGGTGTGAGCCTGCTTTATTCTTTGGTCTTACAATGGGATGGCACCCATCTCTCATGGGTGCCCACCACCCCAGCTGATGGTTTTCTCAACGGGTCTTCAGTGACTCACCCTTCCGGCAGTCTCTCTCACTGTCCTCCCTTCTGAGGTATACACTCCCTAGTTCTTTTTACAGACCTGGTATGGGGCCATAACACTAAGGCTTCCTTCTTGGAGGCACTGTCTTCTTCAACAACCCAAAAGGGGCCCATCTCATTACCCTCAGTTGCTATCTTTTCAGCAGCTCTCCCTGGGCTCAGTCTGCAACCAGACCAGCAGGGCCCATCACGGTACCCTTACCTGGTCTGACTAAGTTCTGGGCTCAGTTCTCTCAGCCCACCCACACTGACACATCCATGGTCCTGCTGCTCTTCTAGCCAGCCAGAGGGGGGATGTGGGGGAGGGGATGCAGCTCTGATCCACTGCAGGTGGTGGGGACCCCACAGCTCTGAGCCATGGGTGGTGAGGGCCGTGGAGCCAATGCAATGGCAGGGGCCGGAGCCCCTTCCCCCCTACTCCCACAGTAGGGTTCAGGCTCTCATCGCCTCTCCCCACCATGGGGCTCAGGTTTCAGTCATCCCCCTCAGCTCCCTCCACACCCTCCATTATTTTTAGTAAAAGACACAGACAGGTTTTGGGCTTCCATGAGTTTTTGTTTCTGTGATCTGTCCATGATCTTTACTGAAAATAACTGTGACAAAATCTTAACCTTGGTTATAATACTGCCAGTGAGGCTGATGGTGGTTTAAAGAAAAAAAGTATTGCTGTTGAAATGGAAGACAGCCTTTCCTGCATAATGGCTTAGAAATATGTTTATTGCATATATTACTGTTGAATGAGACAGAAAAGAGCTCAAAAATATTTTCCAGACTTCGGCTAAAGCTATTGAGAATCTTTCTAGATACTTCGGCCTAGGTTGTATCCTGCTGAACCCGGTTTACTTTTCCAGGCTGCTGGAAGTTGGGGTTTATATTTTATTTATACCTTTTGTTTTTTATTGGTACTTGCTTTTCTTTGTTTCCTTTAGTTAATCCATATGAACATTGCTTAATTATGCTTTTATATCAGGGTTTGTCATATGATCTTGAGATCTAGGTGTCTGTGTTATGACATAAATAATATTACATGTGGCTTTTAGCTACAGAGCACAGTATGTTGGTATTCTTTCTACAATTTTAATACTTTTCCTTATTGTACCTTTCATGAACTACTAATTTATCCTTGGAAAACTGATTTTTAAATTTTTTGCAAAGAGTGCCTGAAAGAAGATTATCATTAACTATATATGTGTAATACATAACTGGTTATGGCAGGAAAGGAAATTAATATAAATAAAAAAGAAATAATCTTTTTCTCCTTGTTGTTCTCACTCATTTTCCCCACTACAGTTCAAACCTATGATAAACTTCCCCTTACCATTTTAAATTGAAAGCTCCTGTAAGCTATTAGTGTTTTGCTGGGCTATATGCTAGTATTCCACCTCATCCTCTTCTCCTCTTAAATATTCAGGAGTTATTGGAGCATAGACTTACAGTGTGTATAAGAAGATACAGCTCACAGCTCAATAGGTCATTCTTGGATTCTGTCATGGATACTGCCAATAGGTGGGCAGTGGAAAAGCTGCTTAGAAGCAGAGATTAAATGATTCACTTCATTGCTTTTACAGAATGTAATTTAAAGGAATAGAATCATAATTTTTGTGGTTGTTGAGAATGGGTGTGTTTCTTCAATAATATATACATTTATACAGTCACATATCCTTTTTTGCTAAGTATTGCCAACATCTAGTCTAAATTTGTCACTATATCATTATTGAACTTAGGAACAAACATAAAATAAAAAGGAAGGCAGAAATGCTTAAGGCCCCCTTTTAAAAGATGTGCGTCATACATACAAGAAAGGCTAGCCTGCTCTGGTGTCTATAGCAGACACAAATGAGCCTAGGTAGTTTCCTTTATTTAAATAGGCAGGGAAAACACATTTTAAGAACGGTAAGGTGAATGTAATCATCTTTGAGCCATGATTATTACATACGTCTCGTAATATTTTTTAAACTGTTTAAAATAAAAGAGCATTTGAACTCTGAATGGCAAGCAAATTCAGCATTACAATCCAATGCATCCTCAACCAGCTTTGTTGTGACTAGGATAGCAACAAATATTGTCAGTGATATTAGAACCACTTTAGCACAGTGAACTGGGTTAATGAAGAAACGGAGATTTTAAGTCAGATTCCTAGTATTGTTATAACTATTGTTATCTTTTATAAATATAAGTACAACATAGCTAAAATTTCTGCAGGGGTTTGGGTCCTCTACTGAGACTTTCTCTTGGATGCATGAGGTACAGAGACACCCTGCAGAACCACTCTGCTGGCACCTATCAGTGTAGTCACACCATGGAGCTCCAGTAGTGTGGATGCGTACAACTATGCTTCTGGGTGAATATCGCTGTAAATGTGAACGTACATTAGTTGGATTGCTAAAATGTAGAGGTTCAAAAAGATTGGCTCATAGAACAGCTGCTTCAAAATTGTCTTATTTTTTCCAATTCTCATTTTAAATTTTATATTTCAATCACTTTTAAACAGCTACATTAAAAAAAAGTTTTACAAGTTTAATCTTAATAATCTCCACCAAAAAAAGCAGACATGCTATGACATAAAATTACTATTAGTGACTAGTTTGTATCCTATAAATCTAACTTGAGTTGATAATATGGTCCATTACCAGCTAACTGCACAAAGTATTTTTCATTTTACACTCTTCAGTTACTTTTTAGTGAAGTGTTAAAAAATATGAAGCTTTTCTCCTCTCTAAAATTGCATGCTGTCTGTCTGTTATTAGGGAGATAACAGCTCTTATAAATGTTTCAGTAAGCGCTAAGTAGACAGTTATGTGCACTCTCATTCCACGCTTATTTGCTTACTGTAATAAACTGATAAAATATGTGTGGTTTGTCTCTGTGTATCTACAGGCATCATGAGTCACATAGATTTCCTTTAGAAATAATGTTGTGTCTGTAGAATTGATTGGTTATTTTCATAAACCATCCAAAGGTACACAGATGACTTTTATTATTTAAACATATGCTGTGTAAGATTTGTAGTGGGTTATCTCACAGTTACTAGATGCTTCTTGTTCTATTAACTCTTTGGGGAGGTTTTTTATTTCAGCATGATTACAGTTATTTGACCCAGAGGCTTTTTTTAAGCATTGTAGCTGTATGCATTGAAGATTCTAAAATTGAAACAAGAAAACTGTTTTTACCAGACTGAACTTGCTTGTTGCATAGACTATCTCTGAATCACATTTGCCTTTGTCATCTTACATGAAACCATCACCTCTGTTATCAACTGGATGCCTTGAGAATTCTAGTGGTCATATTTCATACATTACTTATCTTGGTTCAGAAGGTAGATTTTGGGTACTAGTGCGTTAAATATAGCTGAAGAGGATGTTTTATATAAAATACTTATTTCTCTGGCTATCCTATAAAATGCTATGCATGTTTAGTTACTGGTCTGTAGCTTGATCTTTTTAAAATAAAAATGGAGTTGCCTGGATGTAAATAAGTGTGTAAATTAGACTGCAGATGTTAAAGATAACACTAATTATGTGGGGATATGCAGAAAATCTGATCTGCATTAAGTCAGAAGGCTTTTGATAAAATCTGTTGAGTCAATGCCAAGATTAAGGCAGTATGATGACTTTTTGTCACAATATGTTGATTGTATATGTAACTTACTTGAGGTGTTTGACTTGTTGTCATTGTTTCTATTCTGTTAATAAATTAATATATTAGCATTAGCTGTACCTGTTACTTTTCAAAAAAAATTGATATGACAGTTCCTTGCCCCACAGAGCTTACAGTGGACAGTATGCTTTTACTTCAAGAATACATTGGGATTATATATTTAAATTTTTTTTTAAGTCTGCTAGTTGGACTATACTGTATGACTATACTGTATGACCTTGAAAATTTTATTTAGAAGCATGAAAGCAAACTTTAAAATTTAGCAAGAGCATTGCCCTGGGTGTATATGTTTTATAACACTTTGCACTTTAGCACATCAAAGCATTTACAAACATTTTAGCCTCATAACACCAAGTCAGGTTACATTATCCCCATTTTACAGATCAGTTAACTGTGGCACAGGCAAATTGTCTTGTCCAAAATGAGGTAGTGGCAGAGTGGAAAATAGAGTCCAGGCATTCTTCTTTTTGTTATTGTACAAATCGTTCCACTTCAGCTGTGTGCACTTCAGAGTACTTCAGAGTAGATTTTTCCTTTAGCATTATCCATTGGCTTGGTGCATGCATCCTCTGCTGCTGAGATAGTATAAACCTCTCCCCACCCAGTTCCCTCTTGCTGGCTGTGATCATTAGTCAGAGCATGTTGGTGTGTAGTTAACTAGTTAGAGCTCTGGAGTAATTGTCATTTGTTATTTTACTTAGTTTGCTCTAGAGCAGTGATATTCACTTTTTCAAGCGGGAGCCATTTTGTCAAAATACCTTTAATGTGAGAGCCACATTGACTACTAAATTAACACATTGCTTCATACTCCTTAATGAGGTAATGTTACAGAGCAACTCATTTAACTAAATCCAAGTCTGCTTGTACAATAAAACGATACCACTGAGCAAAAGTGTGCCTGTTGCTCCTTGATTTTGTTCATGCAGTATTTGTAGTCTGTCATCACAATCCTAATAAGGCAGTCCAAATGTTCATTGGTCAATTGGTTCCTCTGTTTTCTTTTCACAATATTGTTGAAAATGTAGATTTTCAGGTAAACACATTGTGTACAAAAAATGCTGTCATTTTTGTCAATGTTTCAGAGATAGGTATTGTGCATCAGGGACCATGTTCCAGAAATGATAAACACCTGTCTTAAGTTCAGACTTCATGATGTCATTTGTCTGAAGTTCGACAATTTCACTCTCCAGGTTAGCATGATCAGAACAAATGTCTGTGATAACTGGTGACAGAGATGACACTGATACATGAGGGGTTCTTATTATACAATGGATATACTTAGAGCTATTTACTGGTGCACGTTGTACCATGTGGTCAATGTGACATGTAAAGAAGATGGACTTTGATAAGCTCAGTACATATTCTAATGTTAAAAATAAAACAAATAGGAATATAAACAATTAATCAGGGAGCTGAACTTAGGGTCAATGAGAGCAGCCACTGGCTCCCGGGCCTTTCAATGAAGAACACTGCTCTAGAGTGTGAGTTCCTGCATGTTCCAAGTACCAACTCCCAGTACCAGGACCCAGTATCTGGTCTGTAGGCCTAGCATCAGTTGCAAGAAGACTCTGCCAGTGAGTGATCCACATTCCAAATGTCTAAAGTGCCTCAGGGAGGGCCATGCCAGGGATCATCATCAAATCTGCAGGGACTTCAAGCCCTGGAACAGAAAGCTTAGGGAGGTTAGAGTGCATCACCTTTTCATGGAGACTGCCCTGCATCCACCATCTGAATTTTCCCTGTTGGGTTGGACATCAATTACTTCTTCCTCTGTCAGAAGTGCCACAGTGCAACAGCAGCAGCCTCAGGACCTGTTGGGAACCAACAACTCTGGAGGCATATGCCACAGGACGAAATGTGTTATTCCTCTCAACCAGATTCTTCAGTAGAATGAGACAAGTCATCCAGTACCAGTTAACTTTGCCTCTTACCTGCCAGTAAGGTCAAATACTTGGTGCCATAGCTGGCTTCAGACTGTCCAGTATCCCCTCACCCAGTGCTTTCTAGAGGTAAGCCAAGTATGCTGTCCCTTGTAACAACATCTCCAGAGGTTCATCACCAGTCTCTGATACTGCACTGGTCAGGTGACTCAGGTTCCTTTTTGGAATTTCATGTAGACACCTTGCTTCTGGAATAGAAGGTGTCATTCACCTGAATCGAGAGGATTCCAATCCAGGCACCTGCCAGATGCCCCATGATGGTCCAGGGATGTGCATCTGTGGGCTTGTAGAGATTGGGGGCCTACACCCTACCAGTGGCTGTATTGGAACCTCTGGGGTTTTCCCTACCATCACCAGATTCTCCAAGTTATTCTACTCTCCGAATCCCTGAGCAGATGACAGGATAGCTCACATATGGAATCTCAGGAAGTTACTCCTGGTACAAGCACCAGTACCAAGAAGAAATAACCTTGTATATCACAACCTCCATCTGGGAAGGTACGGGAGGTTACAAGTCAATCTCTTTTGCTGTCCTTCTCCCCAGATGATGTGGTGGTGTCTGGGGTGTCCTCAATCTCTTTAGGATGACTACAGGGCCTACCAAAAAGTCCTGAAGAGGATTGATTCTTCTCTGACATCCAGGCCAACGTACTGCAGGAGAATTTCTATAGACAGGTGGACATAAGGGGTCAGAAGGACTTTCCTATGTGGCCATACCTACAAATGAGGCCATACTGGAGCCCACAAGATTACTGTAACAAACTTCATCTCTGCCACTAACAGCCAAGAGAATTGAGTGCAGGCACCATGTCCCTCCTCAGGACTATGAACATTTCTGCATCCATCCCTCACTAGGTTATTTGGTTGTCTCAGCAGCAAACAAAAGAGCATATCTGGAATGGTTGTCATCTACCCCCAAAGAATAAAGAAACAAAAAGACTCGACCTTTTCAATAGAAAGATTTATTCCACTGCCAACCTGCAGTTTTTGTTTCTCTAACCAGCGAGCCCTGCTGGCCAGATAAGATTTCTCTCTCTGGGACAGTGTTCTGAACTTCGTGGATAGGTTACCAGAGGATGCCGGGCATTCAAGGCCATCTTGGAAGACAGCAAACTAGGCTAGGCTAGGACCTCTCTCCAAGCTGCATTAGATGGGGCAGATTCAGCAGTTAGAGCTAATAACGCACAGGAGTTCATGGCTTCAAGTTTTGGGTCTTCCACCCAGAAGGTCCACCAGATGATAAATGATCCTTTTGGGGGTCTGACCCTATTCTCTCAGCAGATTGATAGAAGCTTCAAAGGTTCAAAGACTAAAGGGCTATGTTGAAGTACACTTGTTTCTCTAAAAGAGACAATTTCACCCACAGTTGTGCCAGTGCTACCCACGTTTCACACCTAGACAGCATGACCACTCTAGGAAATGGGAAAAACCAGAGGGGGCGACACCTCCTTGGTTTTCTTCTGTGGCAAGTTCGTCTAGACAGCCAGGAAATTCCAAATAATCTGCTCAACTGCCTTGTTGATGATATATTACCAATGGGTCCTGAGCCAGTTTCTCTTACTCCTGACTTTTTTCCAACAGTTTATGCCACTTCCTATGTGCTGGGGCCTCTATCACCACAGACAAGTGAATGCTAAGTACTGCAAAACTGGGATACACCCTTCAGTTTATTTCAGCCCCTCCCTCCCATGCCCCTTCCCTTTTCAGAGACCACTGTCTTGAGGCTGTCTTCTTCCCAGAGGTCCAATCTCTCCTTCATTTGGGAGCTATAGAGGAGGTTTCTTCTCTCCACCCGGGGGGAAAAGGGTTTTATTCAAGTTATTTCTTGATGCCAAAGGCAAAAAGAGGCCCATCCTAGACCTGGAACAAATATATAAAGAAAATAAGGTTTCCCATGGTTACCCTTGCCTCTATTTTACCAGTTTTTGATATAATAGAGGCTAGAATGACTGTGGGAAACCTTATTTTCTTCATATATTTGTTCCAAGTCTAGGATGGGCCACCTTTGGATTCTGGTGACTGGTATGCTGCCCTTGATTGAAGGATGCAAATTTACATATGGCTATTCATCAAACCCACAGGCAAGTCCTAAGATTCCTTGGTAACAACATCCGTTAATTGTTTACCGTCTCCGTCTTTGGCCTGTCTGCAGCCCTTCATATTTACAAAATGCATTGTAGTGGTGGCCCCATTCCTAAGGAAAGCAGGGAAGCAAGTATTTCCGTACCTGTTCCATATCTTTTCCATGGCTGGTTTGAAGTCAGTCTAAGAACTAGGCAGAACTCAGTCTAGTCAAGATCCAGTCCCTCTTCAGTGTTCTGGGTTTGTTGATGAATGAGGACAAGTGAGTCTTCGCCCAGTTCAGAGGGTTAGAGTTTACAGGGGCAGTCTCGGATTCTTCAGTAACCAAGAGCTTTCCTACTGCAAGCCAGATTCCAGACAATATTAACCATTTCCACAGACCTAAAAGTCCATCCAAAGTCAACTATAAGGAACTGCCTGAGACTTTTGCAACACATGGTCCCCTGAGCCTGTGTGTTTCAGCATGCCAGACTTGATCTCAGAAAGTTACAGGGCTGTTTAAAGTTAGCGTACTCCCTAGTTCATCACCCATTGGGCATGCTCATTCAGTGCCTGCAGGAATTCAGTGCATGGGAGTTCCCTTTACCCCTGCTCTACCCACACTGACTCTATTTCTGGATGCCTCTTCTCTAAAGCAGGGAGCTCACCTAGGCAACCTACGTAACAGAAAGATTTAGCTCTTGTGCAGGAGTTGAGGCTATTTATCTAGCATGTTGGGCTTTTCTCCCTCACATCAGGGGGAGAAACTCTGTATGGTCTCATACACACTTCAGTAATGTTCTGTGTGAAAAGACAAGGAGGGGCTAGGTTGGACAGTCTCTGTCAAGAGTCAGTCACCTTTGGGAGTTTTGTATCACCAATATGATTCACCTTAAAGCATCCCACTTTCCTGAGGTTCACAGCAGTTTGGCAGATTGCCTGAGCAGATCTTTCCACAGAGATCATGAGCGGCTTTTCAGACCAGATATGGTGAGACTCATATTTCAAACCTGGGGGGTCCCTCAGATAGACCTGTTTTCTACTCACCACAACAAGAAGTGTCAGCTCTTTTATTCAAGGGCAGCACATAGTTAGGAGGTTTTTTTCTTTAGAGGTTTTTAAGCTGTGGCTTGACAAAGCCCTGGCTGGGATGATTTAGCTGAGGTTAGCTCTGCTTTGAGCAGGGGGTTGGACTAGATAACCTCTTGAGGTCCCTTCCAACTCTAGTATTCTATGATATCTAAGGGCCTTCCTTGTTTTACAAACACAAGCTGATGTATGCCTATCCTCCTATTCCTCTCATTCCTTTGGTGTTGACCAAGCTCAAGCAGGATCAGGCCCACAAAATCCCATCTCCAACATTGGTTCTCCAGTCTTCTGAGCCTCTCCACCGGGGCTCCTTTAACATTACCTTCAGATTCCAACCTTATCCCAAGGATCCTGGCTGATTCCTGCATCCCAGTCCATCTGTGCTCTTCATCTTATCACCTGGATGCTTCCTGGTTGATGACTCAAGAGGCGATGTGTTTGGGGGAATATACAAAACATCCTTCTGAATAACAGAAAGCCTTCTACTAGACATCCTTACCTATCAAAGTGGAAATCCTTTTCCTTACGATCATAGCAAAAAGGTGTTTTGCCAGTCCAAGCCTCTGTCCAGCATGTTCTACCTGAACATCCAACATCTATTTACCTGAAACAGCAAGTCCTATCCATTAGATGCATCTAGGTTTACCTTTCATATGTTTCCTCTTTCCACCTTCTAATCACTGGTCACTCTATTTTTTAATTCAGTGTCAATTACATTCTTAAAGGATCTGGACAGGTTATATGCCTACGTTGCTGATCCTATCCGTCTCTGGTGCTAACAAAGTTGATCCTTTGAGCTGATGGCTGCCTTTATTCCATCTATCCACGAAAGTAACATTTTTGATAGCCATTACCTTTGTGAGAAAAGTGACAGCATTACAGACATTAGTAGCTGATCCTCTCTGTATAAGGACACAGTATAATTATGTCCGCATCCAAATTGTTTTGACTAAAGTAGTATTAGTATCAAAATTCCACCTCAGTCAATCAATATACTTAGCAGCTTTCTTTCCTAAGCCCCATTCGCATAAAGATTGAGAATCCATATCCTGGATGCTAGAAGAATGTTAGCTTTGTACTTGGACAGGACTAGGTTGTTTAGGTCACTTTCCTAGCTGTTCGTGGCTGTTGCAGACAGGATGAAAGGCCTTCCAGTTTTGATCTAGAGAATTTTGTCCTGATTTTGTCTTGCATGCATCTGTGCTATGATATTGCTAATGTAACCACTCTAAATAAGATATTGGCACTCTGCAGAAGGTCTCCAGCAGTTTCTGCAGGTTTTCTGAATCAAATACCTATAACAGATCTTGGTAGAGCTGCAATTTGGTCATTGATACATACTTTTACAACTCATTATGCTATCTCTCAGTATTCCAGAGATGATGCCAAGTTTGGATGAGTAGTCTTTGAATCATTGTTTAGATGAAGTCTGAAATCAATCTCCAATTTGAACTGCTTATGAGTCACCTTAAGTGAAATGGACATGTGCAATCTTTCAAAGAAGAAAGAACAAGTTAGTAACTTTGTAATGGCTGTTCTTTGAGATGTGTTGCACATGTCCATTCCATATCCCTTCCTCCTTCCCCTCTATATCAGTCTGTCCAGTACAAAGGATCTGAGGAGGGTTGAGGGTAGTTCTGCCCTTCTATAACCATGCAGTACCATGCATGGCCCCAATGGGTACTGCTAAGGGAAAAATCTCTGACACTGGTGCTCACTCATCTGAAGTGGAATGGACATTTTTAACACCTCTCGAAGAACAACAGTTCCAGAGCAGGTTAGGAACTGTTCTATCTGACTGAGTCTTCTGCACATCTTGCTCAAGGGAAGCCAATTGCAGCAGGTAAAATACTTTTTATTTCCCTTTCCAGGGTGAGATGATGTATAAAAATGACCTGGGAGTTTTTTCCAGCTTATTTTTCTGTAATAAGCATGTGTAGGACTCCCTCTTCTGGCCTTCGAGCAACCCCTCCGCCTCCAACCTCTCCATGCTTATCATCATACGTAAGCTCCCCACAGACCAGGATACACCGACTCAAAGTGGCATCAGACCCTGACAGAACAACAGATGCAAAACCTCAGACATATCTCCACTGCTACAATAATCCTCACACCCCATAATGCACCTTTCAAGATCTCTGGGTCCAACACATGCCTATCTCAAGATACAGCATACCTCAACCAGTGCACTAAATGTCCCAATAACTATGTGAGTGAAACCAGACAATCGTTATGCACTCAAATGAACTCTCACAGGAAAATGATAAAAGACAAAAACACCCTATCACCTGTGGGTGAACACTTTTTTCAGAAAGTGATCAGTCTATATCTGCATTGTGCAAAAAGAGCACTCAAGACTGTTTCAAGGGGAAAAGGCAGTATGCCACATTTATTACCAGAAACTAAATTAATGACTATCTTAAGCTACCAGTCCTGATCATGGCTTGAGGTCGCAGCTTGTGTCCATTGTTGGGGCTCGTGGCAGCGACTTGGCCAGGGAAGCTGGGCACGAGGAGAGCGGGGTCTTCGTTGGGCGCATACTGATGCTCTTCTTTGATGGTGTGCAGAATGTTACTCCCGCAAAGCCTTGCAATCTCACCCAGTCTTTTATAGGTTTTTCACTTCAGTGCCAACTTATGAGTTTGGCTGTGTCGCGTTGCTTCCCTGTGACCATTGATTACCGGACCATAGCAGACATGACTTTCAGCTCATTCTTGGTGTCTTGATTAAGTTTGTTCTTTTGTTTTCTGGGGTGGATTCTTTTCTTGCTTTTCTAGGGATGTGTTCGCACTCTTCAGCCATTGGGGTGGACTCCACACTTCACCAGGACAAGCTGGCAGTTTGGGTCTGATTCAGACGTACATAAACCCACCATACACACCTTGTTCAAATAAGGTTACCTGTTCATCTAAAAGTTTAGAATGAGTTTTGTATAAGATGGAATACATTTGGTCAAAATGGGGTTTTACATTTACAATATGGAGTATGGCTGAGAGGAGTTCAAATATTACAGACAGAGTTGTGAGATGGTGATTACGCATTCTGGGTAAGAAGGGTTGAAAACAACTTCAATAATAATAATAAAAGAAGACACACTTATTACCTAAGGACAGATAGGTATAAACTTATACAGCAAAGCAGGCTGGGAGTGAGTGGCCCAGAGGAAAAGACACGGACAGCGGCTTGAGCCCAGTGCTCCCCAATATTCAAATATAAATGAAGACTGACACAAATAAAGCTGTTAACTCATTGAAACTATATAGAGATTGATACAAATAAGGGTATGAAAGAACAAATCTATGAATGAATCTACAGGGTTACAATTTTATTCCTACATCTATCGGTCCACATCCTCAAAGGAAACCTGCACAGCACTTTAAAGAGGCAAGTAAATTCAAAACTTTGCTAGACACTAAAAATCATCGACTGAATAGAGACATTGAATTTATGGCTTATTACAACAATCTGTAACCCACTGACCCCATTTTTTGTCCTATGACAGAGGTGTTAACAGGCCATTCTACCTTTGGTCCCTTAGAATATGTGCTAACTACTTATGCTATCTGTATAGCTGTTGATCTTGTGTTTAGCTGTGACACTCTTAGGCTATGTCTACATGACCACTTTTGTCAGCAAAATTTATGCTGCTTGGGATGTGAGCATTCCACTCCCTGACCAACATAAGTGCTGGTGTGGACAGCGCTATGTCAGAGTGGGGACTGACGAGCTAGGCAGCAGTTCTGCAGAAAAGGATCTGGGGGTTACAGTGGATAAGAAACTGGATATGAGTCAGCAGTGTGCCCTAGTTGCCAAGAAGGCTAATGGCATATTCGGCTGCATTAGTAAGAGCATTGCCAGCAGATTGCGGGAAGTGATTATTCCCCTCTATTCGGCACTGGTGAGGCTGCATTTGGAGTATTGTGTCCAGTTTTGGGCCCCCCACTACAAAAAGGATGCGGACAAGTTGGAGAGAGTCCAGCGGAGGGCAACAAAAATGATAAGGGGGCTGGAGCACAAGACTTAGGAGGAGAGGCTGAAAGAACTAGGCCTGTTTAGTCTGCAGAAGAGAAGAATGAGGGGGGCTTTGATAACAGCCTTTAACGACATGAAAGGAGGTTCCAGGGAGGATGGAGCTAGGCTGTTTTCAGTGGTGGCAGATGACAGAACAAGGAGCAATGGTCTCAAGTTGCAGTGGGGGGAGGTCTAGGTTGGACATTAGGAAAAAGTTTTTCACGAGGAGAATGGTGAAGCATTGGAATGAGTTACCTAGGGAGGTGGTGGCATCTCCATCTTTAGAGGTTTTTAAGCTGCGGCTTGACAAAACCCTCGCCAGGATGATTTTGCTGAGGATAGTCCTGCTTTGAGTAGGGGGTTGGACTAGATGATCTCCTGAGGTCCCTTCCAACTCTAATATTCTATGTCGGTGGGACAGCTTCTCCCACTGACAGCTACCACCGCTTATTTGGGGTGGATTAATTATGTCGATGGGAGAGCTCTCCCCTGTTGGCTTAAAGCAACTACACTAGAGATCTTACAGCAACTTAATTGCATTGCTACAGCTGTGCCACTGTGAGCTCTCTAGTGCAGACAGTGCCTCAGTGCCTTTCCCAGACATGAAGAAGACCTCTGTGTAGATCAAAAGTTTGTCTCTCTCACCAATGGAAGTTGGTCTCTCCTGTAAGGAGAGGAGAATGGGAGTGATATTGTTCTCATTTTACAGAAGGAGAATAGAGTCAGAGAGATTAAAGTTTCCATGAAGTTTGGGTGCCTAATGTGAGATACCCAGGACCTAGTTTTCAGAGTATTTATCAGATAGCACTTATAGAGTCAAACATAGCTCCCATTAACTTTAGTTGCAGTTGAGAGTGCTCCACACTTCTGCAAATCAGACTTTGGGTCTTAAATTGAGCATCCAGAAAACATGAACACACAATTAGTGACCATCTGTGAAAAGTTTGGTATAAGTGATTTTCCTGGCAGAAGCACACACAGAACCCAGTTCTCCAGGGTAGCATTCTCCCACCTTAACCATGAGACCATACTTTCTCTTCTTATGGTACTCTGCCTGCCTCACTACACATCTTCCAACTTGTGCAACAAATGAAGCAGGGTCCTCATCCAATCTCTCTCTCTCTACCCTTTTCCCACTCCTCTCACTTCCTTGTCCTACTCTCTTTGCCCAGCCAGTCCCAAATCCCCACTCCTGTTGCCCTTGCTCCTTGTCAGATCTTTTCCACCCATCACCGTTTCCTAGTCCTAGTCTCTTTGTCAAGCCAGTACCAGTCACCCTGCCCCCATCTTCCCCGTTTTGTCCAATTTCAGTTTTATTCCCACCCCCATCTAACTAGCTCCCATTTCTCCTCCCAGTTCCATCACTGGCTCCCAGTCTCCTTGCACAACCAGTCCTAGCCTCCCCCCCAGCTCCCAGTTAGTGAAGTAGTGACTGAAGTTGTTGAATGTAGATCCCTTGTCTCATTTGTTGGAGAAGGGGTGAAGTGAGTCAAGAAGGTAACTGCAATGCAGGAAAGAGCCATCTGGAAGACCAAACTCTCCCACAGCACCTCTAACTGGCAGCAGCTCCTCATTCCCCAGGCTCCTGGGAACAAGGAGCCAGGCAGAAGGGTGTTATTTCCACTGAGTATGTGTTTTTCCTGTGTCAGGAGACCCAGTACACTTACCAGATTTAGAAGTGTTCTGAAGTGGTTATAGACCCTTCTGCTTCTGTCCCCTAGCATTTTCCTGTGCGTCCTCAGCCCTCTGCATTCAAATCAGGCAGTTTCCTCCTCCTTCATGCTGCCTGGGCACTACTGGAGAAGGCTGAAGGCACTGAGAGAACAGGGGAGTGTTTCCCTGCTCTGTTCTGGGGCCTGGCACCGCTCCTCCTGGCCGACAGGAGGAGTAATTACAAGTGAAATCACGCTCAGCCTGGCAGCCCCAGCTTGGAGCATGCTCACTGAGCTTTGTTGGGATGGCACATACTCAGTGTGCCTAGCACAGAGCTCTTGTCGAGATGTAGCAGTCTCAGTGCAGAAAGTGCAAAAATTTGGTCTAGTTCAGTGTTTCTCAACCTTTTTGATACCAGGGACCGGCTTGCTGCTTTCCTAAGCCGTGTGTAAGCTGTGTCAGGTGTATAGTTGGTTGAAAAAAAAATGTACCTAGAGTAGCCACCAATGGTTTGCTGTCAGACCAGGAGGGTGTATCTAGTAGAGTCCCTCAGGGGTCTGTCTTGAGTCTACTACTAGTCAATATTTTAATTGATGACTTGGATAATGGAGTGGAGGGTATGCTTATAAAATTTGCAGATGACGCCAAGCTGCCAGAGCAGGGGGTGGGGAGGGAGTCTGCAGGCTTTTGGAGGGCAAAATGACCTTGTGAAATTGGAGAATTGGTGTCTGAATTCAACAAAATGAAATTGAGTGTAAGTGCAGAGTACTACACTTTAGAATTAAAAATCAAATGCACAACTACAAAATGAGAAATAACTGGCTAGGCAATAGTACAGCAGAAAAGGATCTCAGGGGTTATAGTGGATCATAAATCGAACATGAGCAAACAATGTGGTGCAGTGGCAAAGAAAAGGCTAATATTCTAGGGTGTATTAACAGGAGTGTTGTATGTAAGACATGGGAGTAATTGTTCTGCTCTACTTAGCACTGGTGAGCCTCAGCTGGAATATTTTGTCCAGTTTTGGGCACCACACCTTGAGAAAGATGTGGATAAACTGGACAGGGTCTAGGAGATCAACAAAAATATCTGACAAAAGGTTAAAAAACCTGGCTATGTTTAGTCTTGAGAAAAAAGGACTGAAGGGGGACTTGAACTTTTTTGACATACGTTGGGAGCTGTTATACAGAGGATGATTGTTTTCCATATCCACTGAAGATAGGGCCAGAAGTAATCAGCTTAATCTGTAGCAAGGAAGATTTAAATTAATCAGGATAGTTAAGCACTGGACTAAGCTTTAAAGGGAGGTTGTGGAATCCCCATCGTTGGAGGTTTTTCACAACAGGTTGGACAAACACCCATCAGTGATGGTCTATATATACTTCCAACTGCCTCAGCATGTGACCTTTCAAGGTCCCTTCCAACCCTACATTTCTGTCATTTGTGACCTTCAGAGAATTTTGCTCTAACAAATCTGTTGAGCATTTAAGGATTTTCAGGGTATTTTCATGAAAATGCCCCCTGATCCTGCATTCCTTGCACACCCAGATCTCCCAAAGAAGAGGAACGGAGTTCTAGCTAGTGCAGTATTTAGCTGTCACATTGTTCTTGTTCTGCTATCCACAAAAATTGGCTAATACATTGTTCACTAATTTTTAACTTTTATGTAACAGGTCAGTACTCCAGTCTTTGTGCCAACGAAAACTCATGAACTGCTTCATCGAATGAGTGGGAAAGGATTAGCAGCTCATTATCACTTCTCAAGGCAGCCGTGCATTTATGGAGATCAAATGGTATCTGTACAAGTGACATTAATGAACACCACTGACCAGAAGTTAGAGAATATTCACATAGGGGAGAGAAAGCTACCTGCAGGCATGAAGATGCATGTGTTTAATCCAATAGGTAATCAAATCATCTTTTAAAAACTAACTATGCAAGATCTTATTCTTTTGTTTAGTTAAAAACATGAAATGGAAAATACCAAATGTATTGGATTTTTTTTAAGTGTTTTTTTTTTTGGTTTTAGAAATTAGAATAAAAAATCAACTTTTTAAAGCCTTACATGACAAGAATGTGTGTGGTTTAACTAGGTGTCTGTTAAAAGGGAGTACTTCCAGTATAGTTAGAATTAATCAAACTGTATAGTCATACTACATCTGGTTGTAATTTCTTCAGATCCTTTCATGTGAGGTAGAATACACCAGGTCAGTCCTAGTCCGTACTTGGATAAAATCCCTAGAGAAATTTTAGGTGCTATAAGAAATGATTATTAAGTAGGCGATGCTCTTTATTCAGAATCCGTGTTGAACCAGAGACCCAGAATGGCACAGTACCGCAAAAGGTGCTTTCTCTCAAATAAGACTAACTAGAGCTGACCAGAGGACAGCATTCAATTTTGTGGCAATTTTTGAGATTTCAGAAATTGTTTTTCCACATTGGAAAGAAAACCTTTTGAATTTAATTTAATTTGTGAAAATTTAATTGTTGGGGTGTCAACTGTGGCTAGCCTGATGGTTAGGGTATTGGCCAGGGATATGGGAGACCTAAGTTAAGTCCTTCCTCTGCCTGACTCAAAGCAGAGCTTTTCATCCCAGATCAGGCAGAAGAGTAACCTGAATCTGGGTTTCACATATCCCAGACAAGTACAGTAACCACCCAGCTATTGTCTGTCTCTGTCTCTCTCACAGAGGCCTAAATTTTTCTGACAAAACAGCATGTTTTGGCAAAAAAGTTCTGACCGTCTTTGGTCTTCACCAAGGTATTGACCACTTAGGCCCGGTCTACACTTACCTTTGCGATTTGGCGGCAGTCGAGGAGAGATACGCAAGTGACATAAATCACTTGCGTATCTCCTGTCAACTTTGCAGCGTCCCCTCCGTGTGGCGTCCATAGGAACAGCGCTCCCTTCGATGCAGCGCTACGCCACTTACCAGGGTGAATTTCCTGCGTCGTTTGCTGGATCGACTGAGCGGGTCTACACAGACCGCTCAGTCGATCCAGAGCAATCGATCTGACGGCGGCGAATTTGCCGCTGTCAGTGTAGACCCAGCCTTAGTCAGAAATGCCATTATGTGTATTATTGAGTTAAGTTATTTTCTGAAATTTAAGCAACCTTATTTGAAAGGTCGTCTTACGTTGGAATGTTTTAATGAAACTAACATAACAGTAAAGGTAATTTAAAAGAAATACGTTATGATTTTGAAGTATGAAATGTCTTTAACTATAACTTGAAGGAAGATGAGGACTTGAAGGATTTATTTTGGCTTATTCCGAAGTAGGAAGGTTTATTGTAGGGTGGGAAGCATAGTCTCGTAATGAGACTGGAACTCAAGAGACCTGGGTTCAATTTCTGGTTCAGCTGTGGAATTTTTTTAACCCTGGGTAAGACATTTAATCTACTGTTTGCCTTCATTCTCCATCAGTAAATGGGGCTGGTGCTTCCCTATGTCATAGAAATGTTGAGAGGATAAAATCCATTGATTATGATGTGCTCATATGGTCCACATTATTTTATGAGTACTTGGATAGATAGTTGTCAGTGATAGTAAGAGAGAGAGAAGGGGAGAGAGACTTCTATTCATTGTTCATGTAATTTAATTTTCCTTGACTACATAAAAATAAAGCTTGGTTTTAAATATTCAATGGCTGAAATATGAATTTTGCAAATATTAAACATTGAAAATGTTAAAAAGAATAGAGAAGTGTTAACTTTTCTGGATGCTGGTATAATGAGTTGATCAGATGACCTTTCATTGACCAGTGCAGAAGAGAATAAATAAATATCAATTTCTAAACATGTTTTGACACAAAGCTAAAGAGCTTTCAGATGCTGAATGAGAAAAATTGCCACGTTACTAACAGTGGTATTTTTGACTGCCAATTAATATATCTTCCCACTATTTACTTTGAAAAGGACCAAAAAGAGCCAGGCAAAAATTCTTTTTTCCAACTGACCGCTGTCTTAGGACAATGACAACTGGAGGTTTGTGCCAAAGAAATGCAAAGCCAGTTATGTTCACATCCAAGAAATATAAATGGCACTTAGCCACTTTTCGCTTATTTCAGACTAAGCTTTTCATGCTACTGGTCAACAAAACATATGGGCAAGTATTTTGCAGGGATAACATTTGATTCAGTTTGCATTTTAAGAATGTTTCTATTTTTATAGCTAAACATCTACTTCAAGTTGGTATTACGTTGAACTGAATGGTGTCTACCATCAGGATATATAACTAACCTCTTAGCATGAGCTACACTGTCTGTATGGAGGGGCAGTAGCCTTTCTAAAGAGAAGTATATAATTCACTTTTTAACCCAATTTTTAACTTCTCTCCTAAAATCCACAGTGGAACATCTCCTCCAAATTCAGACATAAAGACTCATAGAATTTTTACCAGATTTGAAGTTAATCAAGAGGTTCCATTCTTGTTACACCTTTAAAAATGCACATGTTCACTGGAATTTTTTGCTATCTTTTTCCTAGGGTCCCCTCCCCTTCTTCCCCCCCCCCCAAAAGAATCTGATATGGATACATTTGCAGTACCCACCCTGTCCGTTGTAACCTCAAGCAGAAAAGAAGTCTATTAAATCTTACCCTGTTGTTTGTTCTTACTTTTCTTCTACATTGTTGCTTTTCTGATTTGCTTGTGCTCAAGTTTTCTGCGTTCTTTCCCACTTTCTTCTGGATCTGAAGTTTTTATACCTACCTGTGTCTTATGCTTTTCAGTACATTTTGTGTTTTTCTGTTTCTCATGGGTGTTGTCTACTTAGGAAAATTAAGCCCCATAATTCCACCAGGAAAGCACGGTGGGAATTTCAGTATGTACAAGCATTGTTACCTGTCTTCTCACCTTACTCTGCAGTCAGCAGCTGTGGCAGTAATAGTGGTAAATTGGACATGGAGTATTTCTTGATGCCATTTTGATCCTTATGCAGACTTGACTTTCTTGAAGCACTTTCTGCTTTATTCTGCATTATTTGAAACCCCTGCCATCCATGTTTTCTGCATTCTTCCACAGTTTGCTTTGCCGCAGTTAGGCTTCTTTATATTTCTCCATATCATTAAACAACTGAGTCCTTCTGAATTCCTAAATATGTAGAACATAGTAGCACAAAAGTTTTTTGTCCATCCATTTTTAATTTGACATTTCTTTCTATAATGTCTTCTGTTTAAGTCTCTTCCTGTATGTTGCCTCTCTTGTACTGTTCTCTACTTCAAGTTCTCCCCCAGCGACCACTTTTTGTATTTGTTCCTTCGGTATCAAAGAAGGACCCAGTTTCCCAGAAACCTAAATCCTTCAATCTGCAGTAGTAGTGTAGGGTTAGTATGGATCTGGCTCTGAAGAGGTTCTAGAAACAGTGAAGTTACTCTTGATATCTTCATACAGGAAGTACTGCATTCTGCACTGCTTGTAAAACATAGGATTATCCTCCATTTTAGGTCCATAATCTTCCCAGCCTCCTATGTAACCAGTGCAAACAGAATTGGGAGAGAAGTAGGTCACACCCTGACCATCGAATTTTTTAAACTTTATTTTTTTCCCCATCACTGTGTTGTAATATGTATTTTACTAACGCTCTTGTACTGTCTTGTTCATTCAGTCTGAAAACTAAAGAGCACATGGTGTCATGCCAAATGAAGTGCAAATGCTGCTTCAGCACACAAGCAAATAGATAACATGTGACCTTAATGTTTTCCTGTAATTATATGTCCCTGCTGTTTTAATGTGAAGCCTTGGTTCACTGATGGTGTGACTAAGATTTTAATAGTAATATTTAAAATGTGTTTATTATAGTTTCTCCCAACACACTTAAAAAAAAATCTGGTTAAAACCTCTCAAAGTGAAACCTGTAAATATTTGCTCTTTTACATAGTATCAGATTTTTATATTTAGATTGGAAGATCTGATTTTTTTTTTTTTTTTTTGGGGAAACGCTTAATTTACATGTGCTGTTCTAGAATTTCTTGAGCCTGAGGAATCCATTACTGTCTCAATGGGTATTGACTTTTGTGATTCTACTCAGACTGCCAGTTTCCAGTTATGGTAAGTTTGTTTTTGTTTTCATTTTTGTTTTAATATTTGATTGTTCTGAATGGAAATGGAGGGGAGAAATATTACAATTGTTGCCTTGTTTACGCAACCTTTTTCATAACTATATTTAACAAATATTTGAATTTGCTCTGATTATATGTTGAACTAGTTTGAAGTCTGACTAGAAATTTTATGGGCAAAGTGCTTATTGTATTTTCTGCATTTGTTATATGCAATATAAGTACAATATAGCTCATAGTAAAATGCATATTCAAGAAGTGTTTAGAGAAATGAGGCATAGTTAATTTGTCACTTTTACTATTCTAAGAATAATGGATTTTTTTCCTATCAGGATATTTCCAAATGATTTTTTTTTGGAAGTTTGTGATACTTGATGAGAATTAACTCATGAAAATATATTAAAGTCACAAAGTGTTCTTTCAAATCTGGTTTACCTAAACAAATCAGTTTCTTCTGTTAGGTACCTGACTGTGGTTCTTTTCTTTTCACAAGTTTGGTATGGTAATTCTGAGGTTGCAGATGGATCCTGCCACTTGATGTTAGCTGAGTTTTTAGAAACGTATTTTAATATTTAATTTAAAAATCAAGAAACAAAATGAAGCTAAAGAAAAGTATCCTAACCAAAAGTTGAGTGCTCATACAAATGCAGGCATTCACTGACAGCAACAATAATTTTTAAGGGACTCCTCCTCCTCTATTTGCAGTTTCTTCAGCCTTCCTGGCCATTCCTGTACGTGGATAACTGCCTTTTTATTTAATTAGCTGAATAATTATTTAATTAGCTGAAAGTATTTGCTTGCCTATCACATTAGCATCTCTCCTTGGTTAGGACCACCCGCTTCTTGTTTCCACAGGTAGCAGTTTACCCCAAGGTCTAGTATAGTGCCTGTAGTCGTATAGTTTCTGTTGCAAGGGTTTGCAAATCAAAACACACCAAACCTTAGGGATTTAATACCATTAAAGGGCCATCCCGATTGTCCAGGATCTATGTAATAGGTTTGTTGTGCTTGTCACTCAAGTAAAGCACCCCTAGATTTGCAAGTAAAAAAATCCTCTTTCTAATAAGTTAAAAAAAAAAAAAAAAAAGAGAGAGAGAGAGAGATGAGGGGAGAGGGGGAGAAATTAGTAGGTGGCTGGCCCACTAGTGTCTGCCATATGCCTTGCATGTTTATTTTTATATATATACTTGGCTTATCATTATCATACCTAAGCGCCTGCATTGAATCTGAGTTCCTTACATCTTTTGATTTAAGCAGGAACGGTGCCTGTTCACCCATTGGGAGCTCCATTGTCAGGCAACGTGAATTCATGCAAAAATAGTAGCAGAGTCCAAACGCTTTTACCCAAATCACTAAATGAACCTGCTTGCTAATATTTTCCTTCCCCTTAATATATCCTGAAATAAATATTGCCCAAAGCTTTTCTCACCACTTGCTACTACACCATGTGGGTCATGGAATTGTGATGCACCAGACTGGTGAAACTTTTCCTTCTAGAAGCTCTGTGCTCTTGTTTATTCAATCATTTAAAAAAATTACTGTGTACAATGATCAATGCTAGTTTGGAATTTTTTATAGCTCCTCAAAGACAGGGGATAGAAGATTTGTAGTAGAAAATCTACTGTGCTTTCACATATGTTACACATGCTACTCAAGAAGAGCCACTGCAGATGTTAAATTTTCTCTTTTCCGGGGGGGAGGCAGGATGGTTTACTATTGAAAATGTTTTTCTCAACGGCCCCTTCTTTATACAATATTCATTTGTATTCTAAGTCCCTAGTGTGAGGTTTTTAAATATATTCTTATTTCCAGCAGGATGCCTATGGCATGTTAGCATATGCACAAGTTATGCTGTTGTCTTTTTGGATGATAACAGCGGCAGTGGTATTCAGAAACAGATCTAAAATCTTTAAAAACTAAGCTTATTTTACTGTACAGTGCATTAGGCTGGCAAAGGCTTTGTTTTGACATAATGAGGGAAGCAGAGTTCTAGGCAATGCAGCATCATAATTACTACAAAAATGTGAGGTATCTTTCTCCGGATACAAACGTACTTAGCTTTTTTCTTTTTGAATGACATAAAATGTCAGTTATTTTCATTTTAACAAACATTACGTTCGTTTTTAAAAGAGAGCAAATATTTTTCTTTTAAGTACACCCTTTAAGTGTTCAAATGCTTCAGTTCCAAACTTACCATTTATTGCCGAGAATCTCTGCAGTGATGAGTATAAGCAATGTAGCATAACACATTGATTTTATGCAGATCATCACCTTTATGTTTTGGGAGGTCTGCTATATTAGTGATATATAAAACTGATTACTTTCTCCAACATTGCCTAGTAATTGTTTATTATTTTCCTATTAGACAAACAAGACAGATCAATATTCCTGAGCACCAACCAGGCTATGAGGAACGTCACTGTAAATAGATTTGCCTCAGACACCAGTGCTGTATTCATTTTAATGATTTGGACAATGTGAGCCCAATGACAAAGCTCAAGCTAAACCCAAACTTTAAAGTTAAATTAAGAATAGGAATTGCTTACTTTGTTTGCCTCACTGTTTGTTTAAACCCTTTCATATTTGAGACTACTGTTGAAGGGGAAAAAATAAAGGTAGATAATGTACTTCAAGTGAAATTTCCTGTTTTATTGTTCCAAAAATCCTGGTATTATATATGTGCATATCAGGTGACTCTGTATTTTGTGGTAATCTTTCACCCATGTGAATCTGTTTCAGATAAACTCAGTGGCAGTTTTTTAACTCTCCATACTTTCTAAAAGTTTTTTGTTGAAAAGCTTGTGTGGGGATGTGTGAATTTTTTCAAGACTATTTTGACAAGTGTCCTTACACCTTTATTTTGCTGTATTGTCTTGCATGAAGATATATATGTATATCATTTATTTGAGCTGCTTGGGGCATGTTCAGCAGTAAAGCATTCCCCGATCATAATTATTTTCCTACGTTCTTCCAAAAGGAGCACTTTGTCTTGCATCAAATGTAATTGATCCTGAAGCAGTGTAATCACAATTACTCACTTTCTTAATTGGCATGCCCAAAATCAGAAAATGGAAACCGATCGGCAGTGTTTAAATCAATAGCTTTGTAGTAGCGCTTGTGGGGGTTGGGAGATAGTGGTAATGGGTAGATCAATTGGTCTTGGATGCCAATCATTGACTGTGTGTTTTGCATAGTAAACACTACTTTTCTTCTTGGAGATGTTGTAGTGTTAGTAGTTCAATAAAAACAAACTATATCAAGAAAAAAGCAAGAACAAGTAATAAAATATTTAGATCACTTTTAAAAGATCTTGAACATATCAAGGGCAGTGAAGGAGAAATTGTAATATACAGCATTGAAAGTTCTGAGAGCTTTGAAAGACCTCCCTAATAACCACTGTTTTATTAAGTGAAGCTTTCCAAGATCACATACCTAATTAGAGAGAAAGGAGAAACTCTTCAACTTGAAAACTGTTCCTAATGCATTTATTTAGAACATACATTAGGTTGCTTACCTTGTCTGCTCATAGTGAGAACATCTCATCACCACCTTTCTTGTGTGATCTCACAGCAGATGCACTTTTTTGCCTTTCACTTAAGTTCTATCCAGTAATGCTATTCGTGTGTGCTTAAAACAAAAGTGTGGGTCAGGATGAGTAAATGAGCATTCTTCATCTATAAAGTATGTACATATATGTGTACACATAGACACCTTTATCCGATTTGTGTGTGTGTTGGATATTTAGGGTTTCCAGCTTCCCTATCCCTTTTTCCCGTTTGCAGGCAAAAGCCCCTTTCAGATAAGCTCCTATCTCATTTCAGGGGTTGGTGCCAATTTGGGGCATGAAAAAAAGGGAAGGACTCTTATTGTTTACAGTATCTACTGCCCTAAAACATCTGGGGAAGGCAGAGAAAGTGTGGTCCTCCCTCCCCCACCAAAAAAATAAATGAACCACACAGACTTCTAGAGAGTGTGTGGTGGTGGCTGTGAAGAAAAACGATTTTCTCACCCTAGAAAAATTCTGTGGTAGACCATTGGAAGTCTACATTGGGCTAGGGGGAGGGGATGGAGCCTATGCTGCTATTATCTCCCCAGAATCTAGGTGCCTGAGGAGTAGGAGTGGGCAGAATATTACCACAACTACTGAGAGAAGAGAAAGACAGCTGAAGCAGAATAGGAAAAAATGCTCGTTATGCACATCTTTTGTCCTCCCTCCCTCAACATAATGAGCAGACTTGGAGGCAAGGGAAAGCAGCACACACTGAAAGTTGGCGGAGAGATGGTGATGGGTACAGGTCTGGTTACCAAACCCAGCTCCTGCTCCTCCCAGTGCTGCCACTGAACCTATTAAGAGCCAGTCTGTGCTGTCCTCCTGGCAGCACTTTGATCTGCTGCTGGGAATGAGGGGAAATAGTGCTGTGCATCCACCTATCTGCACCTGGCCAAGACTTGTCTGAACAGCAGATTTGCCCACCAAAGCTAGAGGTTGGTGTGTCAGGAAGGAGAAATCTAGCAGCCTTTTTATGAAGACTGCTAGAAAGGTAACTAAACCTGCTCTCTTCAGTCTCTTCTTACTCATGAAATTTTGTGCTGCGTGTATTTTAAGGACACAGGTGCTCCATTTCCACAGATTTTAGATACACATTTTTGAAGAAGCAAGTATCCGCCCTTCTTTCAAGCACCTCTGTGCCCTGTGATGATGTAGAAATCTACCTCAGCTGGACTTCTATCTGCAATCAAGAAGAAAAAGAAAAAGATCAGTCAAGGGCCCTAACATCGAACATTCTCACAAAAATATTGAGACTACAAAAAAAGTAGATATTTACCAACCGTAAGCACAAGTCAGTTTAAAAAAAGAAGTGCATGTACCCACGTATAGATGCTAACTTGTTTGATCATCACGTAATAGCATGTGAATAAAAATATACAGGAAGCTATTTAGAAAGTGTAACAAAGGTAGTTATTAGAGAGGAAGCTGCTTTCATATCGCTCTTAATCACATTTTCACCTGTTCATATGTGTTTCCCTGGACAGTGCTTTGCCAGCTGATCAGGAAGTTGTTGCTAGGTGGTATTGTTTGTTCGTTCATTTGTGATTTAAAGCTGTTGGACATTAGGACAAGCAATCTGGTGCTCTTCCCTCCACTGTCAATCACTCTAAAGCCAGCCACTAATTGACTTACCTCCAGAAGGCAAATGCATTGGACTGGATGACTGACCTGGAGAAAAAAATGCTGAGTCTGAACAATTGTTCTCACCTCTGCAAATCCAAAGCTTTCCTTAGCCATATGTGTCTCTTCTTTTCCTCAGAGATATTGGACAGAAAAAGTAAAGAAAATCCAAACACCTCGAAAAAGAGAAATCAAGAGGAAACTTAAATATTGTTGTTCTTTTCTCTCCCAACTTCTCTTCCTGTTCTTTGGATCTCTTTGAATATGAGCAATGGTAAATTAAAATCAATGTGTTCTTCTGCAGCAGACATGTTCAATACCATGGCCTACCATGGTATTACAGTCCTGTGGTTATCAAGGGAATAGGAGAAAGCTAACTTTGTATCTGGAAGATATATCCGCTAGGCCTCCATTAAAAAGGCAGGGATTGTCTTTAATGTGACTTCGAAAGTGTTATCAAAACTAGTGGGTGCAGGCCTGCAAAAGTAGGTAGCTGACTTTTGTATATTTAGGAAAAATTGATAGGTGTTCAAATACTATGGTGTTAACCAAGGTATAAAACCTAGATAGAGAATTAGCAGGCAGTCCTCTAATGTATTGTATGTTTCTAAGTGGTAGTGCCATTTACATTAGTGCTGTCCTTGTACTGTAAGCCTACAGTTATCATGGATAAAGAGGACTTTTCCTCAAGATCATCAGGAAGATTAATGGTAAACAACCACTTATGGCTTTTGCATCTGATCCCAGGACACCCTGTCCAAACAACAACAGGTGACTACCAGATTCTTTGGGAGCAAACTGTTTGGCAAAAGAACAGAAAAGTGACAAGTAATAGAACAACCTTCCATTGCACGCATCCCAAAGAAAATTAGAATCATGCTCCTCCCAAAGGATCAAACATTGTGATCTTATAATGTCATTTCATCTTTTAAGATGATTGTTTCACCCCCTTTGTTTTAGTGGAGCATTATCATCTCATGTATGTTCAACTTTCTTCAAAGCATTGGATATAGCACCCATGTAGTCTGAGATAATGCCATGAATATGGCGAAAGCTTTCAGAAGAGCTCTGTGTGACTTGAAAGCTTGTCTCTCTCATCAACAGAATTTGGACCAATAAAAGATATTATCTCACCCATCATGTCTCTCTATAGTTTAACTTTTTATTTTCAGGCAACAGTAGAATTAATGCTGAGCACTAGCTTGCTCTGTACCTCACTAAGAGTACTATTCCATATTTAAGAGATTCTGCTGAGGAGTGGGGTGGAGTTTTCTCAGACATCCTTGGCTTTTGGTGCAGAGCTCCACCCAGCATACTTTTAATTGAGAGGCTCTATTCTGTACTAAGGTTCTAATTTCAAACATATTAGCTGTCATCAGAAAACGCTGAAAACCTTTTGGTTTGAGAACTAGAGAAATCTGCCCATGCAGATTTTATGTACAGTGGCTATTTGTAATTCTTCTCCTTATTTGACAAATTTTCTGTTGTATTTCATTATAAACATAATCTCCTAAAAGGCTTGAAGCCAGAGCACTTGCAAGAGATGTTTGAGTGCAGTTTTAACTGATCTACTGGCACTCTTAAAACTATTTCTTATAGGAACTTTTAAGCTATGAAGTAATTTTTACAGGTTTTGGTATATAGTAATTTAATTTTAAATAGGCTTGAATTCAGTTATTAGTTACTACATTATTTTATGCAAATTACACTGTCTTACTATCCAGATTTGTATTTAGTTGCAAACACTTTAAGTTAAGTATTTAGTATGATCATTTTTTAAAAACTGTTATATCCCTAATTAAATTAGATATAGAAGACCACCCACTATGTCTACATGAGTGCTTTTGACTTGCCACTGGAGCACCGATGCTTGCTCCAGTCCCACTGTGCTCCACCTTTTCTGTTAACTCACAGCCAGATCATGATTAGACCCAACTCTTCTGGGGTAACAAAGGCCTAGTCTACACTTACCTTCTGGATTCAGCGGCAGTCGACGGGAGATACGCAAGTGACATAAATCACTTGCGTATCTCGCATTGACTTGGCTGTGTCTGCTCCACGCGCCGTCCACACTGCACTGCGCTGCAGGGAACAGCGTTCCCTTCGATGCAGTGCTACGCCACTTACCGGGGTGGTTTTCCTACAACAATTTCTGGATCGACTGAGTGGGTCTACACAGACTGCTCAGTCGATCCAGAGACATTGAACTGACGGCGGTAAATTTGCTGCCTCTATGTAGACCCAGCTAAAGTCCAGTGATTGAAAGTCCAGCATCCTTACAAAAGGTCTTTAATCCTGACTCTGGGTCTTGTAGTCTTCACACTCTCTTCTCTCACCTTTCAATCATCCTTATTCCTTTCTCAGGGCCTCTTACCTTCCCCAGTCACTGATAAGGGAACGTAGTCAGTCTTGCTATTCTGGTTTCCACTCCAAGGACCTTATAACCAGCATACAAGGTCTGCTTCTTGCTGCTGCCATCATGGAAGTCTTGCTGTTGTAGCCTCTTTGTCATTCTACCCGCTGCCTCTCAAAGTTCAACCTTCTTTCAGGGCCAAGACTCACAAGGTTCTTCCCTGGAACCTCCCAGCAAAATCCGAAACTAAAAGTACAAAAGCAAATTCGCTTTTGCCCTCAGACTTATCTTTCATCACTCTCTATTCCTGAATTGAACACCTGCCAGTGTTTTCTCCTTAGATGGTCCCAATTCTGCCTTCTTATCAAGGCTCACCACTGGAGCTTTCTCCACCTCCGTGGCTGCTCTGTGTTTCTCCTAGCCTCCTGCCAGACTTCTCTACTTAGGAGAGGATCCCAGGGCCATCTCTCCCCCTGGGCTTCCTCCTAGGATTTCTAGTCCCAAAGAGTGACTGCAAAATTTCTGTCCTGCAGTCCCTTTCTAATTTGTGCTTCCTTTCTTTCTAGTTACCACCCAGCTCCTTTCGCAGCTGGGGTTCATCTTTAATTAAGCATAGTCTACACTTCAGGTGTAGCCAGGTAGCATAGTTGGCATCTTATTTCCCCCCCAGGGGAAATAAGACAGATCACCATGACAGATCACTGTATAAGGACTTAATAAAACATATACAGGCCTGGAAAAAATACCACCTTTTAGAGTCACTGATATTCAGTGTAAAGAGAATCATACTGATTGATGCAAAGGAGGAATGGTTTTCTGCCACTGAAAAACAATTGTATCAAAGTAAACCAGATCACACCTGAGCATAAGAACAATCAACAAGACTTACTTTTCTTTTCTATTTTTTTGACTACCTAATGAGCAAAAAATGTGTTGAGAAAGTTGGAGAAGGAGGAAACTGGCGTCAGATCCACAAAACTATTGTAATGGCTTTATTAAGTAATACTAATGAGTTTGAGATCCAGAAGGGTAGCCATGTTAATCTGTTGTTAACAAAACGGCAAGAGTCCTGTGGCACCTTAAAGACTAACAATGACTGCCCATGAAAGCTTATGCCCAAATAAATTTGTTAGTCTTTAAGGTGCCACAGGACTCTCGCTGTTTTACTAATGAGTTTGTTATTGGGGGGGGGGGGAAGGAGGGTGTATTGTTTGGTTGGACAGTACTGAATAAGGGTCCTCCCATCGCTTTAGAACATTTATTTAAGATCCAAGCAACACTGATGCTTTCCATCTCTCCCACTATAAAAGGATTAGACTGTGTACATCTGGAGACACTATATCGTCTATATAATAGGTCAGATTAATGTATAAATAGCATGGTCTGCAGTAGATCTGTTCAGCTATAGAGGCATATGATTCATGAGTTACCAAATTGTTAATCCACTGCATGCTGAACTGTCTCACAATCATTCTTGGTTACGTTTTGAAAGTGTTTTGTTTTTTTTGTTTTGTTTTTTAAATTATTGTGAAGGTGTCATTGAAACCCCTTATAGACATATGAGTTCAAACAAGCCACATAAGCCATATAGAAAAATTTTATCTGGGGCAATTAGCTAAAGATTCATCCTTTCCCAAATTCTTGGTGACCTTATATAAAAAAATATTTAATTGAAATAAAATATAAGCGTTAAGTCCCATTTCACAACAAACTTCAATCTTGACATACACTGACTAAATTTCTTGTTACTTTAGTATTCTGTTGTCATTAGATAGACTGACAGCATTCCAGCTATATACGAAAAATGACTGTCAGAATTGTAAGGAGGGATAGAGTTAAAAATGATTATAAAATGAAGTAGCAACCTATGACATAAAACCGCCTAACCTCAGCCAGAATTTTAAAGAATCATTTTAGTATATAGCAAAAACAATGAAAGCCCTGTAGCACTTTAAAGACTAACAAATCTCTGCAAGCCCACAAAAGCTTATGCTTGCAGAAATCTGTTAGTCTTTAAAGTGCTACAGGACTCTTGTTGTTTTTGCTGTATACAGACTAACACGGCTACCCCTCTGGAATTTTAGTATATGTTTACTGAGCATGGATGTGGAGTAAGGTAAATTATTGTTCTTGCTGCATTACATTTGAAACATCTACATTTGATGTTTAAAAGCTTAATTACAGCATATCACAAGTTAAAAAGTCAGATAATTTAAAAATATGTAAAATTCCCTTCTATGTGTTTACCTTGCTAAATTTGTAGCCACTGGATAAACTACAGAAACTATATTTAAATTTTAAGTAACTGGTGCATAAAACAAATATTTTTCTGATTTCTGATACTGTCTTATTTTTTTAATAAGAGGATTAATGTGACTTCTATATTAGTCAACCAGTGCTATTTCCTACATCAGCCAATCTAATTTCAGACTTCTAAAGTGAAAAAGTTATTTTAAAAAAATCAATAAATGTTTGAGATTAATTTAAATACCATGGCGTTAATTGATTTTTGTACTACTAATGATTGTACCAATATCTTTAAGTAGGATAACTCAGGCATACCAGCAATCAATATTTTTTACTGATTATTTGGCACACCAGTTAATGAAAGGATTTTTTTCTTTCTAAAATTTCACTTGCCCTATGGCTAGATTTTAATTGTAAATGCAGAACATTATTTCTTAGCTGGATATTGCATATTGTAGTCAGCCAGCCAAATATGGTAATGGGAATATATTTTAAATTTCTGTAAAATTATCTTCAGGTGCAAATAATCTGACCCTTTATAGAGAATGAGATGAACAGTTGTTTGTGTTTTGGAGGGAGAGGTAAGGAGTTAAGAAGGCACATGTAGCCATATGTTGGTTTTTAATAGCAAAATACTGCTGATGTGCTGTTTTGTTGGGGTTTTTTAAACTGTCCAGCATTATGAAAGCTGATCCCAGATTTGAGAGAGTTTCCACGAAGGCTTCTTCTGATCAAGCAGTGGCCTACTTTTTGCTATGTCACAAAATAAGACGTTTTCAGAATTGAACTAAGCCTAATTTGAAAAGCAAGACAAGTTTCTCAGACAACATTCTGTGCACTTCCAAATTATGTTTGTGTTAAGTTTACAATTGTGACTATTATTATAGATCCTTGTTTTGTTTAGTAAAATGTTTCATACGAAATAGGAAGATTGATAAAATACTTGTTCCTGAATATTACAATTTGCATAAGACAATTCTTTGAGTTTATTGGTGCTATTAAAACAAGAGAATCAGAATCTTGCAAACTCACTATTCGTTGGGATGTTGCTGATTATGGAACTTTGCAAATTATCAAGTGAACAGACTTTTTTTTTAAATCATATACCGTTAATTTTTGGCAAGTGTGTAGTTTAGTTTCTGTTACCTGATACTTTATAGTTGAGAAGAAAATAGGCATATCAGTAAAAGTGACATTAAAAATACAAGAGCTCACTGGACCATCTTGCTGTTGCTTCTGTGCTGGGAAGTAGGATGAGGCAGCCAGATTTTTGGCGAATTAGCAGGGTTTTGGATTAGCAAAGTGAAAATCAGAATGGTAGGTTCTACAGTATTGGTTGACAACATGTTTGCTCCAATTTTATGTTGATGTATAATTTTCTTATGGAAAACATTTGTTCACTTTGTGTAATTTCTCTTCTCTTAGTACAAAGGAAGATCACTTCAGTGTTAACATTCAGCCCCCTGTTGGAGAGCTACTTTTACCTGTCACTATGTCAGAGAAGGACTTTAAGAAAGAGCAAGGTGAGAAATATTATTTCAGTAACTTGGATAAATGCTTTTTTATTTGTGTGTGCGAGCTGCAGTGCTTTTCACTCACACATCTGTACAGATGCCCAGAAATCACTTTATGTATGTAGCTATTGATGCTATTCTGTGCGGTCTTTTTCAATCTCATACTAATGGTTTGGTTTAGAAAATACCTTCAAAATTGCACACAGTGTGCCTTCTAGTGGTACTTGACAACTGATTAATATATCTTTTAAAAAACAAACAACCCCTCCTCATACATAAGTCCATAATCAACCTTTCGGCCCTGAGAGTTATGGTTTCCTAACATTACTCACTAATGCATTTCATATTAGTGCTAATGGCAGGAATTTTGGACCCACCAGCTCAGAAAAAAATCCAAATGTGTATTAATACAATGATGTCTGTTTTTATTAGTCTTTATTCCAAGGCTATTGCTAGTGTACAGTTAATGTACTTTTTCTCCCAACTATTTTGAAGTTCATTATAATCTTACCCATTTAAAACAACGCTTCTTACTATTAAAAACAAACTCTTTGATTTCCTGTTGAAGTAGCCTTTTAGAAAGGAAGCATGTTGTTGTCTACACCACAGCTGACAATTGTCTTAATGTAGTGCTTTTAGAGAAAATAGGCGTCTCTGTAAAATGCATGATTGTGGCTTGGCCTAGACTCAAACACATTTGGTAATTTGAATGGGTCTTACTACATGAATAACAAAAAAAAATTCTTGTAGCTGGTTTTACTACATATTAAATTGAGAAATCCACACAGATAAGAATTTTGTTCAAATTCACTGTAGTAGTTTTAAAGTCCAAAAGCTTGAGCTTTGGTTGTATTTTCAATTTTATAATGGTGTATTCTCATCCATCTCAATGAATGGGGATTTACATGCGTAAATCCTTTCCCATTGAGATGAGAATGTACCCACGGGACTCCATCTCGTTGCTGTGTAAAGCGCCGAAACCCAGTATATCTATCAAGCAGTCAAGAACACCAACGAGTAATCCTATGCAATACTATATATTATGAATAATCACTTCTGCATCATTTCTTAGTTACTTTTATATTTAAATGATTCAGAATGCAATCTAAGTGCTACTTGTATTCTTTTCTGTGAAGTTGAACACTGCAGTGAAAAGTTAGGATTGTAAATTGTTTTTCTTAACCAATTGATACTTATTTGCTGTTCTTACCCTTTGCTGGCTAAAGCCTGCCTCACTGCTTTACACCTGCTCAGCAAACCAAGGTGAGTGATTGAATGAGGCTTTGGCACATTTTGTTTTAAACTGTTCCCTTCTTAAAATTGTAGCTAGGGGTATACTGTAAGTAAAGAAGGCTATTGTATTGCTTCCCCTGCCTTTTTTGTTTGCTTGCTTGCTTGATATTTTGGTAGTTTTCTATGCTTTGCTATAACTGGGGGCTTTTTTTTCCCCCTGACTGGCCACATAGAACCATGAGAACATAGAAGAAGTGCACTTTGAGAATAGCTATGGTCCTCTGTGGAGTTGTTGCCAAAATTCCTTTTTCTTCTGCCATTTTACTTCTATGGTTGTTGATTATTTGTCTGAATAAATCTGGCAGCTGTTTGCTATGTTTAATAGAGCAGAAAGGCTACTCTGAATAAAGCTATTTGAAAATTTGTTTATATGAAGTATTTATAAATCCATGAAAGTCTCTTGGCATTTCTGTATCGTTCTTTCTGTCTTGCTGAATTCATTCTTTGATGCAGGACTTGATGGTGGCAAATTTACCACAGGTTTAAAAACCCTCTATCACATCTTTTTAGTTATAGATTTCAGCTGTTTTAGAAAACTCGGTAATAGAGGTCTCAATTCTAAATTTTACATGTGTATTTATTTGTTACACAGCTCTAAGAACAGTTTGGAGTATTTTAAGAAAATTCCTATATGGGTTTGCTAAATGAAAATCCCAAATCAAAATAAGAAATGAATTTCCTCAAATTTTAGCAACACAAAACTTAGTAGAATAAAATGCAGGTCAACTTAGAAGTCAATGGATGTGGTTCTGTTCCATGCTAACTTTGATTTTACTTCATTCTCCAAATGAATCTGTTTTATACACTTTATTTTTCATTTTACATTTTCCTTATTTTGGGCATAAGATGTTTCAAACCTTGTATCCAGAAATAGTTTGTTTTATGTTTATATTCAGAGTTAATAATAGGAAATGGTGGAGGGTGAAAAGAAGGGGTGGCAGCAAATTTGTATGGGGAAAAATTTGTATGGCTTGTAACAATATTTGTCCAAATTGCGTGTTCAATCTATTAGGAATACTAAGGAGGGAATATACAACATTTTATCAATATGCAAGAAAACAATTCACGGTCTCCATCTTTACTCAGTTACACTATGCTGCTTTGCATTGTGTGTCAAATTTTGTGTATTTTCTTTTCCCCCATGGCATAAGAAGGAGGGGGACAGTCAGGGTGCTGAATATTCATGATTGTGAAGGTTTCCCAGTGGCAACACTAGAAAACGGAAAGCCGTATTTATCTATATGCTATGTATCGTATGCTGAGCTGTGCCACACTGTCTCACTTTGCCCTCAGTTCTGAACTGGGGAAACCTCTTTCAGGATGATTAATTCTCTATCCATTGAGCAGCAGCTTAATTAATGTTGTGGTTTTGTGATTTGACCATTTGGAAACAATGGACAAATAAATTTTGTGATTTTAAATATCTGTTTCAGTATTTAGGCTTCAGTATTCCATGCCAGATCTGCAGCACTTACTCAGATAAAACTCCACTTCGCTTAGGTGGGAATTCTGCCTGAATAAGAACTGGAGTACAGGGGCTTCTCTCATGTCAATCTTGCCTGATTCCACTCTTTTTGAAATTAGTGGCAAAAGCAATAGGATTGAGCTCAGTCTTCTCTGATAAATGATAAAATATCAGATATATTTTGTATAATTTTTTTCCAATTTCATTTCCTTTTATTATTCAAACTGTGTATTTTTGGTTCATTGTAACAATTAATTAACCCACATTAATTACCTTTCTGTGTACCGACCAAAGTTTTCTTAGATTGCAATGAGTAATGCAACATTAAAAGTGGCGCATGTTTTTTATAACTGATTATTCATTAGTATTTTTACCATTAACATTTTTATTTTGAAAGTATATACAGTTGTTTTAATTGGCTTCATTTTACAATCCTTTTCATAGATAAAAATGTAATTGATAATTCTGCAAAAATTATAAACTAAGTCAAGTATACCTGGCACATTTTAATTTAGAAATGCCATAGATTAAAAAAACACAACGTTTACTTAAGTTTATTAAGATTTATGTATCCAACTTGTATTCCTAATAAGCAAGATGCTAATTCTCTAAATGGTCAGACATTTACTATTTTCTGGCCCTTAACTACCACAAGCAATCATATTTGATGCCCCTTAATTAGAGCACCTTTTTTTCTTTCCAGGTTCTTTTCCACCTCAGCAATCGAGACAATACATTTGCTTACCATGCTGCTCTCCTAAGTGTTCTTTTGCATGTAAATTAATCTTGATTCAGTTTACACTGTCATGCTGAGTGGTACAAATTGCCTATAACAATAAAACAGCATGAGTTAAAAATAAAGGGGGGTGGAAAGGCAGATTGAATGTGTGCCTTACTTGATAGGATGTTACTTTGCTTTATGCCAATACATTAGTCAACGATAATGAATCTTCTGTTCTGAAAAGCATGGTTTAGTTGATTTTTTAAATTTTACTTCAATGGAGCAGTACCTTGTCTTTTATAGAACAAGTTAGACAAACCATTAATGACAAGAGTGTTAAGGTTAAATATGAAGCAATGCATTCACTTCTCTGAGTGCTATCCATCTTTCCATTTACAGGAGCTTGACAAAAGTACTGGCTTTGTACAACATTTCCTTTAATTACATGCTGTGGGAAACAGGCTTTTAACATAAACATAGTAGCATTCATTTATTCAGCATTTGCTCTTCAATAGAGCTTAATGGAGAAGGTTTAAATCCTAAATGAGTACACACATCTCTCAGCAGTGTTATGTCAGTCCCTGTGCTCTGCTTAAAAGCAGTTTTAGATTACTTATGTAGTTTTTAAAGCTTTTGCCTAATGTTGAAGTTAAACAATCTGAAACAAAATGTACTGTTTCCAAGGTTAGATAATGCTAATGCTGATTTTCTATAGAAGATACATATTTATTTTTGTTCTTTTTATGAGTAAATCATGTTCTAAAATATCCCTAGATTAGTTAATAATTGCTTTGTTTTATCCAGAATGTCAGGTTTTGTGACAAAAACTGATTCCAATTCTAATGTATGCATATATTGACTTTTAAAATCAAATTTATGAAGCATTTGAATGGAATTTGCCATATATTATAATTGTGTATACATTGCTAAAAGGGTAGAATTTTTGAGAAATTTAAATTGTTTTTATTACTTAATTTTATTTGGCATATAAATATATGAAATTGGTTTAGCTATTTGTCACTTCTACTTAAGGTCCTACATTTCATTGTTTTTACCAACAGTTTTTAGCATCTGAATATAGCATAGATTCCTGCAGGATTTTCTTATAAGGACTTGCAGTGTGAAGCTATCTAGGGGCTTTTTTTCCACCCTGAATTTTAATTAACATAGATGACCTGCTAAATGCTCTTTTAAACACTGGCTGTTGATGTAAGAAAAAACATTTCTTCTAAATATCCTTCTTGAATTACATTTCTCCTTTCATTTTGATTCCTTTTTTTTTTCATGTCTTAGCATGGAGGGTTGACATTTTAGTTGTGTTTTGTAGTGACATTCAAACTATTTTAATCCAACATAGTTTGTCATTACATTTTTAAGAGACTGATACTAGCTGATTGAACAGTGTTTCTCAGTTTCTACACTGATAGTTAAAATTATCTTCATGAACTAAACTGATCTGATTGATGACTAAGAAAAGAAATGAAATTCAGAGAATAATCTGCAATGAAATTACAACTGAGTGCAGTGGTTTTATTCTCATATGATTGAAAAAGTTCTTTAGGTATGCCCTGTAGTTCAAAGTTGTCTTATTTCAAAACTTGTTTAATATTTCATCTCTCTGTTTGCTTTGTTCTATATTATGTACTCTTTCTGAAAAGGAACCACTTTGGCTGTACACAGTTTTATTAATATTACATCATCATTCGGTTATTACTGTTTTTTTTCAATAACATTAAATTATTTTAAATTACAAGTTAAAATTACTTTGGGTTTTTATTTAAATTTACACATTTTTTAAAGTCAGTTTCTTGATAAATTGTTTAATTTTGTATGTTTTTTTTCTAGTAGAGAGACAATCTAGAAAAACAAGGTTTACAGATCTTTTTGCTCTTATTCAGAAACAGGCCAGATATCTGTTTCTGTACATTCCTTAAAGAAACCTGAAGTATTATAAAGAAATACTTCTCTTAATATTTCAGGAACTCTGACCGGAATGAATGAGACATCTGCAACAATCACTGTTGCTCCGCAGAATTCCACCCGACTTGTGATACTTGAGAACGTGGTAAAGGCTGCAAACCTGGGTGTAGTTCCATCTGGTCAAGATAACATACACAGGTAAACTAAAACTAACATATGCAGCAGGAAAAAAGTGATTCAGTGTCAATGTACATATTCTTACATTTGTAGATGTAGATATGTGGCGTTTCATTTGAGAATCATGAGAAAAATCAATCCAAATTCAGAGATCCAAAAGTCATTTTTTAATATTTCCTTACAGGTAAGTATGATTAAATTGATTTTTGGGGCTTTCTTCCTTTTTTATATCCAAATTTGGTAAACATGAAAGAGGACTAATGTGAAGCTACTTTCTCCATTCAGATCTACCAATCTGCTTCCATCCTGACTTACAACACTCTTTACTAATCCATTTCTGGGCTTCCTTTAAAAGTATCTCTATTTAGTTCAAAATGCAGCAGCCTGTGGCAGGATCAGTAGTCAGGAAGACTTTATCATCCATGATCACATCAGAAGAGACTCCTGACCTGGCTGGCATCACAGAATCCTAACTGGATGTTGGTGTTAATTCAGGCTCAGATGCTAGCTCTTCTCACCCTCCCTGTCTACTTAGGCACCAAAGACCTAGATTCATTAAAGACCGATCAGAGTAGCCAACCTTTTCTGGTCCAACTTCAAGTACAAAAAGGGCCACCTAGAGAAAAAGGGTAAAATGTTCAAAAGTGCCTAAATGACTTTGGAGCCTTGCTTCCAAATATGATTTTGGGCACCTAGAACTCTAAGTTCCATTGACTTACTTTGAAATTTAGGTCACTTTTGAAAAATTTTGGTTAAAATTTTCAGAAGTCATACAATTGTGGCAAATCCAGAGACAAGTCTAGCGTGGATGCAGTTAATTTCTATACCTCTAAACACCAAAAGTTTTCTTAGAGACTTCACTGAGATGCTGTTTGACATGGATATGACATTCCCGCCATTTAATGTCTGGAAGATTTCCTCATCCAAGTTGACAAATAGTTTCCAATATGGCCCAAAACCACCTAGCTGAGCTTGGCTTTTCTCAAGTAATCTCTACCCCTACTTTCAGAACTAGTCAATCCCTGGAACTGTTTTCTGAACTAGATGAGGATTTAGGAAATGGAAGATATACCTGCCAGTTCTGAACTGAACAGCCTATCAGTTTGAGATCTGATCCCTTCCTGTTTATGTGCAAGAAAAGCATTTGTCTATTTCTGAGAAAACCACCCACTTCTGAAAGAGCCTCTCAGATGTTCGGAACCACGCATTGCACAGAGAGCTGATAATCTGATACATTCCTTCCTTTGAATTTAGACCATTCATATACCAGGATGTCTTGGAAGCATTGCAGGAACACTGAGTCACCTGCCCTTCCCTGTGGGATTTGATATGGTCAACCATGGAAGGCTCAGACATGATCAGATTAGTAGGGTAACATTGGATATGTCTACACCGAAGCCGAGAGCGAGCCCGGGTAGACAGACTTGTGCTAACTTGCTAAAAACAGCAGTGTGGACATTGCAAGTTGGGTAGCAGCTCAAGCTTTCAAGCCCACCTGACCCCCTGGTCTGAGCTCCAAGCCACAACATCTGTGATGCTATTTTTAGCATGCTAGCTCCAGTCTGTAGGTCCTGGCTGGGAGGATTGCTTCCAGCTGTAGGCATCCATACTGAGATGATTTCAGTCCAGTGGCATACCATGGGTCTCCAGCACCCAGGGGCCAATGCTTGCATTTGCGATCCCCCGCCTTCTCGTAACAATACATGAGTGGTGGCGCAGCTTCCAAGGCAGGAGCCAGAGGTGCTGAGTCCAGGGCAGGCAGCAGCCAGCATAGAGCTTTTGCTTTCTTTTCTGCTGCTGCTTCCTCTTTCCACCATCTCTTCTTTTGGGGGCTCCCCCACTCCAGCTTGCTGCTGCTTCGCTTTCTGCCTGACTCCAGCAGCCCCTGCTCTTCTTCCTCTTCCCTCCTGGCTTTTTTTCTTTTCTTCTCTTTCTTCCCCCTTCTCCTTCCTTTCTTTTTCTTCCTTCCCCCTCTCTTTTCTCCCCCCCTTGTTTCCTTGTTTCCTCCCTTTCTTTTTTCTTCCTTCTTCCTCTTCTTTTGTCCCTTCCCTTCTTTCTCCTCCTGTCTCTACTTCCCCCTCTCTCACTGATTGGTGCCACCTTCAAGGGGGATTTCCCTGTCAGATTTAACACTCTCCTCCCCTTCAGTCGGTTTGCAGCCCAAGCTGTCCAGAGCAGCAGCCCTGCTGCAAGGAGCAGACACACTTGGAAGCTGCTTCTTGAGTTGCTTTTGTCTGTCCGCTTCTCCCCTTAGGAAAAGTCCTGAGTCCTTCCCCCACCCCACTCCCTCCAAGAGTGCGGGGTCCCCCTGGATAGTTTCTTTTCAGGAGACTAAGGAAGGAGGGGTTAGTCGATGCCAGGCAAGCCCAGCCTGGGTCATGAGAGTCCCAGAGCAGCCAGAGAGCAGAGCATGACAAGGTGTCCCGTATGTCTCAGGCGGCTGCCGCGGCCACTGACCATAGGACTTTCACTCTGGCAGCCGGAGCCGGTCTGCGGGATGAAGCGAGGTGCAGCAGTGGCGCCAATCACCCCCTATGAGCGGGCTCTAAGGATGCCCCAGGGTGGCGGGCAAAGTAGGGTTGCCTCGCCCCATGGTGGAAGGAGGAGGAGGATGCTATTGGCAGGGCAGCCAGCAGCACAGTAGAGCTCTGACAGGCCTAGCCAGCGCCTGGGGGCCATGCCCTGGTCCGCCACTGTTTCAGTCATTTGCATCAGACCACACTCAGTCACCTGCTCCAGAGTTCTCATTTGTTGAGTCCTAGAGGGGTCTGTGCTCTCATCAGCATCTGTTTTAAGGCTAACGGACACTGTGAAGGACAGATTAGTGTCTATAATACACAAATCCCGCTCTAACCATAACCTCCACATCTGACCTAAAAAACTCAGAGCAGGATGCTCTCATGATGAAGGCACTGGACTGGGACTTAAAATATGGGTTCAATTCTTGGCTCAGCCATCAACTTCTTGGGTGACCTTGGGCAAGTTACTTAGGCTATGTCTACACAAGCACTTTTGTCAGTAAAACTTTTTTTGGTCAGAGGCTATATCTACATGAGAGACCTTACAGCAGCATGGCTGTACGGCTACATGTAGCTGCTCTTTGCCAATGTCAGAGAGGCATAATTAAACCACCCCCAATGAAAAGTGGTAGCTATGTCGGCAGAGAGTATCTCCCACCAACATAGCACTGTCCACACTGGTGCTTCTGTTGGTAAAACTTATGTCAGGGGGGCGGTGTCACACCCCTGACCAACAAAAGTTTTACCCACAAAAGTGCTAGTGTAGACATAGCCTTACTCTCTCTTTACCATAATTCCATATCCATACCCCAGTCTCACCAATGCTTCTATAATTTGCTTGGGGGATGTCAAAAAGGCTGTATCTGCCCATCAGTGAACTTTATGAACAAGGAATTTTTTTTTTAAATTGGGTTGTCATTTTAGCTTCAGTCTTTTGACTTATGCTACATCGGACATTTTTAAGAGTTTGGCAGATTCATGGCTGGTGGAGTGATAGCATTTGGTTTCTCTGGTACAGCCTATGTCCCCTCACAGTATCAAAAACAAATAATTTTCTATCCCTACCATCCATGAAGGCAGACTTTGGGGGGATAATTGTGATAAAGTGGTAGAATATTTTTGAACTAAAATCTTTTTCCTCTCCTTAGTCAAAAACCAGACTGATTCCCAAGATCAGTGCAGTTTTCCTCAAAAAACAAAAATCTTCAGAATATCATGCCAGTGTCACAGAACACATTTTCATTGCGTGTTATATCACAGTAGAGACATGGGGTAGAAAAATTTAAGTTCAGGTTTTCTGCATGTCCCCTTTCCTATTAATTCCTTTAGGAAGGTGGCAAAACATACCCATGTTCTCATTGTGTAAAAACATATCAGACAAATGGGGTCTGCCTAAATATTTCCAATGGTTATTACTTAGAATTTGCCTAAGGTTCGTCAGACTCAGTAAATTTTCTTTATTTATCATTAAAACTCAAAGGAAAAAAAAAGATTCTGGAAACAACTGCACCCAGAACTGCTGAGATTTTTATGCTGTTGCTCTCGTTTCTTCAGTCAAAGGCATGTTCTCAGTTCCTAGTCTGAAGTGTTCAGGAGAGCTTAGCATAGCCTTAGATTTTCACTGGGTTTTTGCCCCCATTCAAGGTAGAATCTTTTCACTCTGTAATAGGAGTTGTATAATGGGGAGAATGTTTAGCATCCACAATCTGCAAAAATTATCTTTTTCTAACTATTGCAGCTTTCTATCAGAAGTACGTAAGGCTCAATATTAAATATTAGTGTATATGGTTTATTTTGTCTCATTATTTGATATTGACAGATTGCTGCTACTACAATCAAAATCTTTCACTTGGAAGAGTTACTTAGTCAGTTGGGAAAGCCAAGTTTCTTCTCAAGGATATTGTTAAAAAAGTGGTTCATTCCTGAGGCTTATCCTGAATTCTTAAGAGATGACTAGATATGTTTCAGGATCTAGTTTGAGCTTGCTTAAATATTCATTGGGGCTGGGTGCCCCTGTCTCAGGGAAGTTTGCAAAAATGTTATCACTAGCAATCATACATCTGCCATAAAAATTCATCTCCTTTTCTTAATGTCTTGCTTCCACTTAATGCTATTGTCCCTGTTGCACAGCAGATTTCTGTATTCCTTAATAGCCTTGCAATGGAACTGAAAGCTTCACACTTTGGAGAAGAAATTCAGTTTTAGAGAATGTCAGGAAATTGCTTGTGTGGTATATTCAGCCTGCTCCTCTTCTCAAGGTAGGTGCACGATCAGATCTTGATTGGACCACTGTAATAGACTCTAGACTCATGTAAGTGAATAAGAGGAAGCCTTCTGAAGCCTGAGACAAATAACCAGTAACTTTTACAACAAAATCCAGAGAACATTCTCTTTGTTAGGCTAACACAGATACATAAGAATGGCCATACTGAGTCAGAGCAATGGTCCATCTAGTCTAGTATCTTGTCTTCTGACTCTGGCTGGTGCCAGATGATTCAAAAGGAATTAACAGAACAGGTAATTTCAAGTGATCCAAGCCTTGTCATCCGGTCCCAGCTTCTGGCAGTCAGAGGCTTAGGGACACTCAGCGCATGGGTTGGAGTCCCTGACCATCTTCATTTAATAGCCATTAATGGACCTATCCTTTACGAACTAATTTAATTCATTTTTGAACCCAGTTGTACTTTTGGCCCTCACAACATCCCCTGGCAATGAGTTCCACAAGCTGACTGTGCATTGTGGGAAGAAGTACTTCCTTTTGTTTCCTTTAACCTGCTGCCTATTAATTTCACTACGTGTGATCCTGGTTCTTGTATTATGTGAAGGGATAAATCATACTTCCTTAGTCACTTTTTCCACATCAGTCTTAATTTTATAGCCCTCTATCATATCGCCCCTTAGTCATCACTTCTCTAAATTGAACAATCCCAATCTTTTAAATCCATTTGAGGAGGGAAGCTGTCCTCCAATACCCTTATTATTTTGTTGCCCTTCTCTATGCTACTTTGAATTCTAATATATCTTTTTTGAGCTGGGGAGACCAGAACTGCATGCAGATTCAAAGTGTGGGCATACCATCGATTTGTACAGTGGCATTAAAATATTTTCAGTCTAATGGTTCCTAATATTCTGTTAGCTTTTTTGACTGCTGCAGCACAAGGAGCAGATGTTTTCAGAGAACTATCCAAGATGACTCCAAGATTTCTTTCTTGAGTGGTAAAAGCCAATTTTGAACCCAACATTTTGTATTTATAGTTCAGGTTATTTTTTCCAATGTGCATTACTTTGCATTTATCAACATTGAATTTCATCTACCATTTTGTTGCCCAGCCACCCACTTTTATGATGTTCCTTTGTAACTCTTCACAGTCAGCTTTGGAGTTAACTATCTTGAGTAATTTTTTATTGTCTGCAAACTTTGCCACCTACTGTTTACCCCTATTTCCAAATCATTTATGAAAATTTTGAATGGTACTGGATACAGTACAGATCTTTGGGGGAACCCCACTATTTATCACTCTCCACTGTGAAAACTGACCAATTCTTCCTACTCCATTTCCTGTCATTTAACCAGTTACTGATGCATGAAAGGGCCTTCCCTCTTGTCCATGACATCTCCTTTTGGGTGCAAAATACATGATTATTTTTTCCCTTTCTCCTGTGCAGCCTAGAAAAACACTGTTTTCTTTATACCTTTGAAAGAGTTAATAGTCTGCATTTAATTCTATCAGAGATCTGTGAGATCTCATCTCTTACCCAGATGCTTACTAAAAACAAATGAGGAACTAAAGTCCAAATTCTGTGGATTTAGTTCACCAAGGAAGCTCAGTGTACTGTTCAGAATAGTGTACTTTTTTGAGTCTGTGGCCACTGTTCCTTTAGACATTTTTTGTTGTTGTTCAGATGGTATTTTTAGATGCAATTACTTCTGCTAGCAGAGTAAGCAAAGCTGTAACTTTGTCTTGCAAATTCCTATAGCTTGTAAATCCTTTGCGGCCAGGATTGTGCCTCCCCTTTTATATTTTACACAATACAATAACAGAAATATACATAATATTTACTTTTTACACTAACAGACCTGAGAACAGTGCCCTAATTTCATTCCAAAATCAAATTCCTGCTTTCACTTTCTTTACTTTTTTTCCATTGTGAGATTTACTTATTCTGGAGGAATTATTAAAATAGACACCCCAGTGAAATTCTGATGCAGCTGTTTTTATTCATAACATTTTTATTTGGCTTTTTCTTTTGTTTGTTTTTTTCCAGAGTGGTGCTTAGGGAAGAAAATCTATGCAGTAGAACCTGTTTCTGCTTTTGCTTTTGGTATTCATTTTTTGTAGCTCTGGGAACCACCTGAGTTTATTTCTTGGAAATATCTGGTACTTATCTCCCTTCCCCCCACCCCACCACCTTTTTCTTTCTCTTTTTCTTTTTCTTTTTTTTTTTTAAACAGAAAAAGCTTAAGAATAACAATTCAACTTCTTTGTTTTGGTCTGCACTGTGCAGCTGGATATTCTATTAACTCCTCAAAGGATTGTCTCCACATTGTCAGTGTGGATGCTGGTACAACATTACTACTGATGCAAATAAGTTCATATTGTCTGGTATGGCACTATATGGATCCATAATGAATTTGTACAGTTTAGTAACCTGTCTAACATGCATGAATGGTTGAACATCTCTTGTTTTTCAATCAGCCCCGGTATACTGGCCTACATAATAAATTTGTAACATACAGTATGTTGGAGGGAGGGCCCACTTAAATGAATGCCTCTTAAACTATTAGACCTATTGAGATCACACATTCTTTGCACCAGATAAAAACAGGAAAAAATATCATGAAAGACTTTCAAATAAAAACCTGATTTAGATAAACAGATATGTTAAAAGAATAACATGCACCAAAAGACAGTAAAATAAGAGCAGATCTGTCTGATGACTGCATTTGCTTGACAGGTAAAATAATTTTATATTCTTATATACACAAACTTAAAGAACTACCTTCAAATCTTCATTCTTTTAAGTTTTTAGAGTAAACTATAATACTATAACACTGTTTTGCTTCCATTAAATTCAGTGGACCCAAATCTGAAACCAGCTTACGTGCCCATTAGGCCAGTGTGCACGTTATAGCCATGTATATAGGCTGTGCACTCCATTTACCTAATCTGGAGAAGATTAAACTATTTCAACTATACATGTTGTGTGTAACGTATTTGTTTTCAAGAGGAAATGTTTTACATTATTTTATCTTTTAAAGACTATAATGGTAACAAAATATGTAATATATTTAAGGAGAAAAATCTTATTTTTAGAAGGAACAAACATACTATAATCCTCCTTGAACATGCAAACTGCAATCAAGTATGTGAATATCTTTTTTCTTTTAAATAACTACTTATTTCACAGAGATTATGAAGATAAATGTTAGAATGTAGCTAGATCTTTCCATGCTTAAAGTATTTTTATTTACTAAAAATCTCAAAAGGAGTGGAGGTAGGCATTAGGTTAGGGAGTGATTGGGGTATCTGCTCTAGATTTTATCTTTCTATAGTGTTTTTTTTTTTTTTTTTTGCAGTTCAGATACAATGATGATGAGGACCATATAAATATCTAGATAAACTCTAGGACAAAAAGCATACTAAGGCTCTGGGACCCTTTCCTCCAGCAAATAAAAGCAGTCTGAATGACTCTGCTCATGGGCCAGGAAGGACTGTTAAATTAGTAGGTGTCTGTCTGGTTTCCTGCCAGTGTGGCACATCTACCACAGACCATTTAATTCATAAAATAAGAAGATAAATAACTGAATTAGAGAAGAGCCCTGAATATTGCTTTGTGCAACTAACGTCATCAGAGAACACTCAGAAATTGTTTCTCAGACTGTCATCTACCATCTCTTCTTCAAATGAACAATAATGTAAGTTGCTTCCCATTCTTCAGGAGAAATTCTTGGCAGTTTTATTGAATTTTTTTCATGTTTTTAAAGAAGCCTGGAGGGTTGAAGACCGTACTAGATTTCAGGATTCTCAACTTACCCACTAGGAACAAGAAATTCCGGATTGAGACATGAGCCTCAGTCCTCATCAGCATTCATCCAGAGAATTTCCTCACATCAGTTTAATTTCAAGAAGTGAAATTGTATATCCCCATCAGATGTAGCTACTAAAAGTTCCTCAGGTTTGCTTTCATATCCTTCCATTTCCCTTACAAACCCTACGTCATTTGGGCTTTTAACAACACCCAAAGTGCTCACAAAAGTGTGATTACAGTCATTGCAAACTTTTGCATACTATACCAAAAAAGGTTGGAATGACTTACACTTCTAAAAAACCACGGCCTTGTTGTAACTGACAAAGTACCATATAATGAGACTCAAGATCATGCACATAAAAGGCACCTGAGTGTCAAGCAGATTGGTTCAAAAAGATGGGTCCACCCAGGGAAATGGTCTTTGAACACTACACTTTCATCTGTCCCAAAATACGGTAACAGCTCATCAACTTGTTGGCAGTAACAGACATGAGAAATCTCTTGCTCAAAGATAAAAGACCAGATGTGAAGAACACACTGGACCTGTTTCACTGTTCCTTTACTTTGGTTTTATGCTTGTATAATTCTTCTGGGGTCAATAGAATTGTCTGTTTGTTTAAACTGGAATAATGGAGTGAGGGAATCAAGCCATCCCAAGGCTGCCTGATACCTATATTCCTTCCCCTTCTTCTAGCCTTAGTTTGTCTGTATGACGTTGGATTTTGGAGTCTTTCTTCTCCATTCCAGTCTGTCTTAAGCAGTTGCTTGGAAACTAATGGCTAATCAATACTCGTGTATCCATCCATCTAGTTTTGGGTCTTCCAGTCCTTCTCTTACCCTCCACTTATAAGTTAAACACCCAGTTTCCTATACATTTTTCCAGTCTTTTTTTCATATGCCCAAACCATCTAAGCCTGGATTCCCTCAGCTTTTCTATAAATGGTACCACCTTCACACTTCACTTAATTCATTTCTTCCAAAGATGGTCCATTCTTGTTAACTCCAAGCATGCATCTTCACATTTTCATTTTACCATATCACCTGTCTCTTCCTCAGTGCCCAGCATTTGGTGCCATACAAAAGTATATTACTTCTCCTCCACACCCTGAAACCCCTCCTGACCAGATAGTCCAGTATGATATTAGCTTCCCCAATCTCATGGCCATCTGAGCTATACTGCAAATTGATGTAGCTTGTCACAGAACTTCCTCTTTAGAGGATTTACTCACAGAGGGCCTGATCAAGGAGTGAAGTGAAAAACCTGAGTGTAGCAGAGTGGATGCTGAACCAGAGTTAGATGAGCTGAACTAGTCATTCAGATAACCATCTTCCAATGCTCTCCTTGCATTTAGCAAAGAATCCACATTTAGTGACATGGAATGATATCATGAGGTGGCTTGGAAAGGAACAATGACTACAATGTCATCTACATATTTTCTTTTGTGAAATTCCTTCAGGATGGCCTGACTGCGAGCCAACATTTTGAAGGGACACCTGGCAGCAATAAGGTCAGTCCTCCTGCTTTGAGATGGGAAAGGTCATTACCCTCTGAACCCAATATAGCTGGGTTGCATTTAATTGTTGGAGAAAAATCAAACCTTGAACTTCTTATTGACCTTAATCTGTTGTTTCAAGGTCTGTTGCAGCTTTTGAAGCAATGAGCTTAATAGCCAACTCATTCCTAACTGTTCAAAGTGGTCTTTGTAATGGCCATCTCTTCTTCCCAGACAGCATCAGAACTTAGAAGCTTCGTTAGTAGAGATTTCTTATCTCATATGTGGCCCTCAGGACACTAATCATCTCTGTAGCCAAACAAGTCTTTAACAGGAATCACAATATCCTCATTCCAGCATTTTTGCCCAAATCCAAAAAGCAAAAATGCAACTATTGTATCCCTACCTTTCTTGTAACTTGAACATCTGCAGTGACAGCTGAGTCCTGACGTTTCATCTTTAAAAGGAAAACCCAGTACAGGAAGTCAAGTTCTGTTCCTGAATTTTCACCCAAACCAAAGAAGAAAGCCCACTATGATGTCATGTCTACCTAAATCAAAAATATACTGGGGATGCATGTAATTAAGGAGGATTATGAGCACATTACAGCAGATGAGTATTGAGGGCCTGTATATTGGCTGAAGAAAGTGGAAGAACAGCAACCTGGTCCAATATACAGTATTCATAAAATACTAAAAAGGGGAACTCTGCAATATCCTCATTGATTCATCAATACCTTCCTCTGTCCTCCTGTACTTCAGTCTGATATTCTGCTCGTGCTTACCCCTTCCTATCCATTTCACTACCTGTCACATGCCAGACATAGTGAATTAGCAGACTCTCTCAGAGGAAAGTGACTTTGGATTTGCAAAACAATTCCTGTTTTCAGAGAAAGGTATGCCTGCTGATCAATCATCATCCCCAACCTTTTAGTATGGGGACAGTCTAATTGGGGTGTATTTTTTGTGTGTGCATGTAGATGTATGTATGTATTCTAAATCAATCTCAAGGATCCAGCTGGGAAATTTCTTTTGTGTGTGTATATCACCTTTTTAGTAACTTCAGAAGAACTCTCTGATTTAAAGTTGGTGTGCAAGTCCCATCAGCTCAGTGCTCACTGTATAAGCTGTAATAATGACGTTCAGGAAAAGATTTTTACAGGTTGTTAATCCTCAACTAAGTTAAGCCTCAGGCCGTTCATACCTCCAGCCAGTAATAAAATGCCAGAAAATGCTCTCCCTGTTATTCAATATTCCTTAAGTAAATATTTTTCCCTAATTCAAGAGAGAAGTAGAATGTTTTAAAGAAGTATTCAGAGGTTATAGCTAAAAGGTATTGCCAAGAGTCTTCCCGAAGTGTTTATCATTCCAGTAAATGAGACTTTCTCATTGGTAATAAAAGCGAGGAGTACTGATAAAGTTTTCGGGTACTATCAGCATTAAGAGGTTTTGGTTAACAGGTATGAAATACTTTGATTGAGTAAACATCTTTGTATAACATCAGTCCATTAGAGTATTTTAACTCCTTAGATACGTTGTTTAATACAAGCAGCTAGAATGTTTGTTATGGGGTTAATTTAAATCAAAAACCAAAAAGAACCACTGAGAAATTAATGCAGATTACCACAATCTTAAACATGTACGTGAGAGCTATTTAGATCTTAAATTAATCAAAATAGATTGTTCGATCTTAACTTGTTTGGTGTCCACTAGAGGACAGCACTGCTTTTGTATCTGAATGCATTAAAGGGCAAAATATGTGCAGCATTTTCTTTGAAAAAACAAACAGAGACCTCTGAGTCAATTGTTTAAACAGAAAGCATTTAACATTTGCAAAGCTAACCAAACATGAGAATTTTTTTAATTTAAAGGATCTGATCATTTTTCTTTAATTTTACTGTGTGTCAGACAAACTATTTTCTGTGATTAATACATTTTTGCAAATGGAAATTTATAGCCAGTTTTCAAAAACAGAACGTACATAATCCTCAAACACTTATCATGTTAAATGTCTGATTCCCTAGAACAGAATAGTATGGGAGAACAGAACAGAAGAAAGAACAAACAGGTTAACTACAGTATGTTTAAGGTTGGTGGTGAGGTGGTAGTGTGTTTTCCAAGTTATCAACTAATCCAAGTTTTGAAAAGCAGACTTGGGTTCTCAGGCTTTAGATGTTGAATAGATTACTGAGCTGAAGATAGATAGTTGATGGCGGAGTCTGAAAGTGTATGCGCATCCTCCCTGACCATTTCATGGAGTAGATATAGTAATTAGGAGATACATCTTACAGGCTTATTTGCACGTCTGTTTTTCACAGCGGTACAACTGAGGCCAGCCTATTGGAATCTATTTTTGGCAGAAAAAATTAAAATGCTAAAAATTAAACTAAAAATGTTAGTGCTGTAAAAGTGTTACAGTGCTGGTCGCAGTTTATCCATAAAATCAAATGTTTTTCATTAAATGCCCAAATGTTTAATATGTTCATATCAAAATATGTTGTGGTAATAGAAACAAGTATGTTGACAATTTTAAAGAAACTTTCTAATTCAATAAAATTATTTTTCAAGACAGCATGAGACGATCTGAAAAGGGAAAAGGAGATGATATCAAAATGGATATAAAACCATTTCTGTGGTTTAAATATTTTTAAACTAGTTTTTTCTGCTATTAATAATTTAATTGATGCCAGGGAAGTATTTTGTGAAAGATTAAAATTGCTAGTTTTAAAAATAAAAAGAGTTTTCCCTTTTTTTTTTTTTTCTTGTGAATGTGTTTCTATTTTCAATACATTTGAGATTACATGCATTGGTCACCCCTGTGTCAGAACCATATAGGCATATGCTGTTAAAGGTGTCCCCACTATTTCTTTAGTCAAGTTCCAAAGTTTGTGACAACTAAACAGTAGAAATAGCCAGTATTTTATCATTTTTGAGATCCTGAGGTAATTACAAAGTTAAACTTGTGTATAAATACAATATTAACCAAGGTAAGTCAAAACTTTGTAGTTTTGACTTTGTAATACAAATTACAAATGTGTATTTATTTATTTCTTGTTAACACATTGGAAAATAGTGCTTCATCGCTGTGAACTCTGATAGTTGGGAAGTAGAAGATAGATTCACACCAGTATTTCTTACATACATTTGTTGTGCAACTTCATTACACATTTGTCAACTTCGGACTAATTATTTTTGTACAGCTAGGGCAGGGCATTGCATCTTGTGATCGTCTTTCTTACTAATAGGATTCTGTCTGCTTCAGCAGGCAGTAATTGAAGGTTTCATGTACAGGATAGAAAAAAAAAAAAAAGTTTTAGCCTGAGTGGGCCATTGTCACAGCTTCTGATAACCAGCAGAACAGAAAACAGGAGAAAATTGAACTTAGAATAGAAAAATCAGAGACAAGGAAGATTGTCCATGAGAAGAGAAAGTGTGTCTTAGTACTGTTGAATTAACTATAGCAAGTCTTGTTTTGTTGTAAACAAATGTTCTGTTTGTGAATATTCTGCTAGAAATTAACTCATTGTTTTACATAAATATTGAATATTTAAGAGCAGGTATTTAGAGTAAATTACCATTTTTTGCATTATATCTTGTAACTAAAAATTTCTGTATTCTTTTAATTACTTGGACTGTGAATTTTAGTTATCCTATGTTTACAGAAACAAAATACTTCCAAATTTTTATGTACAGTGGATACCATTAAAAAGTCAATATTTGGTAAATGCTACCGCACTGTAATATCTGATACTTCATTTTTCCTTATATTTGAAATAGTACAGAACAATATTTCAGATATCACTTAACAAATGTTAATTTCAATAAAAATTGGTAACCACTATGTATATGCTTGTTGCAAAAAAACTTTTTGAAAGACCCAGTGAGTTTACACTGACACGCTCAAGGATGATGGACAGGCTTATTTGACTTAGCTTTTTTTTTTTTTTTTTTTTTTTTAATCTGCCAAAGGGTTTTGCACATGTATAACATCCTCTTCTGCCTACCTAACCTTCAGGTTTTTTTTCAAAAGGAAAAAAAATATCCATAGCCCAGTATATGTGAGTAATGCTATAAATGACACACGTTTGCTGTAGGAAGAAATATTCCAAGAAGAAAACTTCCATTTTCAAGTTTTCAATCTGTTTCATACAAACAATCGGGGGAGGAGAATAAAATAAAAATGAATAATAACTGGATATTCTTTTTAATAATATGGAAGCCATCTTAAGTATATTGTTTAATTGTAGTAAACAATTGAAATCTCAGGTACCACCATTTTGTAACTACTGATAAGTTTTTTTCTTTTTTGATAGCAAACATTGAACTTGTACTCATTTACTGTTAATATTTTTCCAAGTTTATTCGTGTCCTACTCTCTGTCACAGCAGGCCCATCCATTCCTAATAGCTATTAACATTCCACACCTAAGTGATGTCCCAGGTCTTGTCTTTTCTGCCTCTACAGACAACTACCATTTACAATTTAAGCTTGAGAGATACTACAGTGTAGCTTTCAAAGCAACACTGAAGTCTAATGTCATAATAAATGGAATAGCTTCCTGCATTTGTTAGTGTATGCTGGTAGAAAAAGTAGGGATAAAAACTGATCTTGTAAGACAAAAAGTGGTCTGCAGCTTCCTATAAATAGTAAATGCACTGTATATAAGTGATATATTTCAGTACTGAAGGATATTGAATGGTTTTCTGATATCTAAAAATCTAGTTGATCAGAACAGAATTTTGTTAAAATCCTAGTGGACTGACTATCTGATAAGTCTGGTAAGATTTCTGTTTATACTAAAAATCCAGATAGTCCTAAAAAAATCCTAATATAACAATCACCACTTTTAAATATCTGAATAATTGACACAAGTGATCTTTTTGACCATTAATCTTGTATCCAAATGTCAGCTGCCTTATTATTTTGGAGCTGAGTTTAGCTTCAGAAATGTATGTGCCTTTTGAACATATGTTTGTACTGTAGCTAATTTGGCAATGTAATGATCTTGTGAATTTTAGAGAACGCACTTTGTTTTCCACAACCCAGAACAGATTTACAATTTAACTAGCTCTTTCTTTCACAGTGAAATAAGTCAAATTATTTTCCATTAGACTTCTGCTTTCAATAGGTGTTTTCAAATCGGTGTCCAATAGAACAGACATGTAATACATATCGTAACCGTATACACGCTAACATTTTATGTTGAAATAGTCACTACATATTTAGATTCTGCAACAAATACACACACACATTTGAATTAGAGGATTTTTATTCTTAATGTATATCCCCTACCTGCTGTTTTAAATGGCACGTGTAAAACTGTTTGACCAAAACTGACCTCTGTTGAGGCTTTGGACTCCATTTGCTTTATCATAACATTGACTTTATATCACTTTCAGTTTTTAATAGAAGAGGGGTAAAAAGAGCCTTGGGGCTATGAAACACTGCAGGATCTCCAACTACAGAGCTTTTTATGTGTGCATTCAAACATAATCTGCTTCTGTGTAGTCCCAAGACAGAAGTGTTAAGTAAATAAAGAGACTAATAAGACTATTGTTTACATAATTACCACCTTGTCAAAATCAACATGAGATAGAAAAATTTACATTGTGAAGCAAATAGTCAAGATGACAGACAAAACTAACTGAATAGTTAATTTTTAAAGTGGTAGTTTTGTAGTTTGGTAAAAACAAGATTTTAATATTAGAGGGAGAAGTGTTAGAATACATTTATAATCTGGACAACAGAAATATATTGAGTTTTGATGGGTAACTTTTGGGAAAAGCTTTATGTCCTAAATTAGTGTAATGTATTAAGAGATTTTGACGTGCTTAAAAATAATTTTTTAAAAGTTACATCTCATTTAAAGAGAATCTGCTTCCTGCTTAAGTAGCTAATATTTTAATTAAGTCTGGAGTGAAGTTTTTTGAGTATCTCCTGATAAACTCCCTCTTTTATGCTGATGGTAATTAAACAGATCCCTAAGGACCACAGTAGGCGCTTTGCAAGGCGCACGCTAATTGTCAGACATGAGACACTGACCAGTTGGTTTGCTCTTGAATAGCCCACAGCGTGCTGTCAGCACAGCAGTTTTATTTTTATGTATTGTGAGCTGTTGTCAGGGCTAACTGGGTCCTTTTGTGACTGAAGATGTTGCGCAAATTGAGGCAGATGGCTCTGATTCAGACACGTGTCATTCAAAAAGGGGAGAGGGGATTGGCCCTGCAAAGTGGGGTCAGAGTAGGTCACAGACCTGCTCTACACTTGTTAGTGTTTTCAAAAGCCCATGTGCAGCAACTTTGTTGTTCTCAAATAACACACACCCGCACGCATGCACCACACTTTGTGGTACACTCGTTGTGGAAAATGGAAGACTAGGCTGTTGCCATCCTCTTCCTTCCTGTCTCTGGGGTCTGGCCGTGCATGCAGAATGAATTAACAGGATTGACAGAAGTTCATTGTGCCTAAAATGGCTTTTCAGTCAATTGCAGTGCTTAAAAGGATAGTTTTGCTTTTAATTCCATGTAATTAGTGGATTCTTCATGTCTTGGAATTTAATAATGGAGCATTAGATCTTGCTTTTTTTTTACTGTATTTAGTCAATAGAAAAGTGTGTCAAATATGGAGATAAAATAAATTAAGGGGGAGAAGATCTGGTGTTTCAGAAAGACTACTTTGTTATATAATGTCATGTCATGTTGGGTATTAAGTTTGAATAATTTAAGAAAAATTAAATCATCACTTGGCTTGCAGATAAAACACTTTTAAAAGGCTGCATTTTAACAATTTAGAAAATACATAACATCTTCACAGCATCATTTTTAGTATTAGATTTAGTTATTTTGGGTATAAAATACTGAAGTTTATCCTTTAACTATGAATACAATTGGTTTTAAGTTACTGGTGCACAGTGGAATACTTTCTGTCAATTGAAATATAATGTGTTAATACACAAAATTAGAGTCTAAACAGTAATTTTCTTTTAAAGGGACTATCTTATCCATAATACTAAACAAAAAATCTTGCATTAAATCTGTCTTTGTTAGATACTAAAATCTGAAGAAGGCTATTTGTGCAGCGTTGCACACATCCTTTTTCTGAGGCATTTGTAGAGGGGATTTATGAGTTGCCCCTCTACTGAATTAAATTGAAAAACTTTGAAATTTAAACTAATTCAACTTTAGAAACAATACACTGCCAGCATTTGGCTTTATATGAAGGCCTTCATGATTTTTTTTTCTTTCCTCCAGGTTTGCAGCTAAAACTGTGCACAGTGGGTCATTAATGCTAGTCACAGTGGAGCTGAAGGAAGGTTCTACAGCACAGCTCATCATAAACACTGAGAAAACAGTGATTGGTTCTATTCTACTGCGGGAGCTGAAGCCTGTCCTGTCCCAGGGGTAACCTGCTTACATCTGGACTTCAGAATCTGGCACACAACAAAAGTGCCTGGCATCCACTACTGCTGCCTTTCATTTATAATAATAGCCCTTCCATCTGGCAGTGGGGAAAGAATACACTCTTGACATTCTTGTCTCCTGCTTTAGAATGCTAGTGTGTATCTATCATGTATGCAAGTGTTGTTTTCTGCTTGCTAACCAAAGATCATATATTTTACTGTCATTTAGCTACACTCTTAAAATATTTCCTGGTTGTTATATCCTGGTACTTCCTCTCTGTTTATTCCCACCCCCCCTCCACTTTTTTCTGCTATAAAAGACAAATATTCAATAACAAAGTTTGGGGAAAATCAGCTTGCCTGAGCAATGAGCTAAAATAGAAAAGAGACTCCAGCAGAATCTACAACAACTAGGTACATAGTATAGAATGGATTTGTTGTATAAGAAGTGTAAAAGGACAATAGAGTTACTACGGAATGTCATTGTCCTGTGAAGCTGCTTGTAAGCTTGAACTCATACATGTTGTAAACAGCTGTTTCCAGCTATTGCCATATTGTCAAATATTTCTAAATGTTTAGACTCCAATAAAGTAGTGTTATGAATGGACTCTCTTCTCTTGTTTTAGTGGGGAAATTACTACATACATCATTATTGGTTATATAAATCTTACCCATTTGAAGTAATATCGTGCGGGTTGCGTAAAGCCTGAGTTTTTGGCTTTATGCAGGTGGAGTCTACAGGGCATTGGGCAAGAAGAAATTCATTCCCCTAATCTAGGGTCAGCCAGGAAGACTATATACTGTGCAGCCCTTACCTCACCCTACCCAATTTCCATCTGCTGTGTCTGCTGCTCGATTTTATGGGCTGGAATATAGTGCTTTAGCACCTTCATGTTCTTAGTATGTAGTGTCACTTGGGACAGTAGGTCTGTATAATTGTGCACCAGTGCTCTCAAACCAACTCATTCCTAAAGTGGCCTTCCACAGCAGTTGATGCGGGGCCACTGCAAAGAATATTTCCACATGCACTGAGGTCGTCTGGCAACTCTGCACAGGAGCTCACCCAGCAGGCCTATTGCACAGCCCGTAACACATAGGTTTTCATTATGTTCTTCGAGTGATTACACACATCCATTCCACTTCAGGTGTGTGCGTGCCCACTTGAAGCTGAGGCACTCCACAGGCTGTACTTGGGCACTTTAACCTCTGAGACAGTATATTAAAGTTTAGCGAGAATGTGCCAGAGGAAGCAATATAGTCATTTCTTGGTTGAGTGGATGAGGGTAAATTAGTGATTTAGAACTGCACTTCAGGCAGGTTTGGATGCTGCCAGTCTGCTGCCAGGACCATAGCATCAGCCATTACAGTGCACAAATATTTATGACTTCAGTCAATAGATTTTCCCTAAGAGGTCCAGCAGACCATACAGGGCCTGCCCTTTGAGTGCCTTTTGAGCAGACTGATGTCTAATTACATAACCTGAAGGATTCAAGGCAATGCTCAAATCTTTGGGCATATATACACCTGTCCCAAAGAAAAAGCTGCCTTGTCTTCAGCCACCAGGATCTTATGAGGGAAAAAAAAGCAGAGGTTATAGGAGACAATCACCCCCCTTCTTGTGCAGCAGCTCCTAATTCATCTAGACAGCCTGGGAGCACTAAATATTTTGATGCGAGGACAACATACCAGTCTTTAGAATGCCAGCCTCTGCTTCTCCTCCATTTGCCATATATCTATCCCATTACCTAAGTGTTTTGCCCCACTTCGCTACAGACCAGTGGGTCTTAAGCATGGTGGTATTGGAATACAGCCATCAATTTATTTCTATCCCCCTTCTTTGTCCCTTTTCAGAGACCACTCTTACAAAGAAGTTCTCCTTTGGGAGGTTCAATCTCTTCTCTACTTTGGAGCAGTAGAAGAAATTCCTCAGTTATATTCCTATCTGTTTCCAAATCCTAAAAGCAAAGGCAGGTCTCAGACTTAATCTAGATGTACATCATCTCCACATCTGAAGAAAATAAAGTTTTGCATGGTCATGCTGGCTTCCATTATTCCCTCCCCAGATCAGAGACAAGTATACTGCCCTTGACTTGAAAAAGGTGTACTTCCAAATGGCAGTTCATTAAAGTGCATGAAGTGGTAGCAACATTCCTCGGGGAAGTCAGGAGTACCGATGTTTCTACCTGGACAAGTGGCTGGTTAGAGGGTCAGTCCAGCATCTTCAATGCACTAGGACTGCTTATCAACACTGAGAAGCCTCTGCTATCTCCTGTACTAAAGATAGTTTATAGGAGCAGTCCTGGACTCTGCAAAAGTCAAGGCTTTTCTTCCATGGTCAGTATTTCAGACCGTGCTGGACATTCCTTTAGGCCTGAAGTTTCATCCTACCATGACAGTGTGAAATTGCCTCAGGCATCCGGGGCATAAGACCTCATGCACTGATATAGTTCAGCATGCGAGGGTCCATCTCAGGAAACTGCAAAGATAGTTAGCGTCAGTGTACTCAACTGTTCAGCATCCTCTGGATGTGGTGGTGCCCTCTCAAATATTGGCCTCTCTGGATTTGTGGGCAAACCTTTCAAGAGTGTGTGTGGGGGGGAGTCCATGTGCTCCCCCTCCATCAGCTTTAACTCTAGTTTCAGATGCTTCTGCCCTATGTGAGGGGGTCCACCTGAGTTCCCTACAGACACAAGGTTTATGGTCTCCACAAGATTTAATTCTGCATATAAATGTAAGGGAACTGAGGGCCATTTGTCTGACCTGTCAAATCCTCCTTTCCCATATCCTACTCAGACAATAAAGCAGCCATGTGCTATGTGAACAGGCAAGGGGGAGCCCAGTCCCCTCTGCTATACCAAGGGACAGTCATCCTCTGGGACTCTTGCATTTCCCGTTCAGTTAACCTCAGAGCCTCTCATCTTCTGGATATGAAGAACAATCTGGCAGACTGCTTAAGTAGATTATTTAATATTCACCACAAATGTTCTCTCCATCCAGACACTGCCAAGTCCATTTTCCAGTTGTGGGGGACTCCCCATGTAGACCTGTTTGCAATGAAAGTCAACAGTTAGTTTTGTTCTCAATAAGGTCATAGCATGGGATTTCCTGGTGCCCTGGACAGACGAATCCTTGTATACATTTTCTCCAGTCCCACTTCTACCCAGAATGTTGAAAATCATACAGGACCAGGCTCGAGTCATACTAATAGCTCCAGTGTGGCATTGGACACATTGGTTTTCCAGTCTGCTGTCCATCTAGATCAGTACTTCAGTCTCTAACTGGATTTAGACCTAATCTCTCAGGAACCAAGGTAACCTCTTCCACCTGCAGGCTGTCCACCCGAGAGCTTGGATGCTCCATGTCTAATCCCTAAGGAAGAGGTTTATTCAAAGGGAGTTCAAGATGTCCTTTTTAATAGTAGAAAGCTATCCACTAGGTATACTTACCTGGCAAAGTAGAAGAGATGCTCCATGTGGTCCTAGCAGAAAGGAGTTTTTCCAGTCAGATCTTCAGTACATCAGATTCTAAACTATCTGTAATCCCTAAACCAGCAAAATCTGGCCATTAGTTCTCTCAAAGCAGCTATTTCAGCCTCCAACTGGTAATAGTTCTTTTTTCCCAATTCTGTGCATCAGTAAGGTTTTTGAAGGGTCTAAAAAGGTTGTACCCTCAGATAGAGGATCCTGTTCCCCCCTGGGACTTGATCCTTGACTCAAGACTAAGTCCTTTCAGCCTTTACTTGTTCCTACCTGCATCTTTCATTTAAGGTGGTCGTCTTGGTGGCGATTACCTCTGCCAGGAGAGTAGGTGAATTACACACTGTAGTATTTGGACCTCCATACTTGGTGATCTTCAAGGACATACTTTATCTACTTTCCCATCCAAAGTTTCTTAAAAAAATGGTGTCTCACTTCCATGTTAATCAGGTAGCATTCCTGCCTTCTTTCTTTCCATAGACTCCACACTTTGGATGTCAGGAGAGCATTTGTGTTCCACTTGGACAGAACCAAATAGTTTAGATTGTCCTCCCAATTGCTTGTGCAGCTGCAGACAGGACCAAGGGGCTCCTGGTATCTTATCCAGTATGAGATCCTTTGAGATCTTGCATATGTTTGTGTTGTGACTTGGCCATTGTAGCTCTACCAAGCAGAAGACTAGTTAGAAACCTGCTCCATAACTGTTTTTCTTCAAGGGTGGGGTGGGGGTCTGGGCAGTTCCATCCCTTATGCCACTGTATAGCTGCATGAGGCAAGCAGAGTCACATGTGCTGCCCCGACACCACTGAAGGAAAAATCTCCGACTCCAGTGCAGTGGACATACACACATCTGAAGTGGAATGGACGTGTGCAAAACATCTCAAAGAACAGCAGTTATGGAACAGGTTAGTAACCATTTCTTCTAAAGACTTTATCTTGCTTTTCTGGAAATATAGTTACCCTAATATGGTATGAAAGTCATTATGATTACATCCTGAATTCATAAAAGTGAAAAGAACTTACAGTAAGAAATATGGATATCTCAATAAAGAAAATGTAGTACCATGCAGTTAAGTGTAGACTACTGATTCTTGATGCCCAGTGTAAAACTGAGAACATGCTATGGTAAAAATGCAGAATACTTTGTCAGAGAGAGAGGACAAACTGGAAGGGCCCTCGAAATTTTCAGTCAAATATGCAGTTGCAGTGAAGAGAACAAATAGGAATGGTTCATTGTACTGCTAAGGGAATACAGTATAAATCAAAGGAGCGGGTATTATTGCTGTATAACTCAAACAGATTATACCTCACTCTAGAGTACTGTATACACTGATAATAGTGACACTCAGAAGCACTACTATAATTAAGGATCTTTGGCATTTCCATTATTAACCCTATTTTTCAGGGCTTTGTAACTTGGGCTTTTTTCCGATCAATATCTGATTGAAATTTGATATAGATGTAAATCCAGATGACTTCTTTTTATTTTTGACTCTCTCGGTGAGTAGCTTGGGGTAAGACGTTTTGTGCAGGACAAATGTGTACAGCTAAAAATACTTTTGTGTGCATTAAAATGTGAACATTTTCAAGCATTTCATCCATACTGTAAACTAAGCTTAAATATATATATTTTTATCATATTCTTGGAAAACAGCCAGCTTGTAAGAAAGTCTGCTATTTTGGTTATTTTCTTCCATATTTTTCATAATGTGGGGGGGGGAAATTATAGGTTATTAGATTTGAAGCAGATGACAATAAATTAAGCTTCCACTGATTAATCGTACTAATTGTAAAAAATGTATGAAACTCTATTAATTTAACAGGATGTGTGAGGGCTGGTCTATATTTACCTCCAAGATTCAGCAGCAGTCGACGGGAGATATGCAAATGATGTAAAAAACTTGAGTAACTCACGTCGACTCCGCTGCTTCAGTTCTGCACGCTGTCCATACTGCGCTGCGCCACTTTCGGAGGTGGTTTTTGTAGGTCGATTTCTGGATTGACTGAGTGGGTCTTCACAGACCGCTCAGTCAATCCAGAGAAATTGATCCAATGGTGGCGAATTTGCCGCCATCAGTGTAGACCTAGCCTTAGCCACTCACCATCACTGTCTAATTCTGAATTTCCTTTCTTTTGTGCATGTAGTACAGAGCGCATATGTAACATTATCTGGTGTCCTAAGACAGTCAAATGTACAATCGCAAAGGGTACCAGTTAGGTCTCAGAGACTGAATAAGACCGCGAAGAAAAAGGATTGAGGGTGTTTAATTTTTACTTTTATTATGCACGGTGCATCAGTAGGGTAGTTTTTTAAAAAATATGATAAAGCAAATACAACTAAACTTGGCAAGCCATCTTCATTTAACCATTTGGATATTGGAAACTTAATGAAAAAGTGTGGCTCAAACTGTTTTACCGTGATCATGGGTAGGAAAAGGGTGAACAATGAATTTAACTGAAGTTTTATTAACCTTGATTATTTCAGTTATCCCCACGGTAGGTAGTTTTAGAAACCTAATGTTGGGAGAGGTATGCTGTCCCTTTCTCTTTCCTCTGTGATTATTCAAAGGAGCTCCAAGGTTCTTATCAAGTATACTGAAGGCATGCAAATTGGCACTGGTTACTGATATGTAGAAATGGGTGAGCAGCCCAAACCTCACACCAAGAGATGTGCTGTGCATCCCACCCTGTTCCCTAGTCCTCATCCTCAAATTCAGGAGAGATGATGCATGATTTGGAAGGAAGGAAACACTCTGACCCCGCCGGTGGTTGTTAAATTTAAACTAGTTTATATTATCCTCTTTCAAAGACTGTGCACCAGAGGATTGAACTAGTGGTAGCTTAGCTGGTCTCCCCAGTTGCAATTTTTGTGGGAAATGTCTTGTGCTGCATGTGTAGGTTCCTCTGAGTGCTGGTCCCTATGTGTATTCCACATATGGGTACACATGTACACCATGCACTTGACACCAGAAAATCTTGCAAGGAGTGTCCAGTGGTCTGCATCTGGAGTCTGGATCTCCTGGTGTGCAGCATTGAGGTGTAAGGGGAAATGCAGACCAACCATTTCTCTAGTTCCTTCTTACCTCCACCTGGCCTGAGTGGGAATCCTCTGTCTGGAGTTATCCTATCATCATCATCATCTCTGTAAATATAATTGTATATAATTTTAGTGGTTTTATAGTAGTTTATATTATTTTGTATAGCTTAGTTTTCCCCATTCTAGGGACCCTTTCCATCCCCCCCTTTCAGGATTTAAAACAGTCTCTTCTGCCTCTGCTCCTTCTCAGTGACAGCTACCAGTGCTGTCTTTGGGAGGCACGTATCTCCACCAAGTGCAGAATCAGTCCCTCCTTGCCACCCCGGACCCAAGAGGGACAACAGTTCTGAATGGGAAAGCAACTCAGAGAGAGAAGCATGAGATCCCAGTTGGATCCAGGCTGGGAGACCACCGTGTACACTGGCCACAGTCCCCAAGCAGTGCACCTCCAGGCACAAGCTCTGGAGCAGAGGCCCGGTCAGATAAGCCTAAAAACCTATTGTCTCAGGCTTCTCATGAGAGTAAGGAGCATTCTCACAGACAGAAAAACAGCTTCAAAATTTGCTTCCAGGAAAAGGGATCCTTCCCCAACTGCTTCCAAGTTGGGTGAACTCTGCCCAGGTCCCAAGGCCTTATCTGCATAAGTCTCTCGAGCATGAAAGGAAAGCACATGGGCAAGGCTTCAACAGTGCTGAAACCATGTCGATTGTCACCTCTAGCAAGTCAAAGGACCTCCAGTACTAAGAGCTCCATATGGGAGACACTCTCCTACAGTACCAGCCCAGTCCTATAAGGTTCCACCGACCACTAAATCTGTCACAGTGCTGGATCCAACAAAACAAAATCCACAGCCCCCTGTACCTCCAGGAAGAACGAGACATATATTACCATGAAGGATATCTTTGCCCTCCCAGACCCACAATCTCTTACTTTTTGAGGGGTGTTTTGACCCCAGAAGAATATACCACCTCAAGGAGAAGGACTTACTAGTCCATCCACAACCCAGACTTTCTGCTCAATGTAATCCAGCAATGGAGCCGGATCCAGCCTTCTTGTCAGCTGGATCTGATGTCCAGAATGAATCATCACCTCCCCAACCCAGGGAGCTTAGCCCAGATGGAGCTTCAAGAGTTTCTTAACTCAGTCCTCCACCCAAGCAGGGTTACCCTCTCGGTTCACACTGATACCTAATAGCTTGGTTCCCCCCAACCAGCCTTTGACCCTTCAAACTAGCCCTGGTGGGGTCCATGTCCACCTTGTCTCTCTAATGTTGTGAACATTTGTAAGGCGGCAACCTGGAGTTCCATCCACACCATCATGAAGCATTATGTTTTGGTCCAAGCCTTTTCCACTGAGGCAGCATTTGAAATTGCAGTGTTACAGACATCTATGTCTCCTGTATCCTTGCCTCTGCCTCTCATTTGAATACTGCTTGCGAGTCACCCACGTGTGGAATACCCAGTGGGGACCAGCACCTGAAGAAGAAATTGAGGTCACATACCTGTATCTTGAACTTTTTCGAGGTATGGTTTCTATCTGTGTTCCACTAACCATTCTCCTTCCCCTGTGCTTCAGTTCATGACTGGATTCACAGTAGAAAAAGATCCAAGGCACAGGCACTGACCAACAGACACGACTTGCAAGATTTTCCAGTCTCCGGTGCATGGTGTCCATGTGTGGAATTCCTATTGGGACCACACAACTTAAAGAATCTCCACTTACAGGTAAGTAACCTCCATTTCTAGAGGAACAGTTCAGCACTGAGGCCTAATGAGTACGTGCCATCTAATCAAAATAACCCACATATTCATTAAAAGCATCTGTGAGATGGATTGTCTCCCTGTTTAAAAAAATAAAATAAAAAAATTCCATCCCCAGTTAGTGCACATGGGACCCTGATCAATTATGCCAGAGTATGAATGCCCACATCTGGAGGAGTTCTGACCAGATTGGTCTGGATGCTGGTAATATCCACCATTGCTCTGTCATGGCTGATTTAATGTTAACCAACACAACATTTGTCACTGTTAACAACTCTTCCCCCGTATCTGTCCCCCCACCTCTCTGAAGATGGTAATGGCATTCAGGTGTCCAGTGCTTGCACCACACATATAGAAAAGTTACTTTAGAAAACATTAGGAAACATGAGAGATCAGTCATAGCAGGATCCACTAAGGAAAGGGTGTCACCACTGTGAGTCAGATACGTCCCTTGTGCATCTGTCAAAGAGCTGGGCTTCATCAGGGAGCCCATACAAGATGGCATGGAAACCCCACTATAGAGGGAGTTTGGTTCCATGCTAACTTTGTGGCAAACCTATGAGAGGTTGTCAGTGAGTCTTCTGGAAAATAGCACAGAAGCTATTAAGGAAGCTATAAATAGTTCTGGGGTTCAAAATAAAGTATCGTCATGGACCAGAAACTGGTTGAGAGAGAGAGAACAACTGCAAGAGGGAGTGCTGTCTTTTAAGGGAGACTTCAGATGCACTGTTGCTTTTCCAGGTTTCTTCCTAGAGCAAGGGAATTCTGGAGCTGTAGTTCCCAGAGAGCTAGTTATCTGTAGACCTGATAAGTCATGTTGGGTAAGGGTTTAAGTAACCGCTCTTTCTTTAATGTGCTAAAGACAAGTAGGGGAGCAAAACTCATCTGGGTGTGTCTGCTACAAAAGCTTGTTAGGGAACAGAATGAGACAGAGAGACCTCAGAAGGAGTGAACCATGGGGGAGACTGAACAGGAGAAGAAGCTGGTGAAACGGGCCAGGAGGAAGACACACAAGCAGAAGGGTACGGAACCATTAGATGGAAGGAGGTTGTGTGTGTGAGAAAGAGAGATGAGGGGAGTTCTGTGGAGTTTACTGAGCCTTGTGGCAGACTGAGTTGGGGGATGGCAGCAAAGAGTTTTTTTGAAATACCCTTCTATGCTATAGAAGTAGATGTAACGAAGACCAAGGAGGGGTGTGAAGATTTCACAAACCCTTGAGAGAGACTGTGGCCTGGAGTGGGAGGTAAACTGAGCAAAGAATGTCTTGTGACTGGTTTGCTTTTGTAGTCTCATTACCATGGAAGGAGCAGGGAAGTAAACTACCCAACTAGCAAAAGCAAAACTGTGGTATGGCTGAGTCTGCATGGCAATCGGTTGGAGACTTTGCTACAGGAGGAATAAATACACAATTTTTACCATGGCAAAAAGTGGATGCGCCCTAATGATCCGTATTAAGAGTGGTAGTGGCTAATTATTGATTGGAAAAGGGGATGATCAGCTAGGGCAAGACATTCAGCTGCCAAAATTCTTTAGCCTATTTATGACTAGAGAATACTAACAGCTAGGTGAAAGAGCTGCACAATGGCAGATGACATTCATGGTGGACAAGTGTAAGAGAATGCTTTTTGGAAGGTATAGTTCTTCGATTTCTGGTTTTTTTTTTTCCAAGTGAACTACATGCACAATGCTTGGGTCTAAAACTGTCTGTAACCACTCACAGAGGATGGAGTGTGCTGGGGAAGAGCTGGTGCAATTGTGGTTCAATGTAAATCTTTGCTCAAAGTGCAGCAGCAGCCATAAAAGCAAACAATGTTAGGATGTATAAAGAATGGGATAGAAAATAATACTGAGAATATTATAATGCTATTACATAAATTGATGGTAAGTCTCCTACTGCAGTATTGTTTTAATACTGATCAACTATCTTCGAGAGAGAGCTAGCAGAAATAGATCATGTTCAGAGACGGCAATAAAATAATCAGAGGTATAAAGAGAAATCCATGAGAAGAGCTTGGAAAAACCTGGAGGTGCTTAGAGAAGTTACCTGATGCAGGTATGTGAAATCATGGATTATAGAGAAGGTAATTAGGAATGGCCAATTTACTGTTTCTCCTAATACAGGAGACATGCGATAAAATTGAAATTGGATTCCCTGCAGCTTGAGGTCTTCAAATCTCACTTTTGAGGATTTCAATAACTCAGTCATGGGTTCGGGGTTGTTATAAATGTGTATGGGTAGGGTTTTGTGGCCTGCCTTGTGCGGGAGGTCAGACTAGATGATCATATTGGTCCCTTCTGACCTATGAGTCTATGAAAGCAACAAATTTAAATGTGATCAAAATAATTAACCTGTGGTATTCCATTGCCACAACTTAGCGGAAATCAAGAGCTTAGTATAATTTAAAAAATTATTACCCATGACATGGAGAATGAGACCATCCACACTTGTACTGGCAGGATGCAAACAATTATATAAAGACTATAAACCCTCATACTGTAGGGTGTAAGGCAACAAACGATTGCTGGGGATAGGATGAAACTTTCCGTAGGCACAAGATATTCTGTCATTGTCCAGTATGGGGTCCTTTATCTTGTCTGCAATAATGAGGACTAGATGCTTTTTTTCTAATTTCTCAGATTCAGGACCGTCTAGTTTTGCACACAGCAGCCTATGTGGCTGCATTATTACTGTGAATGTGTATTGCTGTTGCACTTAAGGTGCTAATCAAGGATCAGAGCCCCCTTGTGCTAAGCACTGTACAGACAAGTAAACTCGTTTCCTGTCTCAGAGAACCTAATCTAGATGCTAGACTGGATTCGACAGATGGGTGAAAGGGACAAATGGGGGTGAGGTTTCTGTTGCCCCCCTCTCCATTGTTTGCTACTCTAACTTGGGTTTGTTTAACTGATAAATTGTTTGGTGCAAGGACTGTTCTTCATTTGTACAGCGCTTAGCGTATGGAGCCTCACTCCTGATTGAGCCTTCGTGCATTATCCTGGTATAAATGATAAAAACTGACTGTTGGTTTGATCTGGAGGCCAGTTCCTGTATCTGTATGACACAGCCCCCTCAGTCCAGTTTGAAGACATTGAGGCAGTGGCTTCCGAGTGATCCCGACCAATGGGAAGGTAGGGAACCCAGTATGGCCTGTCCTACAGCTCCTACAGCCAACTGGTTTGCCCCAAAGACCCTCAAAAAGTTCTGGCAAGTCATCATCAAATAGGAGAAAGCCACGCTTCAGCTGGTGACTCTGAACTGGGATGGCCACCCCTGAGGTACAAAAAGCAGGACATCCTTGAGCAGGGGAAGGGGAAGGGGAGCACAGCAGACTGGGGAGCAAGGCTCTGCTGAGCCGCAGCCGCCGCCATCACAATGAGGAGCAGGGTGCTGTGGAGCTGCTGCGCTGAGCTCCTTGCTGCCCTCGGTGGCTTGGGCAGGTAGGAGGCCACAGCAGCAGCTTTAGTGGCTCCTGCTGGGGAGTCACAGAGACACCAGGAGGAGGATTACCCCCTTCCTCCCCCCAGACCCCAGCAGCTCCAGAGGGGCTCTACTGACAAAACCAGGGTGTTTAACGTCCTGAGAAGACTTGCAGGTTTCCCAAGGCAGCTACCTCAAAAATAAATAAATAAAATGAAATGGGGGGGAACAATCCTGGGAAAACCTAGGGGGACAGCCCTATTCTGACCTCGGTACAAGGCTGGCTCCAGCCACAGCTGAACTTGCCTGAGAGGAAGAAATTGGGAGCGTTGGCAAGAGCGCAGGTGCTGGTGTAGGTTTGGGTCGTGAGGCCCCCGCGAGATGGGCTGCCCTGCTCGCAGGCTGAGGAGAAGTGCCCTGGGCTTGGTGCACTGGCGGGTGTGGTGAAGCAGCAGCAGGCCAGTTCAGGCAGCAGCAACACTTCTCTCCCTTTCCGCGGCAGGCAGCGTTTCCCGCAGACTGCTGTAGCTGCTGCTCATGGCCTCGAACCGCTTGAAAGCGCTGTGGCAGCAGCTAACTATCCAGTCCTGCTGTGACTCGCAGCTGAAGATATGACAGCGTCCCCCTTTCCTGAGGCTTAGGTTATTGCCTCACCCAGGGCTGCAGGCAGCGCTGCGGAAGCCAGGAAGTGAGTGGGCAGCAGGGGCTAGATGAAAGGCCTGTGAGTCAGCAGCAGAATTAAGAAGCTTGGCCTCTGCCCTGGCACTGCCAACTCTTACGAGCAACAGGCCCGACACTGGGAAACTGGCCTTGGATCTTTTACCCTAGCAACCAGTTGAGGCAAACAAATCAGAGCCACTTGAACAGCATCGTGGGCGTAAAGGGATTTCGCACCACACCAGCCCAGGAGAAGAGGCAGGTGTGTGGAGGGGGTGTTGCTTGCCCAAGCCAGGGATAGGATGTGAAGATCTCCCTCTGCTTTCAGCAAAGGAGGGGGAACTGTACCGCCCCTCTCTCTGATTTAGCTCTTGGACATCAACACAGCAGCCCTCCTTCGTGATGAGGGCTACTGAACCTCAGGGGAGCCATGTGGGACGTGACTTATTTGTGTCCCCTGCCATGCCCTGGCTGCAATCCCAGCCTGGCCCTTGAAGAGTCATGATGAGAAGCAAGATGAAAACTGACATAATTAAAAAAGAGTTTATGGAACCTAATTGCTGTGTTATGCAGTAGTTTTGCTGGGAGATAGGGAGATCCAGCCTGCTACCAGCAGCAGTAGTCTGTCGTAAGTTCCAGCCCAGCTACTTGCTGCACTGAGCCATCTCCACGGAGCTGCCAGGGCAGGGTTTGACTATGAGAAGGGCAATATGATGAAGGAACCAATTCAACAGCATGCAGAAGATTATCTCCAAATCCTCATTGCCCTGGACCCACCACACCTAGGAGCAGCAACAGCATTTGAGGGAGACTAAAGGCATAATGGGGAAGGAAATTCAACTAAGAAAGGGATTCAAATGCTCTACCACCCTAAGGGCAACTCTCTTGGGTGGGAAAAAAGGATAGCTTCAGAGAAGGAAGAGAAATTCCCAGAGCAGGGAGAGTGTGAAATGAGGCCCTGAGAGGGGGATCTTAAGAATTGGAGGAAATAAAACAAATAAAAAGGAGGGGGGACTTTACTGGGAGAAGATGATGGGGGAGCTAAGGAGAAGGAAGGGGAGATTCTGATGAGGGGGACTCCATGAAGGGCTTGGTGGGAAAGAATCAGGGGAAGTGTAAAAAACACGTGAGAAGAAAACAATATGGGGACAGAAAGTGGCATGAACAACAGAGAATGGGAATACCTTTGAAAGATGAAAATGAAAGAACAATGTGGTAGTTCAAAGAAAGGCAAGGAGAGAAAAGAGTCAGAGAGAAAACAGAAATGTTATGGAGATGGAAAGTTAGAGTCAGGAGGTAAGTGAAAGAGGAAGAATATTGTATTTGTGCCCATACAGTATTCTGTTTGTATTTCCTTGACAGAAAGTCTGAAGATCTGAGTTTGGGAGGAAAGGGATGGGTTTACTCTTGTGAGCATTCGTGCCATATTAATATTGCTGGTTATTGTGGAGTCTGTAGTTTAAATAATTGAAGACATTAACCTAAAATTCAATGGACTGCACCCACATCTCTCTGTTAACTGGAGCCCTTGCAGCCCCCTGTTTTATTAGAGAACTATCCCTTGAAAATCTTCTAAAACTGTGGCTTCAGTACAAACTGTTAGATTTCAATTCTGCAACAGAAAAAGCTAGTTGTGGCCTAAAATCTTAAAAATTTGAATTCCTCCCTAAATGTAGTTAAATAGCACTATGGTACCTCTACATCCTAGAGTCTGAAGGGGTTTCCCTTACTTTATAGACTGTGTTATTTCTGCAAAACAAAACAAAACAAATAAATCCCACAGCATTTGAAGTTATCTATTTATAATTGTCCCTGATTTTGCGTGTTTGTTCTATAGTGTTTCCCATGCATGAATCTCAGTGCACTAATAGAGATATATAAACATTTTGCCATTGTCTAGTTAGCCTCTTCCATTTCTACCAATGTCATAGAAGTATGTGTGCATGCTTGCACGTTCACCCATGCACACTGACGCGCACAATCAATGTATAATACACCAACACTTGATTTCTGACTGGAAAACTAATGGCATAAGACATAAATCTAATACATAATATGTGACCAATTCACAAACAGAAGATGGGAAACTCATTGAACAAATTATTTGTTATGAATTATTTGCCCAGTTCTAGCATAGGAGCAACTTTTTAATTCAGCCTTTCCCATAATTACTTCTCCAACAGTGTGTGCACTTAACAAAACTTTTAATCTACATTGCCTCACCTCTGCTGTATTCTTCTCTCTTGTACCTGATATCCTACTACTTACAAAATAATACACCATATGCAATCAACAATTCTGATTCCCTTTTAATAAAAAAAAAAAAAGCTACGAATGTGTGTAAATCAGCAGGTTTGGAAGAAATTGGGTGAGGCCTAATTCTGCTCCCAGTTATACTGGTGCAAATAGGGAGTAACCTGCATTGAAATCAGTGATATTACATCAGTGTAAAATTAGTGTCAGATCAGAATCAGTCCACGAGAGTTCACTTTCTTTCTCATTAGAGATGCCTTGATTGAAAATTTCAGTAATAGTGACCTAAGCTTCTCTGGATCAGATGAAAATTCCACCTTTAGGACATTGGACCCTAAAGAGTCCTTGTTTTGCTCAGCTCTTGTGCTCCAGGCCCAGTCAAAATATATTTTTGGGCAAAGCTAGCTAGCGACTCAGCGTTGTGTAATTGAAAGTAATTCTGATTTTTGCATTGTGGTGTAATTGCCTAAAAATACCATTATTTGAGGATTAAGATTCTGGAGTGAATTGTGGTCTTTGGGTTCTTGTGCTGTTCCTCCATCAGGGACTCGGTTTCAGTGGTGTGCAGCTGCTGGAGTTGATTTACAGTGCTGCGGCTGTGGCTAGTCATAAATAAATCCTCTTATATAGTTGTTATGAACACCTGTTAGATCATCTGTCAGCAAAGCGCTGTTCACATTTATCATGGTGCGGTAGTTATTTTACCTCAATCCATTTCCAACTGACTCGGCCTCCATCACTGGATTACTATTACCACGCCATAATCGCTCGTTTCCACTCCATGTTACAACTTGCAGATAAAAGATTTCACTACTTGGCCAAATTTCATAAATAAAGGAGCAGTTCAGTGCAGTAAAAGTTTATTTTTGTCATCATTTGTCACCCCATTATTCTATAAATCAAATGGAATAGCTGTATTGCCAGTTCAGGCGTTGCTGTCAGCCCTAGGCATGGAAATGGTCTGTTTCTTCTTTTTAGATGAGATGACATGTCTTTCAGACTTAACTGGCTTATGGCTTTGTTTCACCCATTTTATTTTATTGCCCCTTCAGAAAAATCCTTGGGGAACGAAGAGACTAAAGGAGTAAAATGGAATCAGAAAACACAGTAAAACATGCCGCTTTAGCTGTGTGATATACTTTCCCTCCCCCACAATCATTCATTTACAAACTCAGCCACAAAAATAATGGATCTGGATATAAACAGTCCCTCAATGTTTTCCCTGGATTTGTACAGATTTTATAGTTCAGTTCAGAATTCTGGAACTGAAAGGGCTCCAAAGAGGGGGAAGGTTTTGAAATCCCTTTAATGTGCCTGGTTCTAAGTTGACTGACTCTTTTTAAAGTGGTGGGTTTTTTTTTTTTTGTTTGTTTAAAAAAAAATCTTTATAAATAACTTGTATTTTGTTGTTTGAACCTGCAAATAATGTTGTGCTGTGCACCTCTGTGTAGCTGTACAAAACCCCTGCATAATATTGCCCCCCTCCTCCATACTCCAAAAAATGCTGTTTGTGTTTTTTTATAAAGGCTCTTTTAATGTGAAATATAAAATTTGCTCCTGGGCTGTGCCTTTATTTTTGATCTCTGGTCCATTTCAGACACTTACAGCTGGGGGCGATTTATTAAGAAGTTGGTAGCTGGATCCCAGACCAAATTTTAAAGAAGGCAATATTCCGTGGCTTAAAAAGAGAGAGAGATGATGATAAAGGGATGGGGTAATAGAAAAGGGTTTATAGTTGATATTATATTTCTGAGTTGGTTCTAATTCAAGTTACATTCTTCATAGTCATTATGTAGCTCATAAATTCAATAAAGTGTTTTACTATTACTATAAAAATGACAGGAGGGGGGTTTTATGTTGTAAGTTTCGTTAGTTGCTCTTCCTGTTTTATGTTGAAGTTCTCAGGCCATTATGTCATTAAACTCCTTGGAGTCTGAAGGGCTCAGGCCCCTCCATTACTTATCTCAGGCGTGGTGCATTCTGTGGGGCAAATGTTTACATGGCTGCTCTATTTCAGGGTCACTTTCCTTATGAATGATTGCTGCCAGTTCAGTTTTGGTTTTAAGATATAAGCGGGTGTCTTTGTGCTGCCCTTGCAGTGGTGGTTACATTTTCAATCAACTTTGGCCCCACGGCTGATTCCCAACCCTGGGCATCAGTTCTCACCTCTGGAGGAAGTAGAGTCCCACATGACTGGGCTAGCCCCACCTCTGAATTGGGCCCAGGATGGCTGCAGGAGAGGAACACTGTGCTATAGAAAGCGATGGCCTTTGAAATGTTCTGTGGGAGGAAACTGCTGCCCTTTCCAAATAAGTGATCTCACCCCATTCTCCCCCGGCATCTTTGTTTCGGGAAAAGGAGCTCATCGTGCCTTGAGAGTCTTGCTCCTTGTAGCTGCCTGTCTGCTAGCATTTGTCCAGCCTTGTGAACTTACTGGGAAAGGCACTAAAGGGGAATCGGGCTCTTTATTTTGTTTAGGCACTGTGTGATTTCTGACTTTCTTGGTTATATTTTCTATTAAGTTAGGGAGAAGGAGCAAGGAATGCCTGACCCTGGAGCCTTTGCTTTCTCCAGATGTTTGCTTTGCGCACGAATAATCCACATGGAAACAGCAACTACTAATTCCCTGGCCAAAATGCATCAGGGCCCTAATCTAAAACCTCCCATCCATCCAGCTGTCTGGCATTTGCTATTATAGGGCACCAACAGAGAAATGAGGCTGTGGCTTTATCACTGCACCCTGGGTGACAACTTGATTTTCTGCTTTCACCGCAGGCAGCAGCAGCCCAACATGATGGGGCTGTTAATTTGTGCATTTCATGGTGTCTGTCAGGGGGGGCTGGGAGAAGAGGGTTTCAGGGAAAGGGAATGGAGCATGTCCCAGCCTCGGAAGCACCTGTCTGCATTGACGGCGCAGAGCACTTCTTATTAGTGTGCAGGTCTCTAAACGCAGCCCCAGGATGACAGCCTGGCATTCCCAGCACCCACACAGTGTGACAGGCGCAGGCAGCCGGTCCCATTGTTTGCCCTTGATGAGCATGTCATTAATGGAAATGGAAGAAAGTGAGGGCCACATCAGTATTCAAATAGCCTCCATTCTCTCTGCCATTCATCCTCCTGGCTCAGGCGGCTGCAGATTTCCTTCTGCAGTTCCACTTACACATTTTTACAGATTTATTCCCATTGCATACAAATCCCCTCCATGCAGCTCTGGCCCCAAGCGCCGCCCTCAGCGCCGCCCCTCCCCCTCTTTCTTTCTTCGGTGTCGCTTGATCTGCCAAAAATAAAGTGGAATTTCTCCCCTTCATCCCTGCTTTGTGAATTACAAAAGTCTAATTACCAAATTCTTGCTGTCTGCAGCCCAGGAAATGGAAGTTGCCATTATTTAAACTTGCCATGTGAAAAGCAAGCGTTTACCTTGTTTGTTTTGTGATACTGTGGCTTGCTGTTTAGTCTGTTCCAAAGTATCTATTGAAAGCCCCAGTGTGGTTTGGATGATCTGTGTTCCTCTACAATAAATTGGAATGGGTTTATTTTCAAAAAAATAAAATATCATTTTGCAATTCTGTGTAAAGGGTCTGGAGAAAGCATCCCAAGAAACATTGCCCAAGGTTTCATGCTTGGGAGGAGCTCCCTATAAACATTTGGAAAGCTACCTCACCATCCTCTTCTAGATCCCTCCTTAAAACTCTCCTTTGCTGTGAAGCTTATCAAAACCTTGACAATGGTTAGGTTGATGGTGTGCTGATATCACTGCCGATCAGGCTGACCAACGTTGCCTGATTTTTTCCTTGTATTTGCACCTCTGTCTGTCCGTCTCCAGCCATTGTCTCTTGTTTTGTGCTTAGACTGTCAGCTCTTAGAGGCAAGGGCCATCTTATTGTTATGTGTTTGAAGGGCACCTAGCACAATGGGGTCCTGGTGTCTGACTAGAGCTCCTAGGTGCTACAAATAATAAACAAATCAGTTGATACTATCAATGTGCCTTATAAGGCGTGTACAGCACATTGGTACATGTCTGGATCCTAAATATATGTTTTTGCACTTTAAGTTGTGTGGTAGTCTGTTTCCTTAATAGTACAATTAGTGCTCAGGGGAGGATATTGACATTATCATCATCAGCACCTAACCCTTACCAACAAACACACATAATATAGTCTAAAATCTGAGGTTTATTCCACTGATAGGAGCTGGAAGCAGTATATGATGATTTAAGTATTATTAATATACTATTATATCTCATTCATTTCTCCATCCCTATAAAGAAATAGATTCTCCCAAACACTGTTTGCTCCTGTAATCCTCCTAACCCCAGGTACTGGGTGGAATTGGGGGAAATTTCAGTTACTATATTCCAAAATGGAGTTTCTGTTAATGTATTCCAAAAAGACATCCCAAGACTGCATGGTAAGAGTGTTATACTTGTGAAATAAACAGCAGGATCTTATTCAGGGGGACAAGAAAATATGCCACATTTATTGTGAATACTAAAATTCTCTACAGCAAAAGCAATGTCATCTATTTCTAAAACGCATTTCTTCTAATACATTCTCTCTCTGTCTCTCACTCTCTCTCTCCTCCCCCCCCCCAAGATGGAGTATAGATACCAGCCTCAGTTGCTCATGTTAGTCCACTGGCCAGGTGGCTAAGACACGAGGGAGGGAGCAGGGGTTCCCCAGGAGCACCAATGCTCCTGGAGGATGATTGTAGGACCAAATCCTAAATCCTCATCTTTTCATCCCCTTTTTATAGGGGTAAGCTCATGTGCCACTCTATGGGTTTTTCTTCATCATGCTGCATCTGCATCCTGATGTGATTGTCACTCACTCATATTTTGCAAGCATGACTGTTTTTATCTATCACAGTTCACCTTGTTTTCGTCCTTCGAGGTGACCCCAAGGTTATCAATGTGGGCATTCTTCAGCCAGCTGGGTTGTAAAAGTTATCTTCGCTCCCTTAAACATATGAGGCTGATGCCTTTCTCCATCACGCCCTAGTTTCACATACGCACATCACTCACTCATCCATTCACCCACTAATCTCTGAACATTCAGCTAAAACTTATGGCTGAAAGACTCAGATCAAATATAACAAAATCGAGCTTTGGGCTTACAAGAGCACAAAGAAGCTTTTACTATGTGAAACAAAATGTTGTATATCTGGGGTTAGAAGCAGCATGGGGCAGTGGGTAGGGCACTGGACTGCAGTTTAGGAAACCTGTATTCATTTCTGGTATTCATTTATCTGCTATGTGACCATTGGCAGATTGTCTCATCCCTCTTGCTTCGGTTTCCTCTCTTCACCCACCACACACACCTATTGTCTGTCTTGTCTATTTAGACTGTAAACTCTAGGACTGCATAGCTCTTTCTGTGTGTTTGTACAGCACCTAGCACAATAGGGCCCTGATCTCAACTGGAGCTTTTAGGCCATTCTATGATACAAATAATAACCTTCAGGCATCTGAAGAGGATCAAATTGAATGGCCTGAGGAAAAAATCTTGAAGTTAATTCCACTGTTGATAGTGATTAATAACTTTAATATAGATTCAATAAAATACCAAAACTGCATTTTACAGAGCTGCCTTCAGCTCAAGTAAAGCATTTAAATGACAGAGGAGCCCTATTACTGAATGTTACCAATTGAATGTTGCCAACAATACACTCTTTCCCCAAGAGTGTATCCAGAAGTGGCTAAAAGAATATTCTGATAAATTTAAAGCTGGACTCCTACAGCTGACACTGGTATCATGATAAACCTACAGGTGGCCTATCTGCAGGTCACAGCCACAAGCAGGCCTTAGTAGGGAAGACAATGATTGACCTAGAAGAAAAAGATAGAGGTTTCAAAGCTATCCAAGGGAAATGTATCACCCTAAAAATTAAGATTTTAATATCTGTGATATCAGTATATGTGCTTTATATAGCAACTCTCATACAAAGTCTATCCCAAATAGAGGTAAATACCAGAGGCAGAGAGGGAGAGAAATTAAGAGAGAAGAAATACCAAATTCTAATCCCAGCTTTTGGAGGCCTGAGGCAAGTAGCTGTCCATCTCTGCCTCAGCTCACCCCTTTTTCAAATTAAAAGTTAAATGAGGAAAGAGCTACTTGCCTAACAGGGCTGTTGTGAGGATTAATTAGTGAAGGGATCCTGTTAACTCTACTATTCTCCCTATCATCTAGGCCTGTTAGCTCAACAGAGGCATTCTGTATGAGATCAGACCAATGGCTTAGCAAGTCCAGTATCTTGTGTTTGACATTTGGCATCACTATCTGTTTCAGAGACGGTGTAAATCTCCCGTAATGGACAATTAAGCACATCTCAGTTACTATCTCTACGGCCTCTCTCGCCACCCCCCACACATCCAAACTATTGCTTAATTCTGTCAGTTCTTGCTCTAAATTGCTTCCGCATTCTGTTCTTTCCTCATAGTCCCTTCCGCTAAAACCTGTGTTCATCCTTCATCTTACTGACTGCAACTTCGTCTTCACTGTTCTTCCTTTCCACACACTCTCTCTCAGTGAGCAGAGCACTGTTCACATTTATCTGCCACAAGGAAATATTTGTCTTAAATTTTTTTTAAAATGTTCATTTTTAAAGACTCATAAAAACATTTCTGCTCAAGCTGGGTTTATAAATCAATATTTTTAACAAAGCAGGAACTTTGGGCCTAAATTTCCAGGCAGTGGCATTTTTTTTTAACTTGGCTTGTATATTCTCCTCTAAGAGTTCACCCTTACCTTCAATATTCATAATGCGTGGAGCACATTCATCCATCTTCTCTTCCAATTTTTTCTTCTAGAGTTTTAATAGCTGTAAGCACAGTTTTCAAGGAAGTCTCAGTTCATTGCTCTGCTTCTGAAGGCGACTCCTCTGACTGAATTGCAGAGCCCAAGAAACAAAAAAAAAAAAAGCTGCTCAGGGCAAAATGCTATTTGCAGCCTGCTTCATGGAAATGTGACACTTCCAACACTTAATTGTAGAGATAGTGAGGAATAATGTTGCTGCTGGCGATCCTATGGTGTCTGGATTTGTTTCTATAGCTGGGGTGGGCTCTGTGTGTAGTTACATAATTGAAAAGAGATGCTATCATTCTGTTTTCTCTGGACTTTGTCTTTAAATGTAAAGGAGCTCCCTACCTGATGGTGGGTCAGCTCGGGTAGCTGCCATTTTGTGTTGCAATTCAGTTGTAGAGTGAGTCACCATGGACTCCTTGTTTTCTTTAATCTGAAATAAATGTTATCTAATTTCTAGACCAAAAATACATGTTTATGTGTGGAAAGGCAGACCAGGCAGCAGTGGCCTTTTGATGTTGCTGGAGCCCAGAAATGCTGAAGAAAAACAGCTGGTTCTAGGAGAATAGGCTTGAATGAGTAAAAGCTTTGAAAACAGTAAAAGTTTTAGCTAAATAGATATAAACCAGAATGTGAAGGCCTACCCTTTCTTCTTCTGTGAAGGAGCCGCCAACCGATGTCCCCGGCGGGCCGTGGTGTCAGGGTGGAATAGAGACTGACCCACTGGGGGTACTCACCCTCTGTAGGTGGTATCAGGTCCCGCCATTTGGTGTCTGGGTGGGGCACGATGTGCGGCGGTCTCCGATGCCAGAAAAAGATGACCTTCCCATACAACTTGAAGGCCACCACGATGGCAGAGGGGCCCACCACCCATGCCAGTGCCCACACATAGGTCTCCACATGGGGTGAGGCAGCCACCAGGAAGCAATGGATGATGTGCTTCCTGGTCAGGGTGGGGAAGGGGCCCCGGCCACTAGAGACGTTACTTGAGGAGGTGCCAGGGGCAGATGACAGGGTGGTGGCTGGAGGGATGGCAGCTACCTGGGCGTACACACTGAGGGCCGAGGCAGAAGCACCCCCAGAGCTGGTGGAGGGGACGGCAGGGGAAGGGGGGCTGTGGCCAATGGCTGGGCCATGGCAGGGACAGTGGCCCCCACTCCAGAAGGGTTCATCTTCCAAGCAGGGTTCTTGCCCTTCTTTTTCCCCTGGCTCTTTCTGCCGGCCAAGGAAGTTGTAGCAGCAGTGGTGGAAGTCACTCCCATGCCTGCTGCTGCCAGTGCCCCAGTGGGGACGGTGGTGGCAGTAAATCTGGCAGTGGAGGTCAAAGTGGTACCCACAGGGGAGCAGGCTGAGGGATGGGGACAGAGTTGACCGAGGGGGTGTCCATCTCCATTTGGGGGGATGGACAGAAGCAGACATTGGGGGATGGGCAATTGCAAAGGGCAAAAGGGCGGATATGGGCTAACCGCTCCTCCCAGCTAGGCTGCAGGCAGGGGAGGATCACAGGGGCAAACATTGAGGGAAGAGGGGCTAGGACAAGGAGGGGCAGGCTGGCTAACCTCTCATCCCTGCTAGGCTGCAGGCAGGGGAGGAGGGCACTGACAAGGAAGGGTAGCAGGGGCCTTATTCAGGGTGTGTGTGGGGATGCTGGCTCCTCAGGATGCACTGGGGAAGGGAGGGTTATAAGAGCATCAGGGGTGCAGTGAACAGAGGGCACAATGAAAAATGGGGAGTTGTGGAGCTCACAGGCACTGAAGAAGGCTTGGGCACATTGAGAAAGCAGGTCATGGTGGGGCAGGCAGCTAAAGGTGGGGGGATGGATCTAGCACAAGTCAGGGGCAGGACAAAGAAGGATCTGGGAGTGTTCCTCAGTGATCCCTCAGCAGCAGTGGTCTTCCTCCTTCTCACAGGCAGCAGCAGTAGCAGGCTCCAGGGTAGTGGCAGCAGCAGAGACCAGCTGGCCAGGAAAGGCCCCACACAGGTGGTAGCAACAATGGGGCCACTTGCTCCCTAGCAGGAGGCAGACCAGCAAGGCCCCCCAGTAGCAGCAGCGGCGGCTGTGGCAGCAGCAGCAAGGGGTTCAGGAGGGGCTGGCCCCCACAAGAGTGTGCTAGCTCAAGGGCCAATGTCTCCGCCCAGGAGCAGCAAGTCCTTTCCCCTGGTAGCTGAGTAGGGGTTACACCAGGTTAATTAACACACCTGGAGCCAATCAAGGCCCTTCCAGAGAAAGGGTGTGGCTGGAGTTGAGTGTGAGATGAGCTACCAATGAGTGTGTGAGCAGGCAAGATGCTGTCAAGAGCCAGGAGGGTTTAGGAGAAGGAGCAGAAACACTGGCCGAAGAGAACCCTGCAGGTATGACGACTGGCAGAGGGAAAACCCTGCCCAGAGAGGGCAAAGGTCTTTTCCCAGGCCTGGCAGCCTGAGGGAAGAGACCCTGCCAGAAGGGGAAAACAGAACTGGACACTTAGTTCGGCACTACTATGACCAGTGGAGCGGTCAGGGGTCAAGAGCCTTCCCCGGCAAAGAGACCAGGAAGGGCCCCTGTCTGGGCAGCGTACGGACGTTAAGCCAAGGGGCGTGGGGAAGCTACCCGGGGAAGCTAGCAGTTTCGCCTTCGAGTGATTGCTCATGTCCAATATAGGTGAGTGCACGTCACCGTGCACGGGTTCCCAGAACGTTTTTCCCCTTAGCAGACCCCGTGGGGTCGTCTCAGGCGCCCCCTGGAGTACCATGCTCATGCCACGGTATATAAGGCACCGTCGACCCTATGGCCCCTCAGTTCCTTCTTTCTGCCCGTGGCGGTTACTGGAAAGACCTTTGCTGTCGCAAGTACCTTCCCCTTTGCTATTCATAGTGAGTTAGCTGTTAGCAGTTAAGTGTTAGTGTTCAGTGTAGTTAGTTAGATTAGATAGGAGCCCTTAGGGGCTCAGTGTGGCCAGGCTATGACCGGGTCACTTGGCTTCCCTGTCAGTCACCCTCAGGATCGCTGCCTCAAGTGCCTTGCAGAGCAGCATCAGAAGGAGAAGTGCAGGATTTGTCAGGCTTTCAAGCCCCGGACTCAGAAAGAGCAGGACATTAGACTGAAAGCCGTTCTCATGAAAGAGGTGTTCCGGCCCGCTTCCGAACCACCTCGATCCATGTCAGAACAGAGCGTCGCCTCGGTGCAGAGCACGCCGCCGGCCCCGGAGCCATCTCGACGTCCAGCTTCTGCGCTGCTGAAAAAGGAGAGGTGGCAGCGCGTGGTGCGTGCTCACTCCTCCGTACTGCCGACACCAGTAGGGTCGAGGGCGGAAGTGCACCAGCCACGGCCCGCCAAGTTTGCTCCAGCGCCTGAATCTCCGTGCAGGGAGCCTCCCCTGACTCCTGGGAGTGGGGGAGCGCCCCTGCAGGTTCTGTCAACACTGGAGGCTTCCCAGGTGGCAAGGGCCCTGATGTCCACGCCTCCGCCCCCCCCCCCCAGCCAAGGGAGAAGGGGCTGGTGTCTCAGGGTAAACCCATGATGGGTTCCCCAGGAGGTTAGTTGAGACCCCTGCTAAGGGGACAGTTTCCTGCCAGATGGTCACCAAGGATAGATCGTGGAAGCTCCCCTACAAGCTCCGAGTCATCCTCATTGAGCGAATCCTCCCCGCTGCACCAAGGTCGGTCCCTGGCACTGGAGGCATCATGATCCCGGTGGCGCTGCTTGAGGGCCGCCTTGCAGCGCAAAGAGAGCTCTGGCTCGCAGTCCCCAGCACCGAGCCATTCTTCTAGGCAGCACCAGACCTGGTCACCGACATGGAGGCTGGCACTGGCGGGCTCCCCGGCACCGCAGTGCAAATCCTGGTTGTCAGAGTCAGGCTCAGCACTGCGCGGCTCCCGATGGCACCACTCACACCCCCCAAGGGTAAATGGCTCGGAAAGTCGTTGGTGCCAAGATGCCGATAGTCGTTCAGCACTTCGGAGTGTGCTGCTTCACGCCACCGCTCCCGTCAGCACCGGCATTCCTCGTCATCCTCGAGGTCATTGAGGGGTCGGTCCCTGGTGCAGAGCAGCAAAGGCCAGAGATGGAGCCAAGGTCACCGCTCCAAGGACTCGAGTCCCCCAAGAAGTAGGGAGACCCAGGAGTCCCACTGACACCCCCAGGAGGCGCACCAGCTGGTACCGATGCTGGCACCGGGGTGGCCTCAGTGTCCCTGGCAATGGTCTTATTGGGGTTCATGGGGAGCCCAGATGGGACAGGGTACCATGTCGGTCCCATCGTCAGGTGCCTGCTCAATGCCTCCTGCACCAGACAAGGAGCATGAGGGCCATTCCTCGGAGGAGGCATCAGACCCAGGGGAGGGACCCTTTAGAGGGCCTCATAAGCGTGGCAGACACCCACAGTCCTCCTTCACTTCCCCTGATGAGGCGACTTCCAGGGACCATAGGACACCCTTGAGAGACTTCAAAGCGTACCAGAAGCTGCTGAAAAGGGTGACCTCCAACCTGAACTTGGAGGTCAAGGAGCTTTTGGAGGAGGAGGACCCCCTCTTTGGTGACTATGGGGTACAAGGCCCATCAAGAGTGGCCCTGCCTGTGCATGACAGAGTCCTTAAGCTGGCAAAGACCCTGTGGCAAACTCCTGCCTCGGTAGTCCCCACATCCAAGGGCACTGAGAAAAAGTACTATGTCCCAGTTCAAGGGTTTGAGTTCCTCTTCGCTCACCCGGCCCCAGGAACCCTGGTGGTGGAAGCAGCCAATCATCGGGACAGGCAGGGGTATCAGAGTGCCACTCCCAAGAACAAGGGCAATAAGAAACTGAACTTATTCAGGAGGAAGGTTTACTCCACAGGGGCATTACAGCTCCGTATTGCCAATCACCAGGCCCTCTTAGGTCGCTACAATCTCAACCTGTGGAGTTCTCTCAGAAGGTTCGCAGAGGCTTTGCCCCAGGACCAGGCTGCAGACTTTGCCACAGTGCTGGAGGAAGGGCTGACTGTGGCAGGGGCGGCTCTTCGGTCAGCCAGTGATGCCGCAGACACTGCCAGCAGGGATATGGCATCTGCGGTTGCTATGAGGCCCTGTTCATGGCTGCAGTCCTCAGGGCTCTCTCAGGAGGCGCAGCAGTCCATACAGGACCTCCCTTTTGATGTGTTGGCCCTGTTCTTGGACAAGACCAAGGAAAAGCTGCACAGCCTCAAGGATTCGCGAGCCACGCTGCGTTCCTTGGTCCTCTATATGCCATAGGCCTCCAGGCGCCAATTTTGGCAGCAACCGCAACAACAATCTAGGCCACCGCCTAGACCCTATCAGCCCAGCAGGGGCAGAGATAGGAGCAGGGGGTACAGCAGGCGCAATAGGCCTAGCTCATCCTCTGGCCCACAGCAAGGGCCCCCAAAAGGGGTCTGGCAACAAAAAGGGCCAGTTCTGATGGTGTGCCCGAGGGTGGCACTCCCCCTATGCCTGTAGATCCATCCCGACCCTACCTGGAGGCTGCAGTCTTTCTACGCAGAATGGGTGGACATTACATCAGACCGCTGGGTCCTCGGAATAGTTCTCTGAGGGTATGCCCTGCAGTTTGTGGCCTGTCCTCCAAACAACCCTCCCCCCGTCCCTCTTCAGGGACCCCTCTCCCGAGCAACTCCTCTTACAGGAGATAAACAACCTCCTCGACTTGGGGGTGGTGGAACTGGTCCCCCAGCAAGAAATAGGGAGAGGATTTTACTCTAGATACTTCCTCATCCCCAAAGCAAAGGGGGGCCTGAGGCCCATACTGGACCTACGTTGTCTAAATAAATTCATAAAATGACTGAGGTCCACATGGTCTCCCTAGCCTCTATTAGCCCTGCTCTGGATCCAAGGGATTGGTTGGCTGCCCTCGGTTTGAATGATGCATAGTTCTATGTATCAATCCTTCCCAGCCGCAGGCGCTTTCTCCGTTTTGTGGTAGCTGGTTCCCACTACCAATTTATGGCCCTGCCCTTTGGCCTCTCTTCTGCTCCATGGGTGTTCACCAAGTGCATGGAGGTGGTGGTGGCCCACCTGAGGCGGCGAGGGGTTCAGATTTTCCCTTACCTGGACGACTGGTTAATAAGGGGCAAGTCCAGGGCCCACCTGCAGGACAGTGTATCCCTTACCTGTGCCACATGCAACGGGCTGGGGCTGCTCATAAACAAGCAGAAGTTGATGCTATCCCCGGTGCAGTGAATAGAGTTCATAGGGGCCACTCTGGAAGCTGCACGGGCCAGAGCCTTCCTTCCACAACCTCGGTTTGAGGCTATGGCTGCGATCATTGCACTGGTGCCCCACGACAACAGCCAGGCACTGCCTACAGCTGTTGGGTCACATGGCAGCCTGCATGTAAGTGGTGTGGTTGGCTCGCCTCAAGCTCAAGCCCTCCAGACATGGTTGGCCTCAGTATATGTGCCTAGCAGGCACCCCTTGAACAGGGTGGTCACAGTTCCCCCTTCAGTTCTGGGCTCCCTGAATTGGTTGAGAAACCCCGGGGCAGTGTTGAAGGGAGTCCCCTTCAGGGATCTGGCCCATCGGCCACCCTGATCTCTGATGCCTCGGACATGGGGTGGAGAGCCCACATCAGTGCAACCTGAGTACTCAGGGACTCTGGAAGGAGGAGGAGAGGAACCTCCATATCAATGTAAAGGAGCTCAGGGCCATCAGACTGGCATGCAAGGTGTTCCTCAGGTTCCTGACGGGCAGAGTGGTGCAGGTCCTGACAGACAATACCGCAGCCATATTTTATATCAACAGGCAGGGGGGCCCTGTGCCGGGAGGCTGTTCAACTTTGGGATTTTGCAGTGAGGCATGCATGACTTTCATTTATCTGCCTCTCACCTACCGGGGGTCAGGAATGACGAGGCAAACTGCCTCAGCAGGTCGTTTCTACCCCGCCACGATTGGTCACTGTATCCGGAGGTAGCGGCTTCCATCTTCCACAAGTGGGGTGTTTCCCAGCTGGACCTGTTCGTGTCATCCTGGAACAAGAAGTGCCCATGGTTTTGCTCACTCCGGGGTCGTGAGCTGGGCTCAATATCTGACGTGTTCCTCATTGAATGGAAGGGTATGCTCACATATGCATTTTCCCCCATTCCACTTCTGCCCAAGGTTCTCTTGAAAATCAAGAGGGACGGACTGGACATGATACTAATTGCTCCGGCCTGGCCGAGGAAGCACTGGTACAGCATGCTTCTGGACCTCTCGATCGCCACTCCAGTGGAGCTCCTGAAGTGGCACGACCTGCTTTTCCAGGACCATGGTCGCCTGCTGTACCCGGACCTGGATTCCCTGCACCTGACAGCCTGGAGACTCTGTGACTGACAGAGGGAGAGAGAGAGCCCACTCGGCATAGGTCCAACAAATTCTGCTGGGCATCAGAAAACCCTTAACACAGGTCATGTACCCGGCCAAGTGAAGAAGGTTCTCCTGCTGGGTGGAGTCCCAGGGTATCCCACCGAGCCTTTCCCTATTCAGGCCATCCTGGAGTACCTGCTACAGCTGAAACTCCAAGGCCTGGCTCTAGCCTCCCTGAAGGTCCACCTGGCAGATATCTCGGCCTTCCATCACCTGCTAGAGGGGAGATCTCTGTTCTCCCACCCTATGTCTATCAGGTTCCTCAAGGGGGTGGAGAGGCTGTACTCGCAGGTCTGTGACCTGGTGCCTCCCTGGGATCTTAACCTGGTCCTTTCCAGACTAACTGGGCCTCCCTTTGAGCCCATGGCTTCATGCCCGCTGCTCATCATCTCCTGGAAGGTAGCTTTCCTGGTGGCCATTACCTCAGCTAGCAGGGTTTCTGAGATTAGATCTTTGACCTCGGAGCCCCCCTATACCACATTCTTTAAAGACAAGGTACAGCTGAGACCTCACCCAATCTTCCTGCCCAAGTTGGTCTCCCAGATTCATTATAATCAGGATATTTTCCTCCCCGTGTTTTTTCCCAGAACACATGGTTTGGAGGACTGGAGGTGGCACTCCCTGGATGTGAGGCGAGTCCTGGCCTACTACATTGACAGGACGAGACCCTTCCGGAAGACAACCAGCTCTTTGTCACAGTGGCGGACTGGATGAAAGGATCCCCTGTCTCCACTTGGCATCTCCAAGTGGATCACTTCCTGCATCAAGTGCTGCTACAAGCTGGCAAGCGTACCACTCCCAGGGCTCGTCACAGTGGCCTTCCTGGAGAAAGTGCCCCTGCAGGACATCTGCAAACTGCCACCTGGTCGTTGGTGCACACCTTCATGTCCCACTATGCCATTGTCCAGCAGGCGAGGGAGGACATGGGATTCAGCAGAGCCGTGCTCGGGCAGCTCACCAGTAACTCCTACCCACCTCCAAGGTATTGCTTTTTAATCACCTATACTGGAATGGATATGAGCAATCATTCGAAGGAGAAAACATGGTTACTTACCAGTAACTGTTGTTCTTCGAGATGTGTTGCTCAGATCCATTCCACACCCGCCCTCCGTCCCCGCTGTCGGAGTCGGCAGAAAGAAGGGACTGAGGGGCCATGGGGTCGGTGGCGCCCTATGTACCAAGGCATGAGCGCGGCACTCCAGGGGGCGCCTGAGCCGACTCTACGGGGTCTGCTAAGGGGAAAAAAGTTCCGGGAACCCATGCACAGTGGCGTGCACTCGCCTATATTGGAATGGATATGAGCAACACATCTTGAAGAACAACACTTACGGGTAAGTAACCATGTTTTTCCTGAAGCCACAACACAAGACTGCTATTTGTAGGGTCTCTGGGTTGGGGCTCGGAGTTGAGGGTGGGACCAGGCCCCCTGCCCCTCCTCCCAGCCAGACACTGGAGGGGCAAGAGCCTCTGCAAAGAGGCAAGGGCCTGTGAGAACCAGAGACAGGACCGGGAGCCAGCAGGGAGTGGCTATCTTAGAGAGGCTGTATTATCCTTCCCCATCACTGGGAAGAACCACCAGTGAGAGAACACTGAAGGGTGAAGCAGTTCCCTGACCTACTGCTAGAAGGAAGTGCCGAACCCACAGAGGTAGAGGAAGAGCTTTGTCACAATGTATAATATAATATAACATAACAGAGCTGCCATCCCAGACCATGGACACCCCACCAATGCAAATTTTGTTCACTACGCCTGTGTTGCGTGTGACTTTTGTATGAGCTACTCCTTGGTTGACTGCTCTGTGGGGATGAAATCCCTTGCACATTTTGTGAAGTTTGGAGCCACACTTCTGGGCCATTTTTGCTATTTATTCCTCTTCATTGTGTAATAATTATTTTTCACATGAATGGGGAAAGACCAGTCTTAACTTTCTGGCCCTAGTCACATGGCATGTCAGGATTCCAGTGGCCATTACATCTTCCCTTTTTCAAAAATAAGTCAACAATCAAATGCAAAGAAAACATGAGCCTGATACAGCCAATTAATTATAAAGCACACAAGTTGGAATGTTTAGGATGGAGGTGAGGGTGTCTGATCCGAACCCCCATGTAAGATGAGAGAGATTCATTGAATGCATTTTGCTTTTGCATTTCATTGCAGTTTGCAAAACGGTTGCTTTTATTACATGCGTAGCATCACACTCTTTGTGCTGGACACCTTGCCTTGTATTGTGATTGCTTTATTTTTGCAAAATATCTGGCCTCTGTGGTTTGTTTGGCCTGGTAGTCTGTGCCTTAGTATTTATTTTTAATGAGATGCACGTCTGGCTTTAATTTGAGTAGCACAGTTTTCACTAACCCTGCAAATATCCAATGTTCTTTGCAAAGGCAAGTCCATTTCTTGCAATAACCTTGCTTTGACCTGTTTGATCAGTTATATAACAAATTATTCAGTCTCAAATTGGTTCACCTTTTTAACTACAAATTCACATGATTTAGCTCTGTGAAATGTGTGGATTAAAGCAATCTTTAAATTTTTGAGTAACTTTGTCTAGCAGTTTCCAGTGTCCTTCATGCTCCCATTTGAATGTATTATTATTATTTTATTTAACATATTGCACTACCCCCTAGAGGCCTCAGCCAGGTTGGGGTCCCATCAAGCTAGGCACTCTACAAACACAGGAAATAAGTTCCTACTTCAGAGAGCTTGTAGATCTGTAATGCCTCTTGGCCTGCCACATGTAACTGCATGGAGGATTTCACTCTCTCTAATAGCTCTACATTACCTTTTTTCCAGGAAAGCCTGAAAGTGCCGGCTCCAGCTGCTCACTCTGCCAGGTTCCTTTCTAGACAGAGGGATTCATTTGGTTCATTTCTACCGAAGAGGGAGTTTACTTTTCATACCATGTAATAGATCTGAACTACACAGGACTGTTGGTAAGAGGTTAATCTTTATTTCCAGCCCCCACTCACCCAACATGGGGCAAGGCTTCAATAGATGTTGCTACCACAACATCTATTGTCAGGAGTTCTGCAGTCCCTTCCACTGCTGAGTAATCCAGGGAGAATTTAGGGAGAACTAATGAGTTGAGTCTGTATTTAATTACCTTGGGAGCTGGAGAGCCAGAGGACTACATGGCCTTGTCTTTGGCCAGTGGCCTCTGTAAAGAATCCCTTTTACAATAATTGGAAATGAGATTTGTCCCCTCTTGCATGCCGGACATTTATATTATCTGCCTTGATAACTGTTTGTATGTTGGTAGAATGTCTACCCTCTATTCCTATTCAGATGGACAGTCTGATCTCAGAAGGTCCTCAAGAGTGCAGCACAAAGAGGAGGAAGTGGTCCACTCCTTGAGGCAGCCACCACCTAACACAATGCTTACTGGAGAAAAGCTATTCACTTAGCCCTAACATCCACTCATATTGTTCAGGGCTTGTTGTGCAGCAAACTCTCATCTCTCCATTAATTACTGGTGAAAACACACATAGCTAGAAAAACAGCAAATGTAAGCAGTGAATTAATTTATTTTTCATAAATAGGGAATGCCTCATCAGTGGAAAAGCAAAAGCTTGAAGTGTCTCTTCATGTTCCAATTTTTGTTCTGAAGCTGCCTGTTTGGTTGTTCTCTCTTCCTTTCTATTTAAACCCACCACAATCAATTTATTATGACATTAAAAAAATATTGTGGCTAGGGGAGAAAGTACTTTTGAGAGACATTCAAGTTCCACAGCTGGAAAGGAGGGGAAAAAATTGACTACACAAGTCTAATTGATTGCGTTATAGAATAAAATTAGCTGGAGCCAAAGAGCAGCAAAATGCACTCACCTTTTATTGTAAGCGTTTTGGAGCTGTGCTAAATGGAAGGAAAAAAATCAGCTCTTCACCAGTGGCACAGGGCATTATTAGAAAATAAAAAATAATTAGTTGTAGAAACAAGAAGTGAATTGTGCAAAGTGTTTTGCCTGGATTCCAGGAATGGCGGCTCTAATGAGGCCTACACTTCACAAATGCTTCTCTCCCTCCCAAAAGTAGCACTCCTTCTCAAATAGGTTTTAATAAAAGATTTTTGCTTCCTTTCTGCTCTTTGTTTTCAAATGCATAGGTGCCCTAGAGCGGGTGCATTTAATTTTAGCAAGATTTAGACAAATTCATCTTCTGTACTGTATGAATACACTTATAAATATACAGCTCCCTATCAGCCCTTCTGCAGAAGAAGTCAGTTGTCTTCAGATCAAATCAGATGCCTGTTTTCTTCTTGTGCTCTGCATTATTAAAAAGGATTTTAATTAACCAAGAGACACTGTTCCCATTGCCAATGAAATGCTACTAGAATTTGAATTTCTCAACCACACCTAAAAGTAATTAACTCATGAAAAACTATGTTTAAAGGGTCACCGTCAAGAGGATTAGGAATATGACCTCCAACAGTACTAGAAAAGTTGATGGGTTTGGTGGTTTTGGATTGGAAATATGTATTTTGTTCTTAAAGGTGTCCTGAAAAGGAAAAAGCAATGCCCTTGTGCCCTTTTATTGCCTCTTTTTGATGTATTATAAAGGTTTGAACAATTCTGCTTTTATTTTTTTACATCTGAAATTCAGGCCATGTCTCTAGCCACTTTTCCTAAAAGATGCAGTGACTGAGTGGAGAACTAGAGCAATATAACCTCCCAGGCACCAAAGAACTTAAATCTAGGCAACTGAGAGCATGCTGCTATACTCCTGCTATTACAAGACTTGACTTCCCTGAGATTCCTAAGGTGGAAATCAAGACATTTCCTGGTTATATTCTGGAGAGCAGCAAAACAAAGATACAATCCTTCCCCCCCTCTCCTCTTCTTGTCAGGTTACCTTTTAATCCCCCAACTCCTCTGCTGAGACACAGTAATGAAAATAGCTACATGGCCTGAATATGATCTGAACCGATGTTTTGAAGAAAGGGATAGGGAGGAATTTATATTAAAAGATTTTTTTCCTAGGTTAATACTTCGTCAGCTTCTGCCTGAGGAATAGTTTGCTGAGCCACCTGCCACTGAGAAACTGGAATTCTAAGTAGGATTTTGACACGCGAGTAACTTTGTGTGTGTGTGTGCGTGAGAGAGAGAGACAGAGCATAGGAGAGTATGCTGCTCTCTAATACGTTTTTAGCTGTTGAAAAGTACAATGTTTGCCCATACCCAATTTTGTCCATTTGGCGAACATCAATTCTTTTCTTTTCTCCCGAACGAAAGCAAAATTAAGTTGTCTTCTTGCTTGGTGTTTTTTTGTTTTGTTTTGTTTTGTTTGTTTTTAAAAACAGCTTCCACAAGTCTAAACCTGATATTGCCAAAATATTTTTGCTTGTAGGTCGGCACAGTTGTGTGACTAGCATTTAACTATTGCTCTGCAGCCAATAGAAGGAACAAAAGGTATTGTTTTGGTGGGCCTCAGTTTTAAAAAAATTTCTCAATGATGAAATGGCAGATGAGAGGCAGTTGGGAGGGTGGTTCACTCAAGAGACTGATAATGGGGTATTTATGGCCTTTTGCTGCTAGGGCATTTGTTGAAGTCCAATCCAGGTCTGTAGTGATTGACAGCTGTTCCCATGTGATGGCTGTTTGGTGACCTGTTTGAAATAGTTCATGGTGTCATTTCAATTTCCAATGGGCAGCTGTCCACGCAATAAAAAGCACTGTAATTGTCACCCTTGTGACGGTTGAGCAGATAGGCTCTGTGACTGAATAGGCATGAAGACGGACTGACCTAGACATGGATAACTTTCAGGTTAGAGCTGGGACCCGTTTTCAGGGCTTGTAGAGAAGCTTGTGCTGTTGCTATCTGTGCTCTACTGACTCAGTGACTAAAAAGAGGACTTCAGTCTTGAGAGGTCTCCATTCAGCACCTTTCATAAGCACTAAAGTTGCACAAATATTGGAAAAAGAGCAAACTTTTGACTTCAGAGGACTTTCCTTCCCAGACTGATAGGTCAAAGCAGCTCAAATTTTGGGAGTCAAATCCTGAACCGTGTCTGTCTGGACACTCACTGAAGTATTTTGCAAGTACTTATTACAAAGCAGTCTTTTTCCTTTTTAAAAAAAAATGTATTCTGACTACAGAGATGGCTCTGACATTGCCAGGAAACACTAAACACGGCTTCAAACAAATAAAGGGATAGATTGAATTATATTTGCTCATTCCTGATACATACATAGCAAGCTCTTATGTGAAAAATCTTTTGACGCTGCAATATACCACGCGCTCCTCCTCTGTAGAAGTGGAACTTTATTTTAATTTTTTTTTTCAATTTAGGTGACTCCCAATCCTTTGAACTTTTTTGTTTTCTCCCCACCCCCAATCAGTTGCATTTGAACACTCGCCAATCCTACAAAGACGGAAGGCATTAAGAGGTGGCTGCATTTTAAGTGGCAAGCTTCCTCCGCTGCCTAGCATCTTCTCCACTAATGATGTCCCTTTCATGTCCTTCTCCTGCTCCCTCCTCTGTACCTTCTTCCATCTTACCATGTTATGCACAGAGCCCTGCTCATAACACCACAAGTCTAATCCCATTCAAATCCCCCTAAAAGCTAGTGCTGTGTTGATTACAGGAAAGGAGTTGGCATGCATACAAACCAAAATAGATGTCAAACCATCAGGACAGGGATTGGTGTACTGCATTGAGTCAGGGCTGTACTGAGTAAATTTGAATAGAGCCTAATCCCATATTGGTCACCATCCTGATTGAGATATTTAGGCAGTACCCTAAAATAAACATTGATGATGATAGCACATATGCAGAAAGCAAGTAGTTCCATGTCTGTTTTACTATAGACCCTCTTCTATTGCACCTGCCCACTCCATTTTTTGTTTATTAGCATCACTTCTATCCAATCTTTAAAATATAGATTTCAAACTCTTTGGGGTAGGGACCTTGTCTTTTACATGTTCTATGACCCTAGAATTCAGGTGGGGACTGTAAAAATAAGACATTAGGTGTGCGGACACTAAAGATTACAATTGTTCAGGGTAGTTCTTCCTATGCCTCTTTTTACTGCTGAATTTCACATACAGTACGACTTGGTTTCACCGTAAATTAGGAATCAAACACACTTGCACCTTGCAGATCAGATGGCAGGATTGAGTCTTGGATTGTTAGTTCTTTCCTATGTGTTTGTACATCACTTAACACAAAGAGGGCCTCGATCCTGACTAGGGCCTTTATTCATTATCACAGTGTAATTGTTAAATACAGAGGCCCACCTTCCATGCTTGTGGACGGATCAGAGGCCAACAGGGAAGCCTATGTTAGAAAGAAAGGTTTAATAACAAAAGAAACAGACCCATGTTCCTTTAGTCTGTTTATTACCTTTGACTTTGAATGAGTGTACATAGTCATCTTAACCAAAACTTGTTATGGAAAACATTATATAGCTGAATCATCTAACTAATAGATGAAACACATATAAACATCCAGTTCCAATGCTGGATCCATTTAACACTGAATATCAGCAGAACATTTGTTTGAACATAGCTAGTAAGTGCCTAAAGAATAACTGCACCAAAAGGAAAATAATATCCTCTATTTTTAGAACTGGTATTGGAACATAGCTCTATTTGTAAAAACGTCAATCTACTGTCCAATGAAAAATGTCTGGGTCCCTAGTGCAGATTTGTAAGACCAACTTGTTAGTAATTTATACAAAAAATAAAATATTTTATGTCGTCCCAGCAATTGAATATGTTGCAAACAAACTAACTTGCTTCTTAGCAAAAGCAAAATTATAATTTTTAGATCATTCTGTTTCCATTCTGGAGGTGCAGGAGGAACACATAAGTGCCTCATCTCCAATGGAAAAAATGCATTTCTTATATAAATGCATATTATCCAGATCAATTGATTGATCTATCAAACATCAATCAACACAGCATCTGTCTGTCCACTTGTTCATCTGGAGTGAGAGAAGGGGGGAAAACACATAATTGGCTTCATAATAGAATCACTCTTTTAGCTCAATTACTGAGACCATGAATGCAATATGAAGGTTCTATAACTCAGAAGCAAAGTAAATATTTATTATTTTTCTCTAGCCATCACTTATGCTACAAAACAGTTTGAGCTGAAACTCATGTTTAAATTTATATATTCTCTGTCAAAAATGTGTCCATTTTGAATGCAGGTATATTTTTAATATCATTGTGCAATTGGAAAGGTGCATTACAAATGATTGAGGAACCAGCAAGATAAACAGCTGCCAAAATCATGTTGCCTATTATGCCATACAGTGTCCCAATGTAGTAATAAGATTTGGAACTAAAATTATATTAGCTTTCATTGTAGAGTTGGAATAACTAAACATATAGATAATATATCACGTTGTCTCTAGCTCGCTAAAGTAAACACACTGAGTCTACTGGGGGGAGGGGAATCGAAGAGATGTTTAGTAATTCCAGATACTTTTGACTATAACATTTACAAAGAGAAAGGAGGTAGTCCAGAGATGATTGATTATCTTGAAGAATAAACTAATAACTCTACCTGATAATTACTCTTAGGAGGAAAAAAACAATTCTGCATGCAGAGAGCTAGAGATTTTATTTGTAAGAGCACTAAAATTCAGTTTTAAGGTCTGCGAAGCATATTCCAGTTTCTCCCTGCTTATGAATCAAGTGTCATTGGGATGAGGACAGTATTTGTTACAGAAGATTATTTAGGTTTTACGATGTGGAGTTAGGGTCCAGATGAAAACCGGAAGATTTACATTTTTATCCTGCATTGACCTTTTGGCTTCATTCCTTAATTAAGCAAGGCATGGTAAAGAAAGTGATTATTATGAGGCGGCCACATCCCAAGGGTGTTATGAGATACCAGACACAGTTAAACTATCTCAAGACAACCATGTTCTCTAGAGTTACTTTATTGCTATTATAAAAAATCTTTATTATGGGGGAAAATATGTATTTTTATGCTAGAAGAAGATGAAGATGACAGTTTAGGCTGTTGAACGGTAGTTTCAGTTGAGCTTTGTGCCCACAGAGATTGTAAAACATCTAAGACTGGGCGGCCTCTTGATTGGCTTCTTAGGATTCTAAAGGGGTAGATTAATCTTTGTAAAATTCATAGTTGGAACATTCTACCATTAACTGGCACTTTCCCATTATCAAGATACTTTATGAAACTGAAAAAGTCCTATTACACTTGCTAAAAAGGCAACTTTGGGGGTGTGGCTCTCCTGAAACCATCACATCTGTGGAGTATTAGATATTCTTGTCCATACCCTGTACTTGATAAAGCCCCAAGAGAACGATCTTCTGATAACCGCTATAATTTTTTCCAAGTTCATTATATACTCTTTCAAAGGCCCAATGCTGTGGGGTCCAGAGCCTCTAAATTTCCTTTGTCTTCAGTTGAAATTGAGGGCATCCATTACTTGCACAGAATGAGCCTTAACTCCTCATGATTTTAGGAAATTCTTTGGCTTTCATGCATATCTTTTTTGAACCTTTGTGATAAATCATATTGATAATTCAGTGTAGATCCCAACTAACTGGCTGGAATATCCTCAAATTCTGAAGGAAGGCATATACAAGTGTTTTGGTTTCTGGTGATTTTGATTTTTTTTTAGGGTGTCTTTGGGAGCCATTGTTTTCTGTGAACCTACCCTTCATATGGACAATATTATATTGTGTGTTCATTTTCACAGCTGAATATGAAGTCCAACTTTGGAAAGTTATTCTGTGAAAATGAAATTGGTGGTTCCATGATTATTACTAAGTGACTCCAGATCATGAGAGGCTTTATGGTAACAAACCAATGTGAATGTAGGATTGACCAAAAAGAAAGGTATAAAACAGATATAGTTTTTAAGACTATAAAGAGATGTTTTAAACAGAGTATTTTTTAAAAAGTATGAAAAATACCTTGCCAGTAACTTAAACATTGCTACCGAGGAGGGATTTCCTGCCAATACAATTGTGTTGACATTGGAAACATTATACAGGAGTTACAGTAGGAATGGACTGCCTTTGGTTCAAGTACGGGACTAGGAGACGGGGCACCAAAATGACTTTGGCTGGCTCTGCCACAGCCTTCCTGTTGTCAAGTTACTTATGGCCTGAATGTCAGAGGTCCTGAGCACCAGCACCTTCTTTTGACCTCAGTGAAGTGGACACAGGATCCAGCTGAAAGTGTCTAATTGTAGTGCAGTGTTCTGGTTCAGGCTGCAGTCAGAGCTCTGGGGCCCTCCCACTTTGCAGGGTTGGAGGAAGATGAGGGCTGACGATCCATGTTTTCCACATGGCCAGATCCAGTCTGGGGTCTTACACTCATGGCTCAAATATAGTGCCCAGCTACAATGCTAGCAAAGTGTAGTGGAGGCTGCTCAACCTCACTCAAAGCTATCTGACACAATGACGTCTGGAGCAATTGCTAGGGTGATGTTACGTGGCACATCTATCCTGTCTGGGTCTGTGCTCAAAGACACAGCTAAGCCCCGGCTGTTCACATCCATTAATAGGATAGCATGAGGGAGAACGTACAGTCTTTTGGAATGCTTCTGGATGAAAGGTGCTAGGGGCCTGTGCTGGAAATCCTCTCTCATGTATGCAGTCCTCACTCAGGGAGATAGTCTCTCTGACCTCAGGGGGACTATCCATGCGAATAAGGATGACTTGCATAGGTACAGATTTGCAGGATTAGGCCCACTGTAAATGTAAATTATAATTGCTATTGGTCTTTAATGATTGTGTTGCACTTTTCTCTCAGGTTGTGATCCTGGTGTGGTAACCTGGAAATTCAAATCTGGGTAATTACATCCTGCCACCTTTAATTCTTCCTGCAGTTTTGGTTGGATTTGTTTGTGGTCACTTCATCTCCTAGACTATTGTGCTGTATTGCTGGGAAATGTATTTTAGTTTCAATGACTGGGGATTACACCTACCTATTTTAGGGGGTAGAGGCAGGACATAACATTAATGTAAGGAATTATTATTTTTCTGCTTACCTAGAGACAATAAAAGGTGATTAATAATGAGATGGGGAGTAATATTAAGATGTTAATAAAGTCCCGCTGATACCTGAACTCCTGAAACATAATGCTGAAATGATGTGGTTGAGTGATCGGGTATTTAAAAAGAGTCAGATATCAGGGTAGAAAACATAATTATCATGGAAAATAAACCAGCTTTTTTAAAAAATGAATCTGGCAGCTTGATTTCTACCATCAAAGGTCTCCTTCTGAGGATTGAAAGGCATTTTCAGTGTCCCTCTCCCTTTGCACATAGTGTCCCCATGGGATTCTGGGCCCAGGAGCCCTTTCCAGGATGGGACACAATATTACAGCTTGGTTTGTGCACCAGCATCCTTAATATTTCCTTCCTTTCAGAAGCAAATAGAGCATACCCTTATCTGAATGCTAATTTCCTAGTTAAAACCCTCCCTTGCTGACAAGGGACTGAAAGAGTTTTAAATCACAGATGTAGAGTATCAAATGCAATAATGCTCTTGCAATAGTGCATTGAAGCCTCAATTAATTAACCCTTGGGCTAAGTAGGCAGGTACATGGTGGTGGCCACAGGCGGTGGATGGATGAGATTTAAATGTGCATCTCATTTCCTCAGCACGGAACATGCCGTTTGGTTCAGAAAGGAGTCATTTTGCACACTCGCCTCATTTACTCTCGGCTTTAATCCCTTTAATTCCACCTGAGATCCGAGCAAGAATGGGAAAGGAAAGCGAGGTGTAAAGGCTACAGAGCTGGGCTTTGTTTACATACCCACCCCCTGAGGACCCCCACCAACCGAGCCAGGGCTTATCGCCTTTTCATCGGGCTGCAGGGCTCCAAAGCAGTTGTCATATGGAAATAGTTAAACAGAGATTACGGGGAGCACTTCACTGCAATCCACCCCATTTAGAAAATTAAAAGTAAGGGGTGGGTAGAGGGGGTTGAGAGAGGAGAATGCATATTAGAGGCAGTTGTGGGGATCAGCAGCGGCGGCTAGCAAAGTGTGGGTCAAACTGCAGACACCTCGCTCTGGGTCTGCGTCCTAAGACGCCAACGTACCAGCTGCTGCTTTCCCTTCATTTCCTCCTCCTCTAGGCCCACGTTTACACCAAAATAACATAACGAATGTGCATATGATACAGATTTCTCCCTATATATGGATCTATAAATATGTTTGTCCTATATAAGACATCCACAGGCAAGAAAGGGAGGGAGATCTTGCCGTATCCATCTGAGTAAAGCTAGACAAAAGCTGTACAAATAAAAATACTTCAGCTAGGTGGCTGGATTTTGGAAGACATTCGGTTTGCCTGTGTTCGGTCCCTTTCGAGCTTGCGTTTTCCTGGGTTGCTGTAGGGCGCTGAGTGACTGGCAGGGAGGTTGGCCAGCGTTTGGAGCAAATTGTTGCAGGATGTTGGTGGGAAATGTTTCGAACGGAGAGCCGTGAATTATTGCACGGGCGCGCTGAGAGCTCAGCACTATGCTCAGCCAATCCAGGGCGCGCACACCGACCATGTGACTTGTGCGCCCGCATAACCCGGCTAGAATGTAAGTGCTCGAGGACGGGCAGCAAACTTCCCCGGCACAAGTTGCAGCCCGAGACCTCGTCAGAGGCGGTGTCTCCGGTGCCTGCGCTGGCACCGCGCACACCCTCCCGAAATGCACCCGCTCGCGGCCAGCCGCTCCCAGACAAGGTGCAGACTGTGTCCCGTGGTCACTGTGACCGCGCTGTGCACCGCTAGTGTAAGGAGCCGGAGAGCGCGCCGCGCCTGCCATTGAGCGCCGCCTCGCTATGCCGCGGGGGGGATCCGGGCCCTTCTCGTTCCCTACGGAGCTCGGCTTTGCTAGGTGTTCGGCAGTGTGGGTCTGCTGCGCCCTTCACGGGCTGCGTCTCTGGCCCTGTGTAGCGGAACAGCCTGGGCCCTGGGCAGCCTGTGCGGTGTCCCCAGCCGTCCTTCCACGCAGCGCCCGCACGCATGTCGCTTCCCGGCTCGCTCTGCTTTGCACGGGGCCGGGCGGGGGACGCCTCGGTCCCTGCCCAGTGCAGCCAGCTTTTATGGTCTGGGTTGCACAGACAAATGGCGTCCGGCCAACAAACGGCCTCGCCTCCCGCCTGGCAGCTGAAGCCGGACCAACTCATCGCACCGCTCAGCGGCCGGGGGGCTCGTGGCGAAGGGGAAGGTCCCAGCCGGCGGGGGCAAAGAGCCAAGCGGCCGCACGGGGGGGGGGAAGCTGCTGGCCGCTCCCCCCGCGATGCGTGTTGTGCTGACACGAGAGCTGCCCCCCGCTGCAGGTCCCGCACGGCCCCGTGTAACTCTCCAGCTCGTTTCTCTCCACGCGATTTACCATCTGTGAGCTCGTCTTTAACCTAATAAAAATCATCTAGCTTTGGCCTAACAAGAAAAGGAAACAGTGCTCATTGCGGGGTTTGGGGGAAAGGGCTGCGCTAATCTGCAGGATGAGAATGGAGTGATTTATCGGCGGATTTAACTGGAGGCTATGATTAGGGGGCTGGTAGTAAGTGCATTAGATGTCTAAGTGTGGCAATAGAGTAAATAGGCGTTTTATTTATCGCAGTGCCAGGGGCCTCTTAGCGGAAGAGCGCTTCTCCAAATTGAAATATAGCAGAGTTTACACTCCTGATTAGGGCTTCAAGCGCACAGCCCAAGGCTATCAGCGAGCAGCAACAACGCTCACTGACACCTAATTGTCACTGGATTAATGTGCAAACAGGGACAGCAAACAGCCACAACAAATAACCCAGCGTCAGAGCTGTTGGTGGCAGTGTCCACTAAGTGACTTGGGCCCAAATTGAAGTTTATATCTCAAAAGCCACCGAGATCAATGTATCAGCCTGTTAGCCAGGGCTGGAAACATTTCGTCATTGTTTGGTGGGTATTTACATATTGCACAGGTGTGGAGCTAGCTATAGAAAAATACGTGCCTATTTTATAGAGCTAAATGCCATATGCAAATTATACATGACATACCCAGGATAGCATCTTCCACTCTAGAATTCTAAACCCCGTTTTGCAGTTGTTCAAAACACTTGAAAATAAATTATTTGAATAAATCTAATGCAAATGTGTAAATATAAGGAAAATGCATACAAGTGCAGTCATAGGCATAAGAGCAATTCGCTGTATAGTGTCTTGAAAATGTAAATGGATATATAAATATTTACTAGTAGGTACGTACATATATGAAGCTGTGTACAACATGTGCATAAAAAGATAAATACGCAATATCATTCCATTGATTTTTTTTTTCTGCTTCATAATCCAAAATAATTAGCTAGTATGATACATTTGTGTGGCTAAGGCCTTTCTATTAATAATCTTGTGACTTTCACTGTCTTCTTCATATAAAATTTTATAACCCTGTTTGTGAATCAAATCATTCCCACAACAACAGATTCAATCTGGGTCGCCACCTGTCCGACTTTGGACCAAAGCAAGCCATTTGGGCAGCTGAGCTCTGGTTTTCTCACTTGTGAATCTGGTTTGTTTGTTTGCTACAAGATATTTCTGAGCAAAATCTGAAGACTGCTGATAAATTCTTTGGAGGTGGGAGGGGAAAAACCCCATAATTCCTCTCAGCACCCAGTTTCCTTTAAACTGAGAAATTGGTGGCAGTTTCATCTAACCACCAGAGAGGATTATAACATAGGCTAAAACAAATGAAGGAATAGGTTACCAGCCAAGGAGTTCATATATTCAATCATTTTTCTTCTACAATTAGCCATTAAAGGAGGAAAAGTCACAAATACATGATTTGTGTCTCTAAATGTATTTCTAAAGTTCTTAAGTTTTATTGAGCATGAAAGTTGGTCTTTCCCTGTGTTAAGAACTGAAAAAGCTATAGAGCTAGCTAGTAGCTCAATGGTGCAAAATCTTATGATTTAATCTTGACATTTGCAATTTTTTGCTGTAAAATATTACTGTATTTCAGGACTTTAGTGTAAAACCTCGTAATTCCCTTTAAGCTCCATTTGATTGTCAATTGCACAACTCTTTCCAAAGCTTAAAGCTTATGGTTTTCATATGCATATGATTTATTCCTTTTGTGCCACAATATAAAGTACTTTGGTACAGATTCTACTTATTTCTCTTTCATCCTGATCTTTTCTGTCTAGTATCTGGGATTTTTATAGTGATAGTGCTGGAATATGAGAGTTTGGCTATAGATATAATCTAGAAATGTGTCTAACCTTCTTTGTGATTGAACCCGCTGCATCTGAGTTACTCTATTTAATGCATTTCCAGGAAGTAGTGATCTTGATATCAGCATATTTGGAGAAATAAATTGGATCAGTTTTCAGTACTGAAAACAGTCCAATAACTGTTTATGCACAATTTATTTCAGTTTCAAAGCTGGAGGTAGGGGGATATAAGTTCATTTGCAAAAGTTGCAAACATTTCAGATTTTCCTTTAGTTCATTAGGGGCCAGAAAATCATAAAACTGGTTTGCAACAGGGAAGTCCCAAATTCATTTTACTAACAATATGCTTGATGAATTCAATGTATTTTTAATCCAAGTGTAAAACTCTAAGGACATCCAAGGTGCTGACTAGAGCATGAAAATCTAAATTAATGCTCTGCCAGAACGACTGTACTAAAACAACCAAAATATCACCCACAGGCATTAGGCTTTCTGAGAAATTCATAATCTATATATTGTTATTGTAAAGATTGTGATTTCATGCAGAAAATAATTCACAAATCATAATTAGCTTGGCTCCCAATAGATGACCAAGGGCTTTAAATATATCTTTTACATTTTACTATTTCAAAAAGCTGTACAATCCTGTAACATATAATTACCACAGATATATATCGTAAAATGATCCAACTGGTCAGTATGTCAGAGAAGAGTCATAAATCAAGAGTATTTTTCCTTAGATGCATATTATGTTGATATTCAACATAAGGATTAGACAAAAGGTATCAGATAATAGACTCTGGGCATGTAGATCCAGATGTTCACTTGTAGCTGATGGAACATTTGAAACAACTTTCGTTAACATTTGAGACATCCATTTATACATGCAGTCCTTCTTTGAAAAAAACTTCCAGTGAAGGTAATGAGGGTTTTGCCTGAGTAAGGAATACACAATCAGGCTGCAAATGTGTGATTATGCAATATTTTGCATTAAGGAACTCTGCATTATAGTGCAGAGAAAGCATCCTCTCCTCCTTCCGGTTCTGATAGAGCATTAGATACAAGAACCCAGATTTAAGCTTTCGAAAGTGAAAAAATAATCATGTTAATTTACACATGGTAACAAACTAACTACACTTAGGCCCAGATTCTGCAATCAGATCTGTAGGTCAAGATCCCTTGCAGGTTCTGCATAGGCACATGTCTCCTGATTAGCACATCTGAATCAGGCCTAAAAATACATTCCTCACTAGCAAATCCAACTGCAGAAATAAGACTTTTGGCCTCAGTTCTTCAACACTGCGCTAACGTGTTATCAATTGCAGGATGAAGGCATTAGATTGTAAACTCCCCTGGGAAAGTATGTCATATTATTTGTACAGCTCCATGCACATGCATTATGCTGTATAAATAATAATAAAAACATGCTCATTGACTGCTGACATAAATTGAAATAATGCAGCAAGGAATGTGCAGGGAAGCTTCAGGATGAGTGAGAGACAGTAAGAACAGAATACATTGTTTGTAGTGCATTGAACTGCAGTAAAAGAAAAGACAATAAAACTCCAGCTTTAAACAATCCCTTGATCAGACACTAATGATTGCTTTGAAACAGATGTGCCATAGTAACATTTGCTTATTGAGTTTAGTTGTTTATCACATACTAGTAATAAAATAAACTGAACATAATTTTTTGCCATTTAGCCAAAATACAAGATGGATATAAAAGTGCTGCTGCAACCATTTTTGATATCGCAGTTAGAATTATGTGTTTAGATAAATATTAATTGTGGGGGTCAATTTTAAATATTGCAAGTTAGCTACATAACTCTTGTTAATAAAAATGAGAGTTGATGTGTGCATTGCACTGAAAATACAAGCCAATAAATATAATGGGAGTCATCCTGAACACCTTTTATCTGACAAAGCTCCTGCTGCTGTATACAGGCTGGTCAAGAGAAATTTGGGGTCTCAGTACATCATATTTCTTGGGGGTGCCATTGCCTAACATTTCACCACAGTTTCAGGCCAATTACCGATGTTTTGGTGCTTGATTCTTGTCTCTCCTATATCAATGTAAATCAAGAATAACTAATTTGAAGTCAATGGAGTTATTCTGGTGTAAATCCAGATAACAGATCCATGACTTTTGACCCAGAAGTAAAGTTACTAAAATATCACTTATACAGTGCAATACAGATAATCTTTTTTTCTAACTTATTAAAGAATAAGCAGTGTGACCACAGAAGAGTGGCAGAGTTATGTAGAAGAGGCCCACCCCACCTGAACAGTTTAGCTAGTGTGCTGCAGTGCAGGTCGAGGGTAGCAGCCACCCTATGCTTCCATATTACTAACAGGGAGAGGAGTTTCTGGGGGCAGAGTATGGAAATGTGGCAAACCACTGGTTTAGATTAATGTATTAACTGGAATAATAAAAATATATATCATGCCATTTCATCTTTACAGATCCCAAGTCACTTCACAAACAATTTACATATAGCGCCATAGAAATTGAGCCAGTTCAGGGTTGGGGAGTGGTTGCCAACCAGTGAACAGCACACTGTACTGGATGAGGAGATTCAGACTTTTTGACCAAGGGCACCACGGCAAGGCTCCTAGTCTTAATAAATGTCTGTGGCATCTTTACTGCCACCTGCAACAGTGAGGGCCTCAGTTTTTACCACCTTTTATTTTAAAAATAAACTATTTCAAACATTCAAATTTTGCTGTTTTTACAATGGGACAGGCGTTCCAAAGCAATACCAGAAATTGTCTGCTATCCTTTTCAATTGCCAGTATAGTCAATGTCTGTGATCAAATTGCTTGTTTTCGCTTTAGCAATAGAAATGCTTATTTTACCTTCAGAAAAATAGCACCATTTATTTGCTGAATAAAAAATATTGTTTAGTTTTTCTGTTCTCTTCCATTCATCCTGCTACTTTGGTGCCTTTAAATCTAGGCTCTCTAGGATTTCACGTTATTACATGAATTTGGTCTGGCCCATGTGAACTTCACACTGACGGTAGGACTAGAACTCTGATCTTCCATGGTAAGTGCTGGCATGTAAGTAAACTAGATACAATAAACACACACACACACACACATTGTAAACCCATTAGGGTATTGCACATGTAACAAGACTTGGTGATTTAAGAGAAAGAAAGAAGCTACCATTAACACAACTGTTTGTCAAATATGGCCCCTGAAGTCATAAAATGCAGCCAGTAGCTACCCTCACCTTTAATACAGATATGTTCCTCACCTAGTTTGTAGGTCACCTCTTGCTCAGAGGAAAATTGATTATTGTATTCTAAGGCTTCTTGTCGCTGTGCCCCTTCACATTATAATGAGGGAGGCCATGCTAAGAAAGTGGCCTTCAGGCTCATTGCAAGTTGCCATGGCTATCCCTAGTGTAATATACGTGTTAAATGGAACATTTCTCTGTAACATAGAACATCTGAGTGAAGTGTGTCCATAAAAATACTGAAAAGGCCCAAAGAAGAGAACACTAGAAAGTTTCTACTCTGATGAGATGGACATCTTGGAAAAGTGACACTCGTTTCATAATATATAATAATCTGTACAACAAAGCCTTTTACAATATTCCTCACTTTCAGAAGTCTAAGGGCAAGTCTACGCTATAAAATTAAGTTGATGTGCCTTACATTGATGTACAGTCACCTCAGTAATTAAATCGCTTTTGCATGTCTGCTCCTTGTGTCGGCAGAGCACGTCCTTACCAGGAGCACTGCACCGATTTAACTGTTAGTGTAGGGCATTGTGGGATGGCTTCTGAAAGGCAGAAACAGTCAATGTAAGAGACTTATTGTCTGCACTGGCACTGTGTCAACCTAACTCCATCGACCTAAGCACTACATCTCTCACGGAAGTGGAGTTATTAAGTCTGTGTAGTGAGTGAGTTACATTGGTGGGAACTATGTTTTAGCGTAGAGTGAGGTCGATGTAAGGCAGCTACTTTACGTTGACCTAACTCTGTAGTGTAGACCAGGCCTTTGTCAATATTATATAAATTATACAATCATTTAAGCATTTTGGTACAAAGAAAAATTCACACCACAACCCTTATGGAATGTTAACAATATCACAATAAGCTGCCTATCCAAGATACCAATGAAATTATATACCTTCTGCTAATGTAGACAAGACTACAATGGATATATCAGTTTTTCCCATTTTAAAGGGAAATCTGTGTTCACATATTCCTGGAAGTTCTTCAGGTTCATTAACAAGGTCAAAATCAATGTTATTTTACTGTTTGGAATCATTTTTGGCGGAACAATGAAAAGAAACCATAGTAGAAGTAGTCTTAATATAATCATTTTCTTTTCATTGTTCTTTATGGGAAAATAATTTGGCCCGAAATTTAGTGGTCCCATCAGGGAGGTGATATCTTTAAAAAGGTGGTCTGAAGGACAGTTTTTACTGTACTTTAATAGGCTTATAGATTAATATAAATCTTAATATTCATAATCTGTACCATTCCTTTTCTCAATATCTAGTCCATCTATACATCTATTTATAAAGTATGTTTCAAACACAAGATATATTTGATTTTATTGAGTGGACTGATAGTGCTACAGGGACAACCATTTGACCCAGTTTCAAAAAAGTCAAGAGGTCAAATTTATAGCTGGTTTTCTGTTGAAAACAATTTTTAAAAAGAGTCTAATATTGGTGCCAGAGGCTGACCCTTACCTTACTGTTTTGAAATATCCAATTACTTGAGTTCAGCTGTGTCAGACACACATAGTTGTGTAGGTAGTCTGCTATGTAGATGTTGTTGCAATAAAATGTGTCATCAGGCCACATTTCATTCTTACGCCAGTGTAAAAATCTGGAGTAACTCTGCTGGATTCAGTGTCAAAGCCACTGGTCTGATTTCACTGGATTTATTCTGGATTTGCACAGATGTAAATGTGAACAGAATGGGCCAGTCTTCTTTTATCTCTCTTTTCAAGCCACACATGTGCAATATTGTAGGCATTCAAACTTTGGTCATCTTTCACGAAAGCATTTACGCCTGTGATTAAGTCTATCTTTTTGTAGCAATAGGAAAAAAAAAGATATCTTTTCACCATGAGCATGATGGTACAGTACATGTAAAAGATGTATCTAAGTGTGTGAAATAGTTGCATCAAGGTATAGCTAAAGTATTTATCCTAGGTGTTAGAGTATTTTGTTTATGAAAGCTGGATGTACAGACATTTACAAATGTCTGCTACTAGCTCTTTGTATCAGCAGAGACAGCAATAGGCAAATGCTGCCTATGTGGAATGATAAGAATTACTTTGTAAAATCCAATCATCTACTAACTGAAAAAATAGCAGAATTTCACTAAATTGCATGTACATGCCTGTAGTTATTGCTTTTCTTTTTTTTATAACTTGCAATATTTGTATGATTAGAATTGCTTTCCATAAAAATTACATCTTAGCCTGTTAAATAGCTACAGGGCTATACAATGTTCATTTGAAAAAGCAGTGTCTTCCACATATAAGATATGGGGTCAAATTAATGATATTACATGAGTATAACTAAAAGCAGGATTCGGCCCATGAAGTCCGTGCTATTTATATCCTGCCACCTCTTCGCTGTTAAGCTAGAATCGATTAACGTATTATTCAGTGGATTCTACAGAGCTGTTTGTCTTGTAATATTCTAATTTGGTATTCTTTAAATATGTACTGAGCATAAAATCATCACACATTTTTCTTAACATGCAGATCAGAAAGCACGTGCCACAAATAAGTATGATATTTTAGATTTTATTTGCCAGCTAATAGGTCGCTAATCTTGGATTGGCTTTTCCTGGCGAGGTATTCTGAATATTGAGTACCATTTGCAGAACTTTGCACCAGAGTTGAGCCTTTGGAATAATGGACAGCACTGGCTGTCTTCTACTAGAGGAAATCATTCAAAGTCATAACAGGCTGTGGTCACTGGGGAAAGACCTGAGAGAAAGCTAGTCATCCTTTTATATTTGTATGGAGTATTAGTGAAGATTTATTAAAACACTTAGCTTATTCCTAGAATTGACAGTGTGGTTATTAATATCTTTAGTTTTATTTGAAATAAGATACTATTTGCTGTATCTCAAAATGGTTTTCAACATTATATAAAATCGACATCTTTGCTGTGGGATGCTGGAGATGAAAAAAACAGCAGTAACACAAATATGCTTTATGTGCTACACAGAAGAAGAGGTTTTGCTAATTTAAAGAATATTTGGTTAATTCCATAGATTAGGACACACTGTATGTAACTGCATGATTTTATATACAGTTACTGCCTTTTTTATTAAGAAACTCTTTTAAACAATGTATTAGTTATGCAGAATGTATATCCAGTGTGTGTGGCCACAGCTCTGGTGACTAAAGAAATGCCAGTTACTTATGTTGTCTAGTTAAGAAGCTTATTCAATGAATAAAACACAATTCGGCAAATAGAAAAATTCCTAGGTAAAGCCTATTTGGCAAATCTTTGTCTTATCCCATACAGTGATGGTAAAATATTGATGTCTCATTTTGATATGTCAGGGAAACAATTAGGAGTGCACATGTGTGTGACATTACAAAGCTGTGTTAGTAATTTTATTTGGCAGTATATTTCCTGAGGAGTGCTTTTCTTTTGTTTTCAGTGATAAAAATGGGCACATTGGAAAGAGGAGCCTGAAAGAGTTACATGGTTAAGATCCACTTCTTAGTATTTGTTTAAACATCTGCACGAATCATGAAGTGCCTCTTGTATCCTAAAGTGTGCCCAAGGAGGCAGCCAAAAAGATCCCATGTATTCTAAATAATCATTTAAAAACAAAGCATTATGATTTGTAATTTAAAGTGCGAGGGGAAAATATTACTGTGTAATTTGGTACATTCTGAGAAATTTCACATGACAAATATAGTAGTGTGCTATTAAGAAAAGGAAAGGATACTATATTAACAATATCAAAACCACTTCTCTTCTGTAGATAATCCTCCCCAAAGCGTGCATTGACATACATACCCAAAACCACACATGTGCTGGGCCAAGTTCTACCATCATTTATACCCCTACAACTCCAGTGAAGTCAGCCAAGTTATAAGGATGTACCAAAGAGGAGAACTTGCCTGTTTCTGTCTCTAATCCCTTTCTAATGTTTAACATATGTGTAAACATGCCACAGAGACATTTGCACCCCTTGCTGTTTGGGCCATACCAAACAAAAATAATAATAATAATTTATATAATTATTTTCCCGTTATTTTCATTTTTTAAATGTTAAATGTTGCTAAAAGCTGGTTAGAGGTGAAAACTATATATATGTAACTATATATATATATTTCTTTCCTAATCCACCATTTTGCTTGTACTGCAGAAATGTGGCAAAATAGCATCTGCTGTTAAAAGAATCTTGGACAAACTTCAGCTTCATGCATTAAGTGGTATGTTTCTTAAACTATATGTGATTATTTTTGTGCATGTGTGTTATCATCCCACCCATCTAAGCTGTTGTGCAATCACACATATGCAGTCCTGTTTTAATTTTGAATGGGCTAGTAATCAGGCAGTGATCAAATAATTTGCTATTTACCGACTCTTTCTGTACCATTTACAGCAATAAGAGCTTAGACCTTTTGCTAAGTTTTGTGACAGCCTGTTCTCAGCCATTAGTCTTCCTGATCTTTCTGAGTTCTGACTGTACAGTTATCCATTTTCAATGATATTCATTTTAAAAGGTTAACAAACGAGAAGCTAAACCAACCATACAAATAACAGCCAAAAGAACAGTTTCCAAAATGTGTTGCTGTAGTGCCGTTTCCAATTTAATATTCAGACAGAGTAAAGCTAAAGGCCACCAAACCAGGTGGATAAAAGAGTTCTGTATTTTATGACTCATTCTTAGATGAAATCTCTTAAATATTGCTAATGAAGCCAGTTATCCTATACAGACTTGTAATGCGCCCTTTCTGAGGTGGTTCAGTTACATTTCCCTGTCTAGCAATTTACCCCAGGCCCCTATTAAATGAATTATCATGGCTCCTAAATCATCTCTGCGGGGGTTTCCTCTAATCCCATCAAGACACTTACACTCCCTTTCTTCCCTCCTAGTGACATAATGAATTATTATTTCATGGGGAGCTGTTAAAGAGGCCCCTTTGGAAGAGTTTAATGTGCAACACTGGAAAGGGGCGGCCGGCTGTGCTTGGAGAAAGCTGTGGTAGGTACTGTAGCCTGGGGCTGCCAAGGATCACAACAATGAAACAAAGGGCAACAGCACTGCCACTCCCACCCCTCCCCACATCCTTCCCTAAGGACTGAAGTGGAATGTCCCTCTTACCCCAATTTGGCTCCAGCCGTTCTTCTCCCTCCCTCTGCCTCCTGCCCTCTGGTTACCCTCCTAGCCAAGAAAAGCAAAGTGAGAGAGAATATAAATGTTTTCCTTAACCAGAGGAAGCACTGTGCTCACAAACCACTTGCGGAATCCATTAGGCTAATTTATTAAACACAATTTGCCTTCTGTGGCTGAGCTGTGTAATGATAAAAAACATAAATAAGGGAGAAAACAGCAGTGCTGAGCCATAGACCCTATGGACACATGGCCCTTAATCTTCTCCCTCACACTCAGACACTGCTTCTGTCTCCCCACTCCCCTCTTATTGCCCTGAGGGGTGTAGTTCATGAAGACACTATAGGAAATAAGGGAGTGAGACGGGTTCAACTGGGGGCAGGGGGCAGGTGACTGATCAGCCTGTAGTGGGATTCATTTCCCCTCTCTGGATGCTTTCAGACCATCTGCTCTAGGAGAGACTTCTCCTAGCTCATAAAGATGCTTCTGAATAGCATTTTGCTAAAAACCAGACTGTAGGTCTGAACAGACATTTTCCTAAGGAAAGATGCTTTCCAGACTGCCTAAAAGGGTGCTGTTGCCTAACGAGACTCCTGCCAATTACTCAGTTGGCCAGTGGTTTGTCTCTTCCTTATGAAGAAGTCTAATGTGGAATGTATGGTGCAGGGCTGCGCATGGAGTAAGTAATGAATTGAGGGCCTGATCCTCAGAGGGGTAAATCAGCACAGCTCCTTTGCCTTTAATGGAGCTGCACGGCTTTGCACTAGCTAAGGATCCTACTGAGAATTTACAGGCAAGAAATTATGTTTATAGGGTAACAAACACATCAAGGGGGAAAGGGAAAACATTTTATCATGTCTTACCCTAGCAAATGAGATGTGGTGATTCACTGGAGCCATTGGTCTCTAGTTATGTTTGTCTGAAAGATGGGAATGGGACAGTCTCAGCCGAGGCTCTCAGCCAGGGAGCTCCACCTGCATCGTTTGATGGAACCCAGTTTGTTGACCTTCTAGGCACTTTGCAAAGCCTCCCCTAGTGTTTTCATAAATGCAATACTTTGACTGGAGTGGGAGGGTCATAGGTTTTGTGGTTTAGGGAGTTTTTCAGTATTGACACTAGATCAACTTGAATTATTTTGTCATATGCTTTTAAAAATTGAATTATAGAAGCTAAAATAAATAATGAAAGATTATGAGGGAGTCATGGTCTTTCGGTGAACTACATCCGTCAAGCTCAAGTAGATACCTCTAAATATTACTCTGTTTTTAGATGTTATTAAAGCATGTTATTTTCCTGCTTGAAATGCATTTGTGGGGTAAAGGCTGCCCCACTGATTTACCACCAGCTGCAATTTTGCTACATGGAAGATCTGAGTTTGAGTCTTAAATTCTTCAATTGCATAGATTGATGCAGGTGATGTGCTCAACTCTGTAGACAAAGAATACGGCTTGTCCCCAACTGTTAGTGAGGTTGCCTGGGCCTGAATTGAATCATGTCTGTCCTGCTTGTGGTGCTGGTGATAGGAGGCCCATAAGGAGCAGTTGTTGTAAAGCAGGTGGGGAGAATAACTGGGGATCTCATCAATTCCAACTAGACTGAGAAACAACAGTGAAGCGAGAGGGAATTTTGTTCATGTAATCTTTTACTGAATGACCATAAATACTCATTTTAAATCTTTATGCTCTGTCAGGTAAAACTAGAGCTGCATGAAATGCTACAGTTTTGGTTTATTTTTTTTATTTTTGTTTGCAAGGGTTCTTAATTCATGAGATTGTAGGACTGAACAGTGACAAAAAGCTCAAACTAAAACTCAGCCAAAACCACCTAATTTTGCCTAACTTCAGGTTAGAATCAGGCAAAACCACCCGCAGTCTTTGGGGGATTGTGGATCTGGATCAAAACATCATAGCATGGTGTGATGGAGTGCCCCATCATGGGCTAGAACAAGGTTGAGCTAATTAGTCACATATATTACACCTGTGCTGTAATTAATTAATTGCTTCTCTGCCAGAGGAGTGGAACCAAGATAACTGAATGGACAGATAAGGTTTGTAAAATGGAGAGGGTTCCGGAAGTAGACGGACTCTTGACCCAGAGTCTGCAGGAGAACAGGCACCTCAGGAAGGCGCAGTCAGAGGAGCTAGTATGCCATGTTCGAGCTGAAGGAGATGACTCTGGAGTAGCTGAGAAAGGAGATTGAAGACAGATCCCAGAGGAAGGGCTGATTTGGTCAGAGACTTTGGATATTACTTTGAGCTTTTGTTAACCCAGAAGGAGGTCTGAAATAGAGGTTTCTCAGTCAGGGGACTGAAGTGTGTACAGAAGCAGATGGCCTACAGGGAGTCCTGGAGACCTCTGCAACATTGTGCCCTGGGAGTGCGCTGATAGTCAATGTGCACCATAACATATGGGCTCATCAGTTGTCCACTAAAATCATGTTTTTTGGCCCAGAATCATCAAAATGTTTAGAAACCTTAGACAATCTGGACTGAGTTTTGATTTGGGATAAAACCCCAAAGTGGACAAGTTTCACCTGATTTGAAATTTAATTCTGAAAGTTTTGTGTCACTCTAGTAAAAATGCATTTTGTCATGTAAATATTCTGCAAATTGAAAATTTCCCAGTAGACCATGTGATATGCATAATCTATGACAAAGCCTTGGACTGAGAAGCAGTTACGAAGATCAACGTTCCCTTGTTAAAATCTGTAACTAATGAAATTACTGTTTTTATTAAATATAATTGGAGAACAAAATTAAAAATTTCTCCCTTTTTCAATGTAAACTATTTAAAACTTGAGTCTATTGGGTAGTTTGGAGTGAGTGAACTGACTGATCATCAAGAAGAGAGACAAGGTGAGTGAGGTAATATTTATTGGACCAGCTTCTATTGATGAGAGTCAAGTTTTCAAGCCACACAGAGCTCTTCTTCAGATCTGGGAAACATACTCCCGCCATCACAGCAAAATGCAAGGTGGAACAGCTTCTTTAGTATAAGTAGTTAGCCTATATTGTAAGGGTCCGTTCAAGGTACAACTGTCCATTAATACCGCTGCAGTCATAGGACAAAAAGAGGGGATTAGAGGGTTACAGATTGTTGTAATAAGTCATAAATCCAGTGTCTCTGTTCAGTCCTTAATTTTTAGTGTCTGGCAGAGTGATGAATTTAAGTTCCAAGATTCATCTTTTGGAAGTGTTGTGCAGGTTTCCTTTGAGGATGAGGACTTATATGTCGCTTAGTGAAAAGTGTTCACCCACAGGTGATAGTGTGATTGTGTCTTTTATCATTTTTCTGTGAGAGTTCGTTTCAGAGCATAGTGATTGTCTAGTTTCACCCACATTGTTGTTATTGGGGCATTTATTGCACTGGATGAAGCATGCCGGGAAACAGCTGCACCAGGTATCTGTTTGCATTCACGAAGCAAGAGCAGCGCCGCTTTTGGGCACATGAAACTAGCAATGAATGGTGGGATCGCATCGTTATGCAGGTCTGGGATGACAAGCAGTGGCTGCAGAACTTTCGAATGCGTAAAGCTGCCTTCGTGGAACTCTGTACAGATCTCACCCCTGCCCTGCGGCACAAGGACACCAGAATGAGAGCTGCATGCTTGGTGGAGAAGCATGTAGCAATCTCAGTGTGGAAGTTAGCAACTCCAGACTGCTACTGGTCTGTCACTAATCGGTTTGGAGTTGAGAAGTCCATCATTGGAGTTGTGTTATTACAAGTGTGCAGTGGCATTAATCGCATTCTGCTACATAGGACTGTGAGTCTTGGAAATATGCATTAAATAGTGGACGGCTTCACAGTGATGGGAGTCCCTAGCTGTGATGAGATGACAGATGGCAAGCATATCCCAGTTTTGGCTCAGACCATCTTGTGATGGAGTACATCAATAGAAAGGGGTACTTCTCTATGGTAGTGCAGGTGTTTTTGGATCACCATGGGCGTTTCACTGACTTAAACACAGGTTGGTTAGGGAAGGTGCATGACGAACACATCTTCAGGAACACTGGCCTATCCAGGAAGCTATAAGCGGGTATTTTCTTTCCAGACCAAAAGATTCCAATGGAGGATGTTGAAATGCCCATAGTTATCCTGGGAGACGCAGCCTATTCCTTATTGCCATGGCTCATGAAGCCTTATACAGGGAACCTGGATAACAGCAAGGAGCACTTCAATAACAGGTTGAGCAGGTGACAAATGACTGTTGAATGTGCATTTGACAGATTAAAAGCTCGCTGATGATGCCTTTATGGCAGGTTAGACCTAAATGAGGAAAATATTCCCATGGTTATAGCTGCCTGCTTGTGCTTCATAATATTTGTGAAGTTAAGGGTGAAAAACTTCCCCCTGGGTGGAGCGCAGAGGCAGACTGCCTTGTGATTGACTATGAACAACCAGAAGTCAGGTCTATTAAAGGAGCACACTGGAGGGCCGTTTGAATCAGAGAGGCCTTGAGCAGCCATTTTGACAGTGAGCAACAATAAGGTGTCTTTGTAAATAGCACTGTGCCATGTTATGACTGCTGTCCAGCTTTCACTGTGTATCAGTGTGAGCTGCAACCACCATGTGCAAGAGACAAATAAAGATTGCTTATCTTTAACAGAGTATGTCCTTATGAAATAACAATTATTCACAACACACAAAAAGCTGAGCTAGAGGGGAGAAAGCTGTGAGGGGCAGTGTGAGCTATGCAAGGCAGTGGAGTTCAAACTGATGGCCAGAGTGGTCAGGATGGGCATTGTGGGACACTTCCTGGAGGCCTTTTTTACACAACATAACCAAATATGGTGTCTACACTGATGCTTTGTTGCTAAAAGTTTGGTGCCAGAAGCTCTATGCCTCTTGTTGAGGTGGTTTTATTTTGTCTCAAAATCGGAGGGAGTTGGGTCAGCAGAGGAGGGGAGATTTGCGGTGCATAAACCACTGCTGTTTTGGCACAAAAACCTGACTTTGGTTGACAAAAGTCTGTGGTGCAGACCAGGCCTTAGACTTAACAAATTGTCTCAATTTGTATTTAGCTTGGACGCTCTGGTTACCTTCCCCAGAGTTGAGGAAAAGCTCTGTGAAGCTCAAGGATATTGCTTCACCTACCTTGTCTCTCTCATATCCTGGGACAAACATGGCTACAAAAACACTGCATTCAATAATTTAAGCAGCTCAATATTACTATTATTTTCAAGCTGAAAGAGAAAAAAACATGGAACTTGCTGTTCATTATCAGTAGCCATTTCTTTGCCTTCAACCAGAAATAGCAGATAGGACTGAAAACTTTTTTTAAACTCAGTATGTATGGTCGATGACCTAGTTATTCTAAATAAGGAAAAAATGCCCAATCAGATACAAACAATTGTTTTACATTGGGTCAGCACCACAACTTTGTTTTACTTACTCTTCCTGCACCACCCAACTTTTTGTTTACATTTCCACTTCCCTTCCACATATTCATATAGGCTCATACGCTGGAGTCAGGCTTCTCTTTTGCTTTGACTACAAAGATTGTTGGTGGCTGGGATATTGCAACAAGCAATTCTGATAACTTTTTTTAGTATCTGGCCTTTGAATGCATTCTGAGTTTTTCAGCTGTAATTATGCATGGCATTAAAGACATGAGATGACCCGGTAGAAGTACTCAGGCCAATGTCCCATGTTGAATTCTCCATTACAAAGTGGTCTGTCATAATTTTAAAGGATATATAGTATGTTTGACCCATGACGTTTTGTTCTTTTTTTCTTGAATCTGAGATATAAAAATATCTGATGAAGGTGAGTTAAGTCCAAGTTCAAAGTTCTGTCATACACATGAAAGGAGAAACAGGTCTGGTAGCAGCAAAACCTAGGACACTTCAATGTCCTGATGATTTATTACCAGGGCAAATAGAAACATAGTAGACCACAATATCATTTATCATTTAATTATAGATCTCACTGAAACACATAGTCTCTGTCCTCACAAACAGTGTGGGCCCCTCCTTGCATTTCCCCCACAAAGAAACGGGACATACTGCCACATTTAGGAGAATTTCATCAGCTGTGTTTCCCAGGCCCTGCTCTATACCACCATATCTTTAGCATTCCAGCCTGGTTGAACTTTAGTTGTTCACTTTTCACAATGATAAACCATTTTCTCTTCCTGTCTTGAAATCATACACGTGGCCATAAAGATCATCTTATTTCTTTTCTCCTTCCTAGTCATTTTAGCTAGTCATAGGAGAAAAAAAAAATTAAGTGAAACTTTTTATTTCAATGTACATTTAAAACATAGAACGGACACACATTTCCACCGAAGCTGCAAGAGGCTGGAAAAAAACATGAGTTGCATGCAATAATACTCATATTTTGTTATATAGAGTCTAATTATCTGCAGAGCTCAAAATGACAAAAATATTGATTAATTAAGCTTCACAGTATCCCTGAGAAGGAGTGATTTGGAGTGACTTGCCCTAAATCTGACAGAGAGTCAGTACAGGAGAACTAAAGAATCCTAAGTTTCAATGCCATGTTCTGACCACACTGTCTAGCTCAGTAAACTCTCTTTAAAATATATTTAATGGTGCAAGGAGATTTAGGAATTGTGGTGATTGTGTGAGGTTGCACATGTCTGGAACATTTTGGGATGTAGAGTGCAAAGAGACTTGTTGGATGTAAGCTCTCAAAGCTGGAGTTCAGTTGGAGAAAGCTGATGCTAGAATAAAGTGGGGCTGGATGTGATTTGATTTTACAAAGAAAAAAGGAGGGTTCTCTCGCTGTGCTAATTGGATTAATTTCATTGTTTTTCCTGTTGTTCTAATCCAATTAACGTAACCTTAGTTAACTGAAAACACATAATTGGTTTATAGAATTTTGAGACACACATACATAATGTCTTTTGTTATAACATCAAATATAGCCCTAGGCATACCTGTTGTGACCTATCTGTGCCTAGGGTTGTCCACCTGAAAATGGCAAGGTTAGGGCAGGCTGTAAAAGGAGAGCAGTCTCCCAAACTGGTGACTAACACTGCAGTTAGATTCCCCGACCAGTCACAAACAATGCTTCTGATCCCCCACACAGGTTATCAAGGAGCTAAAAACAAGAAGTTGCACAGACCTCTTTATTGCATTTCAGTCTCTGGCCCCCCCAATTAGCACTAGGTCCAGTAAAGAGGTAGGTTATTAAAACTTTATTCTCTTTACCATAAATGTTCTCCTGATCCCCAAAGGGTCAGCCACAGTACCAATTCAATATAAGTTTGGATCTTACCAACCTGGCAGCCAATCCTTTAGTAACTAAACTACAGGTTTATTATAAAGGAAGACACAAATAAGAAGAGAAATGTTATATAATTAAAGCAATCAGATAATACAAATTACTTCAAAGTCCATATATATCAGATTCTTAGCAGAATTGTGGCGTTTTCAGGCTTGTACAATTCCTTTGATCATGAAGTACCTGGATGGGTCTATGTCCCTTGTTCAAAGCTTCAGATGTAGAGAAATTTTCCACTGACAAGAAGCAGGAATGAAGATAAGATGGAGATGGTGAAGCTGCATTTTATAGTCTCTGATCTGCCATGTGGCTTTTTTTCCAAACACAGACTCACAGCACATGGCGGGAAAAGGAACTTGAAGTCCCCCTGACCAGAGGCATGTCCCTAAATGTCCTGATAACTTCTTGGCTTCTCTCCCTGGGCTCATTGTAAAGGTAATGTTCTTTGATCAGTCATCAATGCTGACACTAATCTGACTAGGGGTATAACCCAATAGCACAGCACAAATGTTTGCATACAGATATATCACACACATCCATAATTTATTATATACCTTGACTTTAGCAAAGGTCTTTTGATACAGTCCCCCACAGTATTCTTATTGGCAAGTTAAAGAAGCATGGGTTAGATGAATGGACTATAAGATGGATAGAAAGCTGGCTAGATCATTGAGCTCAACAGGAGTGATCAATGGTTCAATGTCTAGATGGCAGCTGGTAACAAGAGGAGTGCCCCAGGGGTTAGTGCTGGGGCTGGTCTTGTTCAACATCTTCATTAATGATCTGGAGGATGGGTAGATTGCACCATCAGCAAGTTTGCAGATGACACTAAGCTGAGGGAACTGGTAGATACACTGGAGGTCAGGGATAGGATACAGAGTAACTTAGACAAATTAGAGGATTGGGCCAAAAGAAAGCTGACGAGGTTCGACAAGGACAAGGACAGAAACCTGCACTTAGGACAGAAGAATCCCATGCACTGCTACAGACTGGGGACCAACTGGCTAGGCAGCAGTTCTTCAGAAAAGAACCTGGGGGTTTCAGTGGACAAGAAGCTGGATATGAGTCAACAGTGTGCCCTTATTGCCAAGAAGGCTAGTGGCATATTGGGCTGCATTAGTAGGAACATTGCCAGCAGATCGAGGGAAGTGTGTCTTCCCTTCTATTTAGCACTAGTGAGGCCTCATTTGGAGTACTGTGTCCTGTTTTGGGCCCCTCGCTACAGAAAGGTTGCAGACAAATTGGAAAGAGTCCATTGGAAGGCAACAAAAATGATTTTAGGGGGTTGGAGCATATGACTTAAATAGGAGAGGTTGAGGGAATTGGGCTTGTTTAGTCTGCTAGAAGAGAAGAATGCGGGGGGATTTGATAGCAGCCTTTAACTACCTGAAAGGGGGCTTCAGGAAGGATAGAGCTAGGCTGTTATCAGTGGTAATAGATGACAGAACTAGGAGCAATGGTCTCAAGTTGAAGTGGGGGAGGTCTAGGTTGGATATTAGGAAAAAATATGTCACTAGGAGGATGGTGAAGCACTGGAATGGGTTACCTAGGGAGATGATGGAATCTCCATCCTTAGAGGCTTTTAAGATATGGCTTGACAAAGCCCTGGCTGGGATGGTTTAATTGGGATTGGTCCTGCTTTGAGCAGGGGGTTGGACTAGATGACCTCCTGAGGTCTCTTTGAACCCTAATCTTCTATGATTCTAATTTACAGTACAAAAATGATACATACACATACATAATATCATCATACTTAGCACATTATAACTTTTCCAGTGGTACCTGACATATTTTGTAAGAATCATTGCAATTTTGTCATATGGGTATTAACTAATATTATAAATGGTCACCCCTAATCCAGACAAAGTCACACCTACTTCAAGGCAGCCCAGGAGGAGTCAAAATCTGAAGTGCCATATTTGAAAAGAAGGTACTACTAAAAAAATTAAGCACTATTTTCCTTTGTCTTCCCAGCTGAAGAATCTCATCCCTGTCCCCATAGCTAATCCACAGTTTAATTAATATATTTTAAAAGAATCATGGTTTCCATTAGCTGTGCCTCCTAGTCTCCATTCTGAGTCATCAGTCCCTATGTTACAAAAGTGGATGAGGATTAATTTGGGCATGGCATTCTGTGGGCCATCAGTGAAGTCCAAACTAGGGTCATATACTGAGGTCCTTACTTGAGCAAAAATCCCATTTCAGTGGCAATTTTGGTTGAATAAATGCTGGAGGATTGGGTTATGTGTGATTTAAAAAATACATTTAACTTAAAAGGATATTTCTCTTCTAGTATCCCCTGCCAACAGTATAATTTCACCCACATGCACACTCTATCTCACCACAAAGAAAATTTTCTTAGCAAATCCATAATCCAGCTTTCCTGATGCTACCACAAAGTCACACCAATTTTTAACAGATAGTTTAGGAGCAGGAACAAACCATATTACTCAGTATTAATATCAATTCCTCTCTCAGTCCTGAAATGATATCCTGATCTCTGCTGTGTGAAGAACACACAACAATGAGATTCAGTTTTTTAAAAATTTTTTGGAAGTGTTCTGGCATATCAGAAAAATCAAAAGATAACATTTGAAGAACTAATCAGAACTCCGATTGTTGTGATGAATTAAAAAGGAAGGATTTTTATTAAAAATAATAGGAATTTTATTACAAAGAAAAACAACAAAGTTGCACCACCGGGTAAAGAAATTTGATCAATGCAAAGAAACCTAGATGTCTCCTATGGCTCTTAGGTAATTTCCAGGTCCCCAACACTTTTATGGTCTATTCCTGCAATCCTTAGGCAAAATTTCCAGGGAAGACCCAATAGGATCTTTGCCTGGGTAAAAGCTGCAGGATTGGGCCATTAATGCTTTTTAAAGCAGCTAAATAGCCTGTGTTGTTTTTAAATAGAGGCAAATATAGACTCGTACTGACCTAAAGCAATCACATAACCTCAGAGCAAAGAGGCAAGGTGAACTACAGTAGATGAAGGCCTGATGGGAAAATGAAACGATACTTTTGTTACAGGGCATTTTTCTCAGAGTCTGAGTTTCTGATGAACACTTCATGGCAGCTCAAATTTCAAAACATCCCAGTCTTAAGAAATGCTTATAATACTGCTTGCATAAAAAAAGCTTTATTGTTCTTCATGAGGCTTATAACTTGAAAAGTTCTTGTTTAAAATGATCTGGCGTAACCTCCCTCCCCCCGGCGTATTCTGATGGGGAAAGAGCTCTCTTTCCTTCGGTTGAGGTTCAGTTTTGTTGGGGGTTAGCTACTGGTTTAAAATTGGATTTTTGTTTCAAATTCTGTCAAAACCGTATTTTTAAATCCATGTATGACACCAAAATTGAGATAATGCATCCTAGATGAGGAGTATTTATTTTCTATTGATTTAGAGCCCATATAACAGGGTATTTAAACCCATGCCTAACTTTAAATACGTGAGTAATTCCATTGATTTCAGTGAGACTACTCATGTGCTTCAATTTAGGAATGTGCTTAAGTATCCTCCTGGAATGGTTCCTAAAGCAGAAAACTGGGAGTCTGACAAGATGTGTGACCATGGGCAAGTCAATTAGCCTCTGAGTATCAGTTTTTCCACCCATAAAATGGAATGAATGATATTTCCCCAATGCCAACCTTTATAAAATGCTTTGAGATCTTTGGATGAAAGACCGTATATAAATCCAGAATATATTTATTTATTTATGGGCTCCATCTCTTTACCACTCTGAGAGCTTACAACTATATTTTGAATACCAGAAAACTTAAACCCAATTGCAGTCATCTTTGTTATAACTCTCTCACTTTTATAATATTCAACTTCCAAGAAACTGTGGTATTACACTTCATTTGCCTTGTAAAAAATACCCAGTATTAACATTCCTCATTACTGCTGTTTCACATGTAACCCTCTTTTCTTTACCTTATACAAAACAGCCCTATTTCCAGTTCCATCACTGGTCTGTTAAGTAATTTGCGAAAAGCTAACAAAGTCTGGCTACATCCTCATAGCGACTGTTTAAACCCATTACTTTCTCTTTTAATCAAATCGCTGTTGTGTCAAAATATACAATTCTTGCCATGAATCTCACTGGCTTGTTACAGTTCACCGGTTGACCTTGAAAATGTTTGCTCTCCTAAGCGTCTTCTCTTCGGCCTCCAGCTAAATTGCTCAAGACCAAGCCTGATCATTTTTCTATACACAGAGAGCACTGATTAACATAAACAGAATAGCAAGCTTAACAGCAACAAACAAAAACTCGGTATGAGAAAAAGAAAATTTGAGAACTTTTCGTTGGAAAATGCATGATATATTATTTAGGCTAGTGTTAGAACTAGTAAAATTAGTGTTTTTATATATAGGTTTATATTTCTAGAAGAATAACCCCAAACCACAAGACTCTATCAACTGTACATGTATCACTGATTTTGCTCCCTTTTATTTTCCTTTCTCAATTCTGTGTCTGTAGGAAAATATCTTAAACCATGGAAGGGCCAAGAAGGTACATTGTAATATTGTGTAAACAGCCACCCAGGATTTTAAATGGGAAGTAAAGTGCCATGGGCTATTTTCATTGTTTAATGTATTAAGTAAATAAAAATGTATCTAAGATGTGGACACACAATTAGTTTTGAGTTATTTATCTGGAGTTTGTATGGTTTAGAAAAACTCCATCTTCTTGGCTGATGCTGTCCTAATGCATTTAACTTCAGCCATCAGCTATGATTAAACACCTGCTGTTGTGGGGAAACAAAGCACACTAATCCAATATGTATTTCTGACATCTTAAATATCACCCAGTCCCCTGACATCAGGCACAGCTTTTCAGCGGGATGGAATTCCAGAGCATATTTTTCTAATTTATGGATGGACAATAAATCAAAATTAAGCCTTGGGCAATGAAATATACATCAGCGCAGAATGAACTGACTGCAAACTAGGGCACAGAACAGCAGAGGGGAGAGGAATATATTAATGGAATCCTAAGCTACAAACATTGATGTGAAAATTAAGGAAGTTCCTATTATTTTATCTATAGGAAATGAAAAGATACAGGTAGCAAAGAAAAATATAAGTTTCTTACAGTGCTCTGCGGAATTTTCTCCTATTACTCAGGGTACCACTGTGTTAAAACATGACTGAACAAGGGGCAGGAACCTGGCATTTCCTCATTCCAAACCCATTCAAATGTCATGAGTTTGAAAATTCAACTGGAACTTTAGTATTATTAGTTTGTATTCTGCAGAGGGGAGGCTGGGAAATAAGGAGCAGAGAAGGGTGAGAGATTGAGAAACGCAATGAAACACAGGGGAAAAAATGACTGAGAGAGTGTACAGAGAGAAAAAGTAGAGAGAGAGAGAGAGAGAGAGACTAAAAATATGGCAGAGAAAGGGGAGAAGAGAAAAAACAAATTTAGAGAAGGATTGAAGAAAGGAGTTCGGGAAGGCCATAAATCAATGGTTGCCAACCTTTTTGGCTCAAGGGCCACAGAAATAATTTTTACAACCCTGAAGGGCCACCAGTCTCTGCCAGCAGGCCCCCACCTTCCTGCAGCCAGACAGAAGGAGTCTGTTTGCAGGAAGAAGCTGCATGGGTCCTTCAGCTCCCTGAGCTCTACCTGGGTCCCTAGGCAGTGGCTCCCTTCTGCAGCCAGGGGAACAGAAGATCACTGCTCCCCTCCCTCTGGCTCAGCAGGGACCCCAGAACCTAGGGACCAGGCAAAGCCCTTTGCCGTGCTCCCTGCTACAGCCAGGGGGAGGGGAGCCCTGATCTCCCCTCCCTTTGGCTGGAGCAAGGAGCCTGCACCAGTCTTTTAGCCCCATGGAAATGTGCTCTTCCTGGGTCCTTAGGCAGAAGCTCACTTCTGCAGCCAGCCGGAAGGGAGCCGCGGGCCACTTTGAAAGCCCCTGCGGGCCACTTTTGGCCCCCGGGGCACAGGTTGGGAACCACTGCGATAGAATGAATGTGGTATATGTCCACCACATACAGGGCACTAACCAATACTACCCTGAATATGAGGGGGGGTTATTTTCTGAGTGAAATCCTGGCCCCCATTTAAGTTAATTTGAGTTCTGCTGTTGACTAGTGGCACCAGAATTTCATCCCTGCACCTAATACATAACATAGGCTTCCTTTTAGCAAGAAAAATGTGTTCTGTTTTCTGTTCAATTTAATTTCTCCCAGGGAAAATACCTGCATTTAAACAGGAGGAATGAAAGCTTTGAGTTACTCCAATTAATTTTGTGAACCCAAAAACTAATCTGAGCGTAATGACCAGAAGTGGGTGATTGCCTAGCACTCAGGGCAGTAGTCTGGCTTAATGACTGGAAAAGAGGCAGCCAGGCCTAGTGGCATAACCAGGAGCCAGGTCATCAAATCCAGGGAGTGGGCTGGGGCCAGGGACCAGAAGTCAAGGATCACAGCAGCAGTCAAAAACTGGGTACGAAGTCCAGGCAGAGAGCTGGAGCTGAGAGCCAGAAACCAAGAGTCAGAGCTATGGTCGGAATATAAACACCAAATCCAGGGAGCAAGCCAGAGTCAAAGTGTCAGCTGGAGCAGGGACAGGAGCCAGGAGAAGAGACAGGAGTAGAAAATCAGAAGCAGATCCAGGGACAAGGAGCAGAAGTGGGGATCCAGAGCAAGGGTGAGGAGCAAGAAAGAAGGAAGATGAGAGCAGGAACGGGAAACAGGACCAGAAACACAGATGCAGGAATGGAAGGCTATTGAGCAGTCAAGGAGCCAGGCCTGCTCCAGGGTTTAATACTGTGCCTGCTGGAGTCTTCAGCCAATCAGGAGCCCAAAGTCATTAGCTGAGTGAACTGAGGGAAACGAGCAGGGTCTGGGTTCAGCAGTGTGTCCCTGACTCTGAAAGGTTCACAAATCTCCAACCCTCCACTAGATTCACCAACCCAAGTTCAAACTGCATTAAAAAAAATCACATAGCTCACCCTCTATATAAAATAATTATTGACATACTTATTAAACACAGTGGAGAAGTTTCCGTTATACCCCTTTAAGGTCTAAGATCCCAGTCCATGAAAGCACTTGAGCATGTGCTTAATTTTAATCACGTGAGTGGTCTCATTGACATTAGTGAGACTACTCAGGTGCTTAAAATTAATGACATACTTGTGGTTTGCTGGACTGGTATCTTAGTCCTTAAAGCATGTAATAGAAACTACTCAATTGTGTTTAAGTATCTTCTGTCCTTGCTTACAGATGCCCATGTCCCCTTGAAGTGAATAGGATTTGTAGACACCTATCTAAAGTCAGAATTTGTCCCTTAAGGAAACAAAATGGATATCTCTCTTTTGCGTGATGGGAAAGCATTGAAATCTTGTGGCTTGAGAGTTGGAGTCAGGAAAACTGGGTTCCAGACCTGGTTTGCCGTTGGTTCACTGTGTTGACTAGGGCTTAGCTTCTCCAGTTGTCCTGCTGATTTCATGGGCATAATGTGACGTTTAATGTCTGGTGTTTGTGAAGCATTTTCAAATGCTTGGATGAAAGATACTAGAGAGTGCACCATATTAATTATAGTATAGTAAGTATTATCTAAGTAGTAGATGAGAGGGGAGCATCTCTATACTGTGCTGTCCAAATGCTGATATTAACTTGATCTCCTAACTTCACTGAAACTTGAAACTGAAATCAAATGTTCAGAGCTGTGTTGTAACCTGAGATTGTCTGGAGTCCATAGCTATGTAAAGTGAAAAGCCCCCTCCTTTGTATGCAGCATTCAGGATAGTAATGATGACTGGTAATGGAGGCCCACATTTTTAAGTTTAAAATGTTTACTTCCGTGAGGCATTTTATATGTTTACTCTTTTTTTGTATATACCTAAAGCAAATCTAATTGCATCAAACCACACAATTTCTGAAATTTCTCTTAAGTCTACATTTTTAGTAAGACTCTACTATTAATAACAAAGAAAATGCTAGATGAAAAGAGTATAAATCTGGAACCGTTCATTAGAACACTCTCAAAAATAACACAATCCTCTTTTACTCCTAGCAATCTCTTACTCGTGATGGGAGCCTTCTGGGCTGCTCTGGGTATCTTCAGTAAAATGCCACTGGAGGGTGCTTTAAATATGATATATTCAAAGAGATGTTTTAAAACAATTTACAATCACCCCCTGAAACTTATACAGGTGAAGTTTAGAAATCTTAAAAGAGACATTAACATGAGTAATGGGGAATATGTAAACCAGATGAAAGATGTGATGGCAAAATCGGGTGGGTGGCAAAGGTGTTACCTGTTTTGGAGGAATGTTTGATCTTATTACTCAGGAGCATTTCCTAAGCATATGTAAAGATGATGTGAAACAGAGTCTATCGGACAAAAATGTAAAAAATGTGGATGAAATGGCTTCTTTAGCAGATGCCTTTCAGCAAACACAGGTATCTATTGTGAGTAAATTGCAGAAAGAGAGGGTTTAAACCTGGAGGTGGAGGGATCAAGACTCCAGGAGCCACTGAAGGAATGGGAAAAAGTCTTCTGTCTGAAGGTACCATCTTGGGAATGGAGGGAGGTGCGGCTAAGCAAGAGACAGATCCTGTTCTGGGGAGTGTAAGAAGTTCATTCCCTGGGGGGCCCAAAGGAAGGTATGGGAATCTTTTAGAAACCATGGAGGTGGTGGGTGAGGGTTCCTTTGACTCTGCAGCAGGGGAAAGCAGCATACCCCCTGGTGTGGAAGAGGTTAACACCAACTCCTGCACTGCAGCTGAAGGCAGCATCTCCTCAGGGATTGAAGAGAGTATCTTGCCTATCCGTGAAACATCTGTCCTGGCTGCTAGCTATGAGCCCTTCATAGCTAAACAGGGGCCAGATCCCACTCTAGAAAACATAGGGCAATGTGTCCAAGAGAAGAACCCAGAGAAGGAAGCTGGGGAAGGAACAGTGGGAGTTCAGGAATGTCTCCTTATTGGTCACTTGGAAAAGGGGACCCAGGACAGCATGGCTGGTTCAGCACCGCTAAACTGAGGTACTCACCCAATGACCCAGGTTTTGAGAGAAAACTATGTAACTAAGCTCCTGAAGGGGAGCAGGCACACAGCTGACCTCTCAGGGATGAAGGAAAGGGTGACGGGGGTCCCTCAATCCAGGTCCCAGTTTTTCAAGACACATACTACTGATATGGTTGTGGAAACTAGCTGTCTCTGTAAGACAGGATGCATTTCTTCCCAAAGGAATGCTTGTCTGTGAAAAAGCAAACGACCCACCAGACAGAGGGGAAGAAGGAAGTCTGCAGGCTGGTAAGATACCTTTTAGCCCAAAAAGCACAGATCACATCCTCTGGGGAAAGGGGGTGGGGGGAGGTCCCAGTGCTAGGGGTGGGGAATCTCAAGATAACTCCAAGAGGTGAGATGAATTTTTTGCATGGTCATAACCCTGGGGTTGGGGACCAACTACACAGAGGGCCAGCCATTATGCAGGATCCCGCTACAACTTTGCCTCACCAGATCCTGGAGTACCAAGACGCCTTTGGATTGGGGACCAATACTGAAGGGAACATTACAGGGAAAAAACAACCAGTAACTGAATCCATGCAGAGGTCCAAAAAGGGATTGAAAGACATAATAGATATTGAGCAACTGGACTGACTAAACAGGGGGCATGGTATCATAAAGATACTTGGAAATGCCAGCGTGTAATAAATGATTTGGTGTTATTGTTAAGTCTCATGAAAAAGAGTTTGATGCTAACGTTAAATCTTATGACACAAAATTTGGTACTTATGGTAAATTTTATAAAGAGGTGTAACATGCACAATGTTTGGAAAATGCTTTTGCACATGCTAAGAGGAGTAAACAGGAACACACTCTGTATTAAGTCGCCCTATGGCATTGCTGCTTCTTTGCTAATACCTATATCTTGTCTCATTAGGGAAACCATATCAAACCTGGTCTGCTGTGTGAAAGGGGAAACTGAAGCACTCCACCTGATAGCCTTAATGCCTAAATGCCAAGACACCAACACTCTACAAATGCTTGCTAGCAACCCAGAGAAGGCATATTGCCTCAACACTAGTCAGTGACTAATGCTCCACCAGTAAACTAAGGGAGGAGGCGTTGACACCCTGTGTCTGAGAACAACACCCCAGAAACTCCATATTCACCATGGTCATATACTTCTGATATGTCCTGTACAAAGTATGCCTTGTTTGGTATAATTTTAAAAGTCTTGATCTGCTAAACATTAATATCTTGTTGGATAGTATGTGCTACTATAATATGTGCAGTTATAAAATATTGTTGTAAATGTTATTAGAACAGGTGTGAGGTGGGAACCACCTAAAGCAGCTTTTCGGGTACAACAATGAAGTGGCCAGGTGTGCTAACGGCCCATCAAGGAAAGACTCCACTACTGGGGATTGCTTACAGTGAGACTTCACTGTAACGTGCACGTTCACAATAGGGCTTGACTGATCAGTGAGGATGACACTACAGGTTGCGAGATCTGATTGTTTTAGCAAACTGAAACAGAATACAAAAGGGGATGCATGACATCATCACTTGGCTTCTCTCTCCCCAACTCAGCACCTGCAGGATCATCTGGAAGACAAAGGGACTTTGATGCGGGAGGGGAGTCCCAAGCAAGAAAGGTTGCCCAGCCTGTGTTTAAGAAATGGTTTTTACCAGCTAACAAGGGTGAGACATTGTTAATTCAAGAGCTTGTTAGTGTGTAGAACTTAGACTGTGATTTTATTTTTAATTCATTTGATAACTGCTTTTAATCTCTTTACATTTGCCATTTATAATCACTTAAAATCTATTTTTCTGTAGTTAATAAGCTTGTTTAATGTTTTATCTCAAACAGTGTGGTCTCTAATTGGAGTGTCTAGAAATCTTAGCTCAGTAACAAAAGCTGTTTCATGTCTTCCCCACAATGAGGATGTATAATTTATATATATTATATATATAAATTTTATTGCAGTCTAGTACATGATTACAGAGCTCCAACCATCTAATCAATAACTTGGGGTAGTTCTTCTTCATACACACTAGGTCTCAGCTCACTTCTGAATTCCCTCACCCTCACTTCCAGGAAGGGTGTGGAAATTACTAAGGAGGACCCCAGTATGCAAAGACTTTAGGTCTCTCCTCCACCTTACAGTCCACCAGCCAAATCCCAGATCTCATTTACCTCTGGAAACTGGCCCTTTTAGATTTTATTCATGCTGGACAGTTGCAATGAATTAAACCTTATATTATCTCCAACTACTATTCCTATTCTTACTCCTTTCAATGTAAGATGTGCCTCCTCTGTGCTGCAAGGAAGGCAAAAAAACTTCACTGGAACCCTGCCAGCTTGACCGAATGGAAAAAATTCCTTCCTAATCTCAAAACAGCTGAGCAGTCAGACCCACAGCATCCTACAGTGTCATCTCAATGTACCTCAATTACAATGAGGGAGGACGGACAACAACCCTAGCAAGATGGTCCCTGGATGCCTGGGGGTGTGTCACCTCTGCTATTTCACCCATGACTGGCTAATAGAGGTGAAGTAGCTCCTCTCCCAAGCACACTCCCATGTGCATTCTGAGGTAGGAGAAGGGGTTAAGCTCCAGCATGTCTGGACATGAGCTGTCTCTTCCCTCTCTCAGGAGTTAGCCATTCCCCTACAGGTCTGACCAAACTTCCCATCTGCTGAGAAAGGGTGGGGCATTTGAATCTGAGGGATCTCAAGGTCAATACTTATTAAAATTAATGTTATTGACATGTTGAACCAACTTGACAATAGGAAAAACAATACAAACTCCAGATGCAGGGCTGTTTGGTAAAATCCTAGTCTGAGCACAATGGTCACTATTATAACCCCCTTGCTTGAATGTATTGAGTGTATATATAGCATCCACTGTTAGGGTACAAGGTGGTAGCGAATAGGACTTTGCTACTTTTGAAATCCTTAAAAAGAGAGAATTTGCAACCTGGGATTCTTTGCGTATCTGCAGCTGAAAGCATGTTAAAGGTGTCCTGCAAAGAAAAAGAGAGTTGCTATTTTTTTTCTTTGTATAATTCATTTAACAAACCCTGAAAAGTACATTCTTGCTTTTAATTTTAATTTTTTTTTACCTTAAAAACTCAGGTCTTGTCTATTCATTATTTTCTTAGAAGACTCTGTGAACAAGTAGGATTACGGCATCCTAAAAACCGCAGGAATAAAACCGAAGCAGATGAGAGAAAAGTAATTTTTACTTAGACGGCTTAAAACTGTTTTTGTCTGTTGTTGCTGTTAATGCCTCTGTGTGACAAACTCCTGTTCTGTCAAGGAGTCCTACAAAGACAAGCCTTGACATTCCTGATATTTGTAAAATAAAAAGCAATCAAAAAAAACCCTTTTTCCCCTCTAAAGGTGAAAAACAATTTTTAGGACTTCATCAATTTCTCCCCTTTTGTAGATCACCTCTAACAATGGGCATTAATAGTAGATACTCCTGTTCTTGTCCCCATCATCCCTGTTGGGATAGGTCAAAGGGATGATTTCTGGCCTTGCCTACCCTTGTCAGAGGTTAAATGTCCCTGGGACATAGCTTACCTACCCTGGCTCAAGGGGCTCCAATGAGGTTGAATTAAGAGACCATGTTTAACACTTCTCCATGTACTTTGAATTCTTATTTACTCCTTGCTTTGCTTTGGCTTTATTATGGTTGTTACAAAATTGGCTGTTGACTTAACCTTTTGGTATTTCTTTGATTTATGTTTTCTCAAGAAGTGTCAGCATGGACCAGTGGCATATTGGCCTAGGACTAAGGAGGCCTAGGTTCTATTCCTGGCTGTTTCACTCTAGACAAATCACTTCACCCCTTTGTGCTTCTGTTTCCCCTTCTACCTTTTGTATGTCTTGGCTATTTAGACAGTAAAGACCATCTTGTGCTGTATATTTGTATAGTACACAATGGGACAATTTTAGTTGGGGCCACTAGGCATCACAATAAATATAAACAATAAAAATAGTAAATAAGAATAGTATATTTTTCTAGATTTATTGCTTGTCCTACAGTTTTTGCATTTGCTGTTTTTGCATTACAACACTAATAGACTACATGAACTTAGCTGCTTTTTATTAAATTGCAGGGATACTCTTCTCACAGCATAAAGCTCAGATGGAAGATTTATGAGGTTAATAAGAACAGAGTGTTAAATAGGATGTGCAAGACGATTATTTTTATTCATCTGTTTATCGTATAAGAAAGTTGATCATCTTAGGAAAAAGGATGGAGCAGAGCTAACAAGCTTTGGGCTAGAATAGGCAATTGGACAATCTGGACTAAACTCTTGTCTTGGTTACACTGGGTTAAATTGGAATCAATTCTGTTTATTCAATCTCAAAATGATTATGAAAGAAACAAAGACGACAAGCAATAGTGGGTACACTTTAGCAGCTAAGTTAGTGTGTTAACTTACTGTGCTATACATGAATATACATGAATACTGCTTTGCTGCACAGATGGTCAACTTGTGCCATTTCTTTCATGGGCAGAGAAGAGTAGTCAAAACAACAAAAGGTGTAACAGAGAGGTTGGACACCAGGAAAGGAGTTTGACAAGGCTGTCACATCTGTTCAGTATTTGTAGTGAAATAATAATGTGCATTGCTGGCGATGGTTATCACGGTGGTATTAACATTGGCAGAAGGAGATGTAATCTCGAGTATGCTGATGACATTCTTATTGCTGAGTCTGTGATTTCTAGCAGTCGTAATGCATGTGGCTAAAACTCGTGCGGACTCAGATACGGAGAATGACAGCTGAGAAGCAGCATATTTCAGCAACATCACTGACTGGAAATGAAAAAGTCGAGCGAGTAAAGGAGTACTCCTACTAACAGTTCCTGGTATATGGAGATAGGCACATCCCCACGAACATTTAAAAGCAGTTTGTACTGGCCTATTCAGCATTCATAATAATGTAGCTCAGATAATAAAGGGTCTGCATAGGAAAAACATGTCTTAACATCTCTTCATTGAGTGAAATTCACCCCTCTGTAGAGGATCAGCGTAAGATCTGTGCTCTTCTTAAGACCCGTCACTGCCCTTTTAATAGCTTAACTGGGTCTTAAGTGATGCATGGGGCTTTTGTGGCCTCTTTTGGCTGGGGGGAATTTTACCCATTGTGTGCAAGTTCTAATTCAGAGTCAATTTCGTATTAGTATGAAACAGCGGTAAGCAGATCCTCAACACACAGACTTTAACCGAAAAGGAGATGAAGACCAACAAACACAGATGCAGCTACTGTCAAACTGAGTTAAGCCTGGTGTGATGATGACAATACGTTACCATGAGGAGAAAGTGACAACTGATTGAAAGAAAGTATCATGTTTCCAGAATCTTTTGAGTATTTGCTTCAGAATAACTCATTCTTTGTGTCTGGATTTCATGACAGATCGAGTGTGAAGGAAGAAGCTGGGATTCATCAGGGTTAATATAAACCTGCATATCTACAGAAGAAATTCTGATATACTGTGTGAAAAGGGAATTTACTGAAGAGTTCAGTGATACAGTGTGTTTCTGGCTAATTATCTTCCCATGCCTGAAAATTTCTAATGAAATTTTGCCCATCCATGGCATCTGATTTTTGGACAAGATCAACAAAAACGTGTGCTCTGTATGTATATTATATTATTTATTTATTTGTATTACAATTGCACGTAGGAGCCCTAGCCATGACCAGGACACTACTGCTCTCGCTTTACAAAGGCAGAACACAAAGATGGTCCCAGTCCCAAAGAGCTTTGAATCTAAGCACTTGTCTGCATGGCCGGGGTAAACTGAAGTTTTCAGGTATGTGTCAGGTACCGTGCAGTACGCAAGCTGCTGCGACAGTGTGCATATGGTGCACCTGCTCTGTCGTTCAGTTTTCACTGTGTGTACACATGTACTAAGCTGTGTACTAAGGCTGTGGTATTCTTGGAGGATATCCCTGAGATATTGATCCACCCCGAGCAGTGTGCATCCTGAGATTTATTTATTTATTTTTTGCTATAAATGGTGGGATGCAAAGTGGAAACAAAGCAGGTTCGAATTTTTTTTCAATGCCATGTTTCCTTGGTATCCACTCCATACTTGCTTTCTGGGTTGGCTAGCACCATTTTCAAATTGCTGTCGGCCGCTTTGGAGCCAACAATACTGCACCGCTATGCTGGCACTCGCAAATACACAGATGCTGCTTCAGCTGTATTTTAGCACTCAAAGCCAGACAAATTTGACTGTGGACTTGGCCCATTGCACCACTGAGGTGAGTCGATGACATGGCGGCAGCAGCAAGAGGAGATTGAGTGGTGGAAGCAGCAGGAGGAGGAGGAGGAGGACACCGAGTGGTTGATACTTGAGGACTGGTTCTCGGAGCAGCTTCACACTCAGCGCTGTTTCTGGGCTTGGGAACCAGTATGGAGGGGTGGGAAAAGATCATTCTGCGATCTGGCTTGACCAGCGGTGGCGAGAATTTCAGCATGGGGAAACCAAACCTGTTCTGAGATGTGCTGAGCTGACCCTGGAGCTGCAGCAATAGCATACCAATGCACAGTGCTACATACCCAGGGAGAAGCAGGTCATCGTGGCCATCTGGAAGCTGGCCATTCCTGAATGCTACTGATCCACAGCCAACCAATTCAGCATGGAGAGTTCAACTGTTGGAGCCACTATCATGCAGGTGTGTCATGCCAGGGAAAAGGTACTGGCACTCTGGGTAAAAAAGCTTAGTAATGACTATTGAGGGATTTGCCTGCATGCAGTTCCTAAGCTGTAGTGGGGCAGCTGAGGGGACCCATGTGCCTATAATTTGCCTTTCTCCCATCACCACCACCGGGGAGGGAGGGCAGAATTTATCATCAGAAAAGGTTATTGCTCCATGATATTCTGAGGTCTGGTTGGCCACCATTGCAGGTTTACAGACATAAAGGCAGGAAAGTGCCCCTGGTGCTGGGATCTTGTGGAGCTCAGCTCTATTTGCGTTAATGGAGAAAGGACTATTTGCCCCCAGGATCACGATGGACATGAATAGTGTGGAAGTTGCTCCAGTTCCCTTGGGAGACCCAGCTTATTTGCTTCCCTGGATAATGGAGCCATTTGCAGGCCACTTGGACAGAAGGAGGAACTTTAACTGCCCACTCAGTAGTGGCAGAATGAGAGTGCAGAGTGCATTTGGCCACTGAAAGGAAGGCAGTGCTGTTTGTGAAATGGATTGGAAGTAGGGGAGGGGGGAGCAAAGTGCCAGCAATTATAGCAGCATGTATTCCACACAATGTCTGTGAGAACAAGGGAGAAAGCCTAACTGATAGGTGGGAAGCTGAGGTGCAGAAACTTGCTCGATGGTTCAAGCAGTCAGCGAGGCATTGAAACAGCTGGAACAATATTGTCGGGGAATCTCAGACCTGAACATGCGCAGTTGTACATCCAGTCATTATACCTTGGAGCGGTGGGGATTGGAATGGATTGTGAACAGCACAATCTTGTTTATGGGTGGTGGAAGTGGGACACGGTAGTAATCCTTAGTTTAGCTTGTGTCTCTGCCAAGCTAAAATAAAGAGGGGCAAGCAGACGGCATGAGCAGCATTGTGCGTGCCCAGAGAAGAGACTAAACTAATTTGATTTGCAGCAAACATAGTCCACTTTGTAAGAGAACTCCAAAGTTTGTGATAAATGTTGAGTTAGTGTGCTGTGATGGATTACACTATGTGTACGCAAGCATTTTCAAAGCAGATTAACTCAACCCAGTTTAAACCCCTCCTGTAGCCAAGCCCTAAGTGTGTGCGTGTGTGACCGGTAGCTGTGTATATACACAGACACACACCAAAAAAGGGAAGTGGGAGACTATTTAACAGGTCTGAATCATTCTGCATCCTTTTAAAAGGGAGGCATAGACCCTAGTTCTTACTGATAGGTCTCTATTACAGTGATCTAATAAAGAGCTAGAAAGGTTAATGCATCGTAGACAGTTTTATACTCTTGTCTTATTTTATTTGCTACAGCACTATCTGGAGTTCTTTAAGGATTAACAAGCTAATTAAACTCCTGCTCTTTTCTGCTTCCTTTTGTCTATGGTAGAAATGAAGATATTTTTGTCGCATTGTGCATATTGCTTACAATATTTATGATTTGGAGATTTATAATGCAAGAATTGAGGTTTTCCTTGGTTCTGGTAGTATTTCTTGTCATGCTCAGAATGCTATGATGTAATATCATGTGTGCTCTCTGTTACTAAGATTACACTCAAGATTATTCCTTGGAGGATAATGTCCTTCTGAACATGAACTTGTATGTGATACTGTAGTTGCAAAACTGTATAATCAGATTTTATTCCTAGAGGCATAATTGTGAAATGAATCCATAAGTGAATTAGTAGACTTTTTATTTTAAAAGGACTTTTCAGTGACTGTTAATGTGCCTGTTAGATTAAAAAATACAGTACTCGTTTCCAATTCATACAAATGTCATCAAGGTTTTATAAATCAATAATATCCAAGTGACCAAATTCTGAGAGGGAGCTATTATTTTACTAAAGGGTTTATTCAGAAAAACTGTGCAACCTATTTTCTTCAAATAATATCCTGAGATCTACGAACTTCCCTTTCTCTGGTAAGTCGGAAAGCTTTTTTTCTCACTTTTTCTCAGCTTTTCTATTACCTACCAAATGGAAAAGAATAGGTAGGGAAAGGTTGGGTTTTATTTTAAAGAGCATGTAATGGATATTTGGGGAAAATCATCTGGTTTTACACCAGTGTAACTCTATTTATTTAACTGGAGATGTTGCTGCTTTACACCAGGGCAAGTAAATCAGAATCTGCTCACACACTCTCTCCTCTTCTCCCAATTAAGCTATGCCTCAGAGTTGTCAGTCTGTTGTTTTGAATGGGTCTGTGTGACTCAGATTCCTTCATTTCTAGATCAGCAATTTGAAGTTGGCCTAGGTCAGCAGCTAGGGAAAGTTGTTTCTAGTTGACAGCTGTTCAGGGACCTATGTGCACTGAGTTGGTGATTTCAGTCCAGCTCCATTCAGACAGGTAGCCTAATCACAACTAAAATTGGCATTCGTGTTGGCAGTTTCAGCATAGAGGCCAAGGCTGGAATGAGCATGGAGACAAACTAGCTTCTCCCTCTTATGTGTTGCCCATCCAGGTCAGAATGAAAGCACATGGCCTGAGGCAATGTGGGTTTGGAAGCTTACATTGCTAGTTCTTGTCCTTTCCTGGATCTGTGGATACATGACTTCCCTTTCCAGGACTGTCAATCTGGCCTCTTTTCTGAGCACTAAAGTCACTTAAAAATATCCTAAATGGAGAAACGGGGATGGGGGAGTAAACAATAATTAAATCTGTTGTTTCATTTCTAATCCTCTAAATACTCACTATCTGACCCAATTCAGCTGTTTAATAGAAGAATAACTTGGAGCGTTTGTTTAGGTAGGATATCAGTGCATAAAACAGTTCCAATATCAACTACTATGGGAAAACCAGTTAAAGAAAAGAGCAAGCAAATTGTGTTCAAATTTAACAGTTAATTTTCAGCAGCATTTCTAGTTTTCTGATTTATTTTGCTTTTAAGCTTTTTATTTATTTCTCCTTTACTTCATTTTTATTGTTTTTTGAATATTGCAACAAGTAAACACGTAATTCAATCAGATGCCATTTTACATGTATAGCAATAAAAGTTTTGCTTAGCAGAAACCTGCAAGGAAATCCATTCGTCTCTCATAGGGACTTTCCAGAATTGAGTATTTTACTACAATCTCTTATATTTCCTCCCAGAGCTATGTCTTAAGGATAAAGACAGTGTGTATTGAAGAGGGCAGGGAGACACATAACAATAAACAGCAGCAACAAGTAGTGGCCACAAAGAGACCATCAGCAGTAAGGTATAAGGAACAAATAGCGCCTGGTGTTTTGATACTGTGGTGATGGGTGTGTCATAAATGTATATATAAATCTACAATAGAAATACATGATAGCATGCAGAAACAACATGTTACAATGGGATGTACCTAAATGAATGCCTCTAGGGTGCAACTCAGAAAGCCTTTGACCCTTGTCTGACTGCTATTTGTTACCTTGTGTGACTGGGCATGGCCTAGATAGGCTTGGCCTTCCCTGCCTGGTCCACCCAACTTTGGAAACATGACCAGCATGGGAAAAGAGCTGGAAAGCAAATGCACTTGGGGCTCATTAAACTGAATGGTCCAAGTGACATGAATAAAGGGGGGGGCCCATTGGTTGGGGGAAAGCCTAAAGACATCCTTAGAGCAGACTGTACACCCCTGCTTACACCTTAGATAGGAGAAAACCTTCATTTGAATCTAGTTCATTCCCCAGAAAGGCAAAAAGTTTGCTCTTTACCTGTTTATACCCAGGAAAGAAAAGGAGGGGGTCTTGGCTTGGTCTGTGAGCTGCTCCCCCTGCTGGTGAGGGAGGGCTGCAGCCGATGCCACACATTCATAATAGTATAAGAGAAAGCTAAGTAGATATCTCATCCTCTTGTAATAATCAGCCATTATGCTCATGTAAAGTAAATAATTAAACAACCATATGCATGAACCATGAGAAATAGGGTATGAAAATAACCAGTTGAGGGAAAGTTGCATGTTCTGAGGATAAAACATCTTTGGTTGCAAATGAAATGAGACCTTTCCTCAAAATTCCTACCTGAACAAGGCTGCTGTGCATATACAACCCTTTTCCCTCCCCTTAATTGTCCCTTTTCCATTCCTCCCCCACCTGTTCCTTCTTCTGCACCCTCCTATTGTCTCTCTTCCCTGTCCCTGTTTACGCCTTGTTCCTTTGCCCTCCATTTCTCTCCCTCTCTTGCTCAGAATCTGTTGCCTTACCTGCCTCCTCTTTAATTTTCCTTTCTCCTCCCTCTGCTCCTCCTGACTTATCCCCTTTGAAGACCCTTCTGAATGTACTTTAACATGTCATGAGTATTAACCAGCAATTCCAAAAGAAGGGGTAAGAGAAGAGGAAAAAGAAGCAGCTCAGTGTTACTGTCCGTTTTTAACTAATTCCTGCAGACAACCCTGAATTCCATAGTGTTCATTACAGCTGTGAAATCGCGATAAGATGAGGGTGCTGCTATATTCTCTACCTTCTCATCAGTTGTTGCTGTATACATGGATTGAATGTTGAACAGTCACACCACTTTGACAAATCCTAAATTCCTGACACTTTCCTTGAAAAGACAACTTGAGAGGCCAAGATAGACCTAAAGAAAAAAGCCACACTTCTCTCCTAGAAAACAAACTTCTCAGCTCAGTTAACCTACATTAAAACCCAAATCAATGGGCTCACCTGTTTACACTGGCTTTTAATAAATTACCATCACAATCAGGCATGGTTTGCATATAATTTTACCGAGTTACCTACTGGAGTGATTTATATAACCGTTGCTTTTAAATTGACCGCAATGTGTCAGATGTCATGGCAATTGGCACCCTATAAGTGGCTAATAAACTAATTAAAATAATTCGTTAATTTCTTGCGCTTGAACCCTGTGAACTATATATAACAAATAACATATCCACCCACAAAGTGTTAAGATCACATTTGCTGAGGAAGTCTTTTTATAGTCTGTCATGGGAGTTGGAAGATTGCTTTTAAAAGAAATGTCATTCTTGCCATTGGCTCTTCTTCCTCAAAGTAACTGAAAACTCAGTGTGATAAAACATACAGTCATGTATTTGTATGCACACCCATGTTAACTATGAGAACTGCTATGGTATTGGAAGGGTCTTTATCAAACTGACCAAAGAAAAGTGCTAGATTCTCCTGTTGGTGGTGTAATGTAGAGAAGGGGCACAATTGCAGTAAGGCTGTCAAGAAGAAAAGCAGCTTAGTTCTTCCACTGTACAGTTCCTCCGAGACTACAATGCAGGCACTCAGCTTTGTTTAGTAGAAAAGGCATGACCAAAGAGAGGAGAAGGAATCAGAAACAGACAGTCTACACAAGGTTTAAGGTTTCCTTAATTAAAATGAGTCCTGCTAACTACAGTAGATCCTTAAAACCTCTTTAATTTTAAATTGTGATGAGGAATGTGAGGCAACCCTTCTTGGAGCATGGGTGTGCATACATGTGCATGGGTGTTTTACTGCATAATGATGTTTAAGGTTCTAATTTTGGCCTCAATCCAAACAGTTGCTTTGGATGGACAGACCCCTGACCCTGCAGAGAGCGCTACTGAAGTCGGGGGGAATGCCAAAAGGGGCAGAGATCTGCCTGTGTGGAACAACTTGTAGGATAGGGGCTGGCATGATCCCTTTTGATCCAGGCAATGGCAGTTCATATATGTTTCATATATGTTCATGTTCATATTTGTTCACACATGAACCTTCATTTCTTTCACTACATGATTTAAAACTTTTGACCAGTTACTACCATAAGTTGTTTTTTTCAACTTTACGCCTAGCTTTTATTTCCATTTATTTGAATGCTTTTTATTTTTTAACGCTATAAGCCAACGGTGCTCTTTGTTGTGCTGTGTTGCCATACATTTGAAGAGTATTCCCTAGAATGAAATTACCAACCTTAAAAAGGCTCTGAGTAGCTCAGTACAGATTGCAGCTGGCAAGCTGCTTGAAAAGGTACATGCCAACCCAGGCTTGCCCTTGTTCAGTGACTTTCTTAGTCCACCAGCCACACGTCTTTCATCAAGACACCCACTGTGGTCGAGGCTGCCACACCAGGAGGTGACAGCAGAGTCTCTGTGGTGGAAAGACTGGTGCTTAACTCCAAACCACCAATCAGTTCCTCGTCACAGACTCTATTGCCTGCCTGCCTAGCTTTGACCTGCCACATTGTCAGTGGGCCCTTCTGAACCGATTCTGGACTGGGCAAGCCAGCCAGCACCCAATCTTTGAGACAATCCAAGCTGCAGCTGTGGTGCAGATCAAACAACGATACACATTATCGATGAGTTCCTATTAACCGAATTAAGCGGTGGGCTCCAAGAGCTCCACTTGTCCACTAAGGATGCTATTGTGTGGTGTGGTGATGATGCAAATGCTAAATAAACAAAACAAAACAAATAAATAGAGGCCACTGAGATCACATCATCCTAGTGCTGCTCTGCTCTTTTCACTAGGTCACAACTGAATGCCAGGTTTTTATCATTAGGGCTGGGCAAGCGGGGAGCTGCCTTGGGCACCACCTTTCAGGGAGCACCACATCACTGTGCCATTGAAAATATTTTCTACCTGGACATCAAAGACTAGGTCCAGCCCTATTTATCATCTTCTTTAAAGCTTTCCATGGGACTTACCCAAGTTACTGCTCCATCCTATGTGAGCATTATTAATGCTATTTCTTTCTGATGCAATAAGCATATAGACTGAGGTTCAAAGTGAGGTTTAGGCCTCCTTTTGTGCTGGGTGCTGTACCCAGACATAATGAGACAGTCCTTGTCCTGAAGAACTTGCAATCTAACAAAGAGTGAGAGAAAGGAAGAATTATTAACCCTATTTTACAGATGGCAAACTGAGGTACAGAGACAATAAGTGACTTGCCAGGTCACACAAGAAGTCCGCAGCAGAGCTGGGATTGAACCTAGGTTTCCTGAGTCCTCCTCCAAAGCCTTATGCACAAGGCCATTCTTCTGCTCCCAAGCACTCATGATAGCTATATTCTACTGGGCTAATGGAACTTTCATCCTCAAGGACAAAACCTATGTATGCAGGAAACAGGGCTATTTTAGCAACTGTCAATTTCAGAACAAAATGTAAAATCTATTCATTTTACAGAGACTTGCCACAATAATCCCACCAAAATCACATATTAAAAAAACAAAAGTCCCCACAGAATAGAAGAAGGAGACAGAAAAAGATATTCACAAACATAAATTTGTAAAGTAGTCCAGTACAATAGGAATGGAAATGATGTAAGAAGACAGATGATGTTCTGCCATTATAATTTAATTTGTTTCAATACACTTTCTGTTCAACTTTCTGTTGCCGGTGTTATCGCTTATCTAGGAAATATTTATTAAATTACTATTCAAGATTCCTTTTGCTTGTCTTACAATTCTTTCTCTTCCTGGTCATATTTGGGAACATATTTCAAAGTTCTCCTAAAATAGATTGACACAGTGCTCTTTGAATCTTGTATTGTGAGGTTTTATGAATTTCCAAAATAGATTTGTGGTGACAATAGGCCTACATGTGGAAGGCAAAAGAGATTAGGTTAAATTAAATTTGACTATCAAACACTTGTCTGTAGATGAGCCTGATCCTACCCCTCCTGTTTATGTAAATATGAGCAGCATTAGGCTTAATAGTTATACCATGTAGAAAACATCTTGCATTCCATAATACAAGGGATGACTAAAATGAAATAAGAGGCCACACATATAAAGAGGATCAAAGGAAGTAATATTATATGCAGTGTGTAATTCCATTGTGAAACTAAATGGATTTGAGATATAAAGGAAGAGAAAGGTCAGCATTGGGCTTGAATCTTGACCTTGTCCTTTTCAGCTAGGAAAAGAAAGGTAAAATTTTGCAGTCCCAGTAATTTATAAGATTTAGGAATGGTATTGAAGATTTATTATATTTTCACTGAAATTTGAGCTGGAATACAGAAAATGATCAAAAATAATTGATTCTTCATAAGCAGATAAATGAGCATGTTCATATTTTGTGTGTTCATTACTTACAACATTTGCACATTTATGAGTAAGTATGGCAGACCTGTTCTCATGCATTGATTAGCTGCATGCTTTTTCAGTAACTCTTTCTGTCATACTTACCTGCATTGTACTTTTGGTCTGTCACCTAAACGATTACATAACTGTTAATACCTTCCCTTTTGGGGAGTGAATTTAGTGTTTGTGACAGGTGCCAGACTGATAGCCCTGAAAGCTGAAGTTCTTTGTGGAAGCACAGAGCAAGCATAGCACAGGGAGAAGCAATGCAATTGTCCTTACACTGCCTTGGCAAAATGCCTCGATCCTGTTCTATCTGACACCACCAGTTTTCTGCATCAGATATCCCAAAACAACCAGGGGCCTGATTGTTCCATCAATTGTACTGACATCAGTGGAAGCTACCTACATGTGACTGATGGGTTAATCAGGCCCATGCTATCTTGTTATATCCCCTGTATTGCAGCTGCCCATGACTCCCAACAGAATGGGGCTCTCATAACCAGAGGCAAAGTAGTGCCCAATCCTGTATGCCCTTACTCAGAGGAGTAAATCTTTTTCATGTGAGTAGTCCCCATGAGTTCCATGGGAGTACTCTTGTAATGGTATAATTGTCATATGGCTTGGGTAATCAATGTCTCTTATGAGGCCCTATGTTTTCTGTGAATGGGCCCTTCAGATCCCTTCACTTTGTAACACCTTCCCTAT
>ML675629.1:40016305-40048805 GCA_007922155.1 Mesoclemmys tuberculata
CACACAATATTCCAGGTGGGGTCTCACCAGCGCCGTATATAACGTCAAAGGAGATGCTTGAGCTGCTGCAGCCCATACTGTAACTGTTACATACAGGATGTCAGTCTCAAGTGCTCTCAGTAAAACACCTGTCAGAAACAACATTCACTCCATAAATAATGGTGATTTTCTTTTTAACTGCTTAGGAAAGATGCATAATGGACTGGAGACTGACATTCTAGAGTGTTAGCTGTGTCCTGTATCATTACAAAAGTTACATTCTGACTAATATACCGAGCAAATGTGTCCACTTCAGACACCAGTAGAACCTGACATTACAGTTCTGTGAATAAGTTGGTTTGACTGTTTGTTTGTTCTTTTAAAGCGATTATTAAACAAGGATCAGGCAGCTAGCAATCTGTTTGCATTCAGTTTGGAACCATAAGCAGTTTACCTCCTTCCTGTTACGTTTAGTATCACAGTTTTTGCACTAGTGCTTGATAGCATTGATTAGTTTGTGCTATGCTAATTTTTAGCACAAGGAGAGAATTGATTTACTTCAAGCTTGGTATATCTTAGCACTGAAGTGGAAATAATTCCATTAAAAATATGGAAAATGAGCAGTCACCTTAACAACTGAATAAATGGCTTGACATTTGTGGGGCCAAAATATTTGATAGATAAGAGGATTTTTGTATTACAAATAAATCATCAGCCCACCTGTTACATAGCTAAATTTGGGAACATGAATAAAGGGTCTTCCACAGAAAGAGCAAGAATAATAATGACCATAGATCCATATGTGAGAAGTTCAGTGGCTGGTATTTCCTTGAGCCATATGATAGATGCCAGTGTGGTCAGATGGTGGTCAGTGTAATTCAGTCATTTCTAGAGCAATTGTTCTACTCAGCGGGTCATGGATTCTATAACTGCCTGTTCCCTTCCCCAACATTGGGGGAAGACCCTAATGCAATGCTGCCTGTTAGCATTATTTTGCACCATTCAAGTGTGTGAAGTGCTTCACATTGTAACAAGAGGACAAGGTCTCTGCACCCAAGAGCTTGTATGAGGCAGCAAAATGGTAATGAGAGTATGGTGGAGTTGGGGGAGGAAGGACAGAAGTTACACCAATAAGATTCATGGCTATTCAGCAAATAGTAAAGCCTGGTGGAACAAAATATCATTTTGAAATTTAAATCAATTCATATAAAAAGCTACATGGGGGTTGCATGAGCAACCTTCAATCTGGCATTTCCTAACTTTTGAGTGCCAGACTTTGCAACCTTTAGTGTTTTTTAACGTAGTTTTTTAATGCAATTTCTTACATTTTATAAAAACATAAACCCTTCTGCAACCTTTTTTTTGTCCCTTTCTGTTGCTATCCTCCCTGTCCCAGGCTCTGGTTTCTGTTCCTGTCCACAACCCCCACCCGTGTCCCTCCTGCCCACCATCTCTTCCTCGCCCCTCTGCTTTTGAGTCAGGCTTCTTCCTCCTCCACCACACTGCATGAGTACCATCAGGGAAGCAATGAGAGTGCAAAGAGACAGTCTCCCTGCTCTGAGTTCCAGTGTCTGCACCACAGCAGTTCCTAGAAGCCAAGGGGACCAGCAGTTGGCAAAGTCCTGCTTGCTGTTGGGCTGCAACATGTTCATGTGCCCTGTGGGGATGGAGAATGAGCCTGGTCATGGATAAAAGCTGTGTGGAGATGGAGCATGCCCTGAGGAGACAGTCTTTTCAGATAATTTAGCTCTCAAACTCTTGCAAACTTTTACTGTACATCTTCACACTGAGATTTTCAAAGGTTTATAACTTGGCCAGATGTTCACAGGAAAGGGAAAAGACACATCCCTGACACCAAGGCAATCCCCTACTGCCAAATTTCAAGTCCCTGCTCCAAAACATGGAAGCACTAGACTCATAGACTTGAAGGCCAGACTTAAAGATCATCATGGTCAACTGCTCTGACTTCCTGCACATCACAGGCCACAACCTCACTCACCCACTCCTATAATAGGCCCATAATCTCTGGCTGAGTTACTGAAGTCCTCAAATCTTGATTTAAAGACTTCAAATTACAGAAAATCCATCATTTACATTAGTTTAAACGTGCAAATGACCAGTGCCCCAGTCTGCAGATGAAGGTGAAAACCCCCAGGGTTTCTGCCAATCTGACCTGGGGGAAAATTCCTTCCCAATCCCAAATATGGTGATCAGTTAGCCCTTGAGCATGTAGATAAGACCCACCAGACAGATACCTGGGAAATAATTCTTTGCAGTAACTCAGAGCCTTTCCCATCTAGTGTCTCTTCTCCAGCCAGTGGAGCTATTTGGTAATAGCAGGTGAGAATGGGTCATGTGGCATTCTAGGCAATCTCATCATACCATCCCTGCCATAAACTTAGCAAGCTCAATCATGAAACAAGTTAGGTTTTTTTGCTCCCACTGCTCCCCTTAGAAGGCTGTTAGAAACCTTTGTCTAATTTCAACCCTAAGCTTATGGATGGCCAGTTTATCACCATCTTGGGTCAATATTGGCACTTAACTTAAACAACTTCTCTCCCTCCCTGGTATTTATTCTGTTATATTTATAGAAAGCAATCATGTCTCCCCTCAGTCTTTTTTTGGTTAGGCTAAACAAACTATGCTCTTCGAGTCTTGTCTCGTAAGGTAGGTTTTCCTCTGATCATTCTAGTATTCCTTCTCCGTACCATCGTGAGAAACTGACCTGACTTTGCAAAGAACAGTGAACATTTTCAAGGTTATTGCGAACTGTTATGCCCAAATGAAACTGTTAAGCAGAGAAAGAACCAAAGTGTATCTGATTAAAAATACTTGTTGAGGCACAAAGACAGAACACTTGGGTAAACAAACCAGATTTGTTTGCAATGGGTGTACAGGCAATCAAAACACCAAGATATCCAGCACAAAAGGTGGTTTGTTATGTATAAAACAGAGGCAACCTTTTTTTAGATTATTGCTCTCAGTGCAAAATACAAAGATGCCAGCCTTCTTAAGTAGGAAGTGGACTATATAAAATCTGTACTTACAATCCATTTAAATGTATTTTAGTGATCACCACTAAAAACAAGTCAACATTTGTGAACAGTTAGCACAAAGTGCTATCTAAGATACCAATTTTTCCTTTATATTTACAGTAGCAAATAACTGTGTAGCATCTATAGGCCACTGTTGATTTTTTTAAATCACAACTGCTGTATTTAGTTAAAAAAGAGTCCTGTGTTATGTCTGCAAATCAAACTGATTTATTGCTCCAACCCAGTTCTCTACAGATGCATATTAAAAAAAATCCCAAAACCCACACCGCATACATTGGATAAGCAATCAATAATAGTACATTTTGATATTATCCTGTCAGTTAACTATACATTTATTAATTTGTATATAATGGTAATAGAAAATGGCATGAATAAATTTCATTTTGGAAACACCTTGTTTCTCAAATCAAGGAAGTGACCAAAATCAATTTCTGACTGTATTGTTTAAATGTTAGACTTGACACAGTTGATATGACTATGATTATAAAGATAGCTTGCCAATCCTGTTTTTCTTTACATACAATAAAAAATTGCAGACAATCTCTTTCAACCTCTTTTTATACAAAAGAAAAAAAAATTACTTTAAACAGATGAAATCTCCTTGTGAGTTTTTGTAATAGAAACTGCAACTTCAAATTTACTTCAATTTAAAATATACATACATCTGTGTGTTAGGTTACAAAATGTTTAATTGTAAGTAACATAATGTTTGATAAACACACACATTCTGACAAATATCTGAATGGAGTTCAGTTGTATTCAATGATTTGTTATTCTATTATTCAGTCTTTAGGGAGAATGAGTCCAGTTTGAATTTCAGCATGGTTTGCTTCAGAAACTAATATCCAACAAATCATTCTCATATCGTAGTTGAGCGCCTTAACCACTCAGCCACCACACCTCTTATATACACAGTGGCTGAATAAAAAGATCAGTTGTCAAAACAGGTATACCTGTTTTACACCAACAAATCCAATTAAATTGCAGCTACTACTACAGCATTAAGTTGCCTTCCAGATGTGCCTTTTTCTGTGTAATCAGGATAGTTCAGCACCTATGTAATATGCCTTTTTAAATTTTTTATTGTGTGTTACATCTGGATTGAACACTGTCAGGGGCAGGCATTAACTGTCCTGCTCAATTGTTAGAACCAAGCTGAGGGGTCAAGGAACCAATGCTGGAGGCCCAGGGTCAGAGCAGAAGTCAGGAACCAGAAACAGGAGCCAAGGATCAGAGCTAGAGTCAGGTACCAGGAACCAGAGCCAGGAGTCAGAGACAAGGGACATAGCCAAAATCAGGAGCTGGGAACCTGAGCCAGGGGTCAGAGGGCTTGGAGCTGGAGTCAGAAGGTGAATGCAGGACCAGAACAGGGGAGGAACAAGGCTAGAGCTAGTGAGATCACAACTATAGGAAGAAGCATTGGGCATTTGGTCACGGAGTGCTGGAGCTTAAAAGCAGGTCTGCTGGCTTCCTTCAGCCAATCAGATGGGCCAGCCAATCAGGTGATCCTACCACAAGCCAGCTGAGCCCATTAATCAGCCTGGCTGATCCTCAGGCTCGGCTGAAGGTGCTCAATCTTGGCAAACCCAAGCACCTCAGGTGAGCTCTGTGGACTGAGTGGTGAGTTGCAAAGGGCCAAAACCAGTAGCCTTCACAGTAGCTGAGTCTGTGACTAGGTATTCTTTTCCTCAGGTCACAGAGTGGCCACACCTACCACCTATGGTGTGTCCCAATCCTGTTCTCTGGGGTGCTAAGTCCCCATGGAGCATTTGATCCTAGAAGCCTGCCCCTATGGAGCAAAAATACACTAATTTAGGACAGATTTCCCCCGAAGCGAGCATGTGACTGGGGGTCTCATTTGAACCCAGGATGCTTCTGATGCTCAGCCTTTAGCTGTAACCACTGAATCCATAAAGTTAAAAGGCCCGTGTTGGTTTAATATTTTGGAATAATTTATTATTACATATACAGTTCTAGCAAGCATAATCACCATAGAATCTGGGCAGTATAGAAGATTAAAAGGCTAGGGATATGGGGAGGGCCCAAGACCCCTTTGTTAAGACCCCTTAGTTAGTTTATGCTTTGACTGTAGTCACAGATGTTCTATGATGCAATCTAAACAATTACTTAGGGGTACTCTAAAACTTACAGTGACACAACTGTATTTGTCCAGCTGTGCCACTGTAAGAGCACTTGTGTAACCATGTTATGTCGACAAGAGAGTGCTCGCTTGCTGACACAATTAACCAACTAAATGAGTGGTGGTAGTCATGTTGGTGGGAGATGCTCTCCTGCCAACATAGCACTGTACACACAAGTGCTCATGCTGGCAAAACGTATGTTGCTCAGATGAGTGTTTTTTTCACACCCCTGAGCGACAAAAGTTTTGCCTGCATTAGTTCTAGTGTAGACAAGGCCTTAGTATCTTTTTGTTCAAGTGGTCCTATGCTAACACTACATAGGAAACTGAACCATGATGCATCTTCAGTCTTGAAGGAGCATTTCCATAACAATAGCTAGGCCAGTGTCATTTATCAGCATCAGGCCATTAAGAGCCATTTTAAAGCAGCCAGAGCAAAGAGTATGATAACTAGATTTACTGAAGTCATAGGTAGGGTGTTTTGTTCATGGATTCTAAGAACAGAAGGGACCATTCTGATCATCTAGTCTGACCTCCTGTTGAACACACACCTTAGAACTCAATAATTCCTCTTGAACTACAGCATAATTTTTACAAAAAAAGCCAATCTGGATTTAAAAATTGCTAGAAATGAACAAGTTGGTAAATGGCTCCAATGGTTAATTAGCTCAATGTTAAAAATGTATGCCTTATTTCCAGTACGAATTTCTCTAGCTTCAACTTCCAGCCATTAGAGCATATTATACGTTTCTCTGCTAGACTGAAGAGCTCGTTATCAAATATTTGTTCCTTCTGTAGGTACTTATAGAATGTGATCAAGCCACCCCTTAATCTTCTATTTTTAAACTAAATAAATTGAGCTCCCTGTGTTTCTCACTGTAAGGCATGTTTGCTAATCCTTTAATCATTCTCATGGTGCTTCTCTGAACCCTCTCCAATTTATCAACATACTTCTTAAATTGTGGGCACCAGACTGGACACAGTATTCCAGAGATCGTTGCACCATTGACAAATAAAGAGGTAAAAGATTCTCTCTACTCCTAGCTGAGATTCTCCTATTTATGCATTCCACGATTGGCATGAGCCATTTTGGCCCCAGCATCACAGTGGGAGCTCATGTTCAGCTGATTGTCCCCCATGTTTTGAGTAGGGGATTGGACTAGATGACCTCCTTAGGTTCCTTCCAACCCTAATCTTCTATGATTCACAATTTTTTTTTCTAGTCACTGCTTCCCAGGATAGTCCCAATCTTGTAAGTATGGCCTACATGCTTTGTTTCTAGAGGAATACTTTTATGTTTAGCTGTATTAAAATGTGTATTGTTTGCTTGCACCTAACTTACCAAGCAATCCAGATCACTCTGAATCTGACCTGTCATCTTCATTATTTACCTCTTCCCCAAGTTTTGTGTCAGCTGCAAAGTAGTTTGAGTTGACAGTGAGGTTTTTGGCACAGACACATAGATCTATTTGGTTCTGGACTACAGATTCTTGAACAGAAACCAATACCAGTTAAATTTAACTAATGATGTCTTCTGGAATCTCCACTTGTTCCTTGTTCAGTCATTCCTGTCCCTGCTCTACCTCTGAAGTTGCTTTTGCTGCTGTCAGTGGTAGAACAACTTCTACCGTAATTTCACAAGAAATGTAGAAAGAACTGGTGTGTGGTGTCTAAAAGGGCCTGATTTTCAGAAGATGTGGAGCATCTGCCTTCTTAAAATTGAGCCACCCCTAAGGTGCCTCAAATTAGGTATCCAGAATAACTAGCCATGTGTTAGGCCTGAAGTACTACTATCATTAAGACCACTGCATATATATAATATGATGCAATATTATAAACATTATACATAAACTAATATACATTTAGTAATATATACTCAAAATTTAGATAAATCATTTCACAATATGCTAAGCACCTGTTCTCAGATACATAAGAACATATTACTGTTTATCTTGAAAAATCTGGTAATGTTCATGTAGTTGCTTAATAAAGCCCTAAGACTATAAGAACAATGAAGTTTAACACCAAGGTCCAAGATATAAGCTTGCCTTCTAGTGGGTGTGGACCAGGGAAGGCAATATTAACTCTGGTAACACTGGAGACTGGTAATGGAAATTCTTCTTGAGCTCAGGTGTTAGCGCTAAAAAACTAGGAAGGGGTAGTCAGAACGAAGAAGGAAAGCAAGAACATTTAGAATGATTTACATAAACTAGGAGCCAAATTCTGCTATCGGTGACATGGTGTAAGTCCAGAATAAGGAGCTGATCCAAGGCCTATTGAAGTCAATGGAAATATTCCCACTGGTTTCAAAGGGCATTGGATAAGACCCTAATTGCCCTGGTCTGTTTTCTTACTGAGGTTGTGGTTTCTGCTGTGTTTGTCAGATCTGTGAAGTTTACACAACTGGAAGCAACATCTTATAACAGTCACCGATGAGAAGATTGGCCTCCAACTTTCATTTCCTCAAATTTTTTCCCTAGATATAATTATATACCTTTCTAGGATAATTTATTTTCAATGTCCAGAGTATGTAACAGAAGAAAGATGGGGTGCTAAAATCTTAAATATATACATATTAGGAGGGCTGAGGGAGGAAAAGGCCAAGGACTAATAGTGAATCCATAACTTTGGAAATTCTACTTAGCATTTTGCAAGGGCTGAGTAAGGCTACATCTGGAATACTGTGCATAGTTTCAATTGCCTTATTACACATGGATATTCTAGGAACGGAGAAAGTACACTGGAAGGTCACTAGGATCACACAGGAATCTTAGTTTGTCAGAAAAATTTTCTTTAGCAAATAAGAGAGTAAGGGGGAACCTCATTAAAGTATGTACAATTCCAAGGGGAATAGACAGGATAATTATTTCAAGGCTATTTGAGCTAGCGTTGAACACAAGAATAAGGGGGTACCAACTTAAGATAAGAAAGGGACTTTGACCTGACCTAAAACAAGAATCATAGAGCTCTTAGAAAGTCATTATATTTCAATTTTTATATTTTTCATGTGATGCTTTCTTTTGGTGGTTTTTACTTTTCTTCTTTTTTAAAAAAGGATTCATTATACAGAATAATGTATTTTTTAAAAGTAGTAAGACAAGTATTGGGGGGGAGGAGGGAGAATCATTATGTGGTGCAGCCACTAATCCAAAGGAAGGGATGCATCTAGATGGTGGGTCTTTATTCATCTTAGGCTCTCTCAGTAGCCCCATCATTAAGAAAATGTGCACATTTTAGTTTCTCTGGTTACAAGCCCAATGTCCTTCCCGTGAGTCACATAATGACAATTAGAGGCATATTTCTTATTCCAATGTTGAGAGACCATTTTCTGGCAGTTAATTAAGACTCCTTCCCTAGACTCAAAGGAATTTCAGTTTCCTTATGTCTTAAAGAAAAATCTTAAAATAAAAAGATTTTTCAGGGAAAAGTGATATCATGACAAAATGGGCATTTTATGAATTATTTCATCTGTACATCTGTATTTTTTTAGTATCTGAAGAAGCTTCTATAAGACTTAAGGTAGTTTGAATACCATTTCTGTGTCTGTATTTGTGAGATAACTCTCTAAAACCAAAATTCCCATAGATAATGTAATGTTTTAGGGAAAATCACGTCTGTTTTAGCAGCAGGTGGTCAGGTGTAAAAGGAAAGGTTATATGCTCTCCTTAACATGTGTCATGGCATAGGAGAAAGATGTTCTTCATGTCTACTGTCTTGTAATTATAGTCATGATGATAGGGAGTGGTAGCTTAGGGGCATATTCCATCCTTCGTCTTTGTGTAAAACTCCCTTTAACTTCAGTCGGAGTTGTGTGTGAGGGTAAAAAGTGATCGTAATATTTTGTATTGAAGACTATTGGTGAGTTGTTTGTATTTAAATCTTATACACACTCCTCCCTCCCCCCAGAAATAGATGGTGCCACTTTGTGTTTTCCTTTTTGGGGGGAGGGGAAGAACACAAGCAAAGCTGAGGGATAAGCAAAATAGGTGATAGTAAGATAAGTGAGAGCCTTCCTAACATCATGAGAGTAATGAAAAGAGACCCAGAGCTTCCCCTGCAATTGCTTTCCAATGAAGATGGATACTGGTAGCTTAGAATCTAGTGGTCAATGGCTTTTTCCTTCTTTTCAGTTGTTCAGGGCATAGAGAGAGGAGATAATTGTCGTCATGTCGTGAGCTGAAAAGCTCTTCACTTGTAGATGCACTCTTTTCTGGAGACTTATGGAGACTTGATTCTCCACTGTGCTAAGCAGAGCTCGCTCTCAGTGGAGAGGAGATGCTGACTGGGAGCAGATCAGGATCCCTCTTCTCAGCCATCTAGCCCAGTGTCTAAAGCTTCAGGGGGCCAGGGTCCCTCGTGGACTTTACACCGGTGGAGAACTGAGCATAGCAGAACCTTGCTCAGCCACAGCACTCCCACTCCTTCCCTGCCCCACCACACAAGAGAGGGCACTCCGGTGTAGGAAGCAGCAGTTGGGTTGCAGAGGCTGCAGAAGAAAGCTGTCCCCCACCAGCTTTATGGCAGTGGAGATTCCCTGATATAGGAGAATGCGCTTGCAAGGCACAGAGTGAACTTGGCAGACCTGATTATCTAGTCCTTGTGTGTCATTTTGTACAGATGCAGCTATAACAACGATTGTTTTCTTCAGACAAAACTACTCAAAGAAGTAGCCCCTTGCCCAGGAGCTCTGGTTGCACTGCCTGCCTTTGAGCTAATTGGTATCTGTATGAAAAGGATACGTCACATGCAGGATTGGCGGAATTTTTTTTTAATATAATTTTGACAGATAATATTGATGTTTATTGTTAGGTATTTTTTTTTCTACTTTTATATCCTTTTTAAATTTTCAGAGTTATGCAAAATTATGGGGTTTAGCCGTTAAAACACAAATTGTCAACATCACATGGCAAAATACACAGCGACAACAAACTCTTAAATCGCCCTCGCTGCCTGGTACCTGGCCCCTGACTTCTGTGCCTGGTCCCCCTCCGCATTCTTTCCTCGCTTCAGCTACTGGTTATGGCACCCGGCCATGGTCTTGGCACCCAGCCCCCACCTCAGCCCCTCGTCGTGGCATCTGGCCATGGTCTTGGCACTTAGCCCCCGCTGCAGCACCCGGTGGTGGTCTCAGTGCACAGTCCCCACCTCAGCCCACAGCCCTGTCCTCAGCCCCTTGACTGCTCCCAGCTGCAGCCCTCAGCTCCAACCTGGGCCCTGTTCCTGACCCAGCCCCAACTGAGGGGGACAGGAGGTGCAGACGGGGTAAAATGGATACGGGGTAAATGTCTGGGGATCGCTGTTCTAGAGGCATGCCTACAGAGTTGGGAACTAGGAAGCCTTTGGTTCTAATCCTGGCTCTGCCAATGACTTGCTGTGTGGTCTTGAGAAAGTCACTTCACATCTTCCCCTGATTTTGCCACATCAGTAAAAATGGGTATGGGTATTTTTACAGTACCTGCCTCACAAGGCTGTTGTGAGGATTAATTAGTAAATGTCTGTACAGGGATTTGAATACATATATGCTATATAAATGCTAAATAGTTATTATTAAACTCTGGCACACATTTCTAATGCTCACATCACCATGGTATGTGCCATTATTTTTCAGTCCATCAAGGTTAATAGGCTTTGCCCAAAAGGAAAACTTGCCACTACTGCCCTTCAAAACTCTGTTCAAAAGTCTTTAATTGGTTTTGTGTTGAATTGTTACTGAAGATGTAAATTCTGTTCAGTGATAGCACTCTATGCAATTTAGTTGGAAACATTCTTTTAAATAGCAGCCTATCAAGGTTTTCCTTCCTTCTTTCATACTTTTTCCAGCTCTTCAAAAATCAGAGAATATTTAACAGGATATTCCATATTTTGCACTGTTCGTTTTTTGTTTTTTGGGTTTTTTTTAAGAATTTCTGAAACCACTTTACAGTTGCCAAAGTACTATCAATGTGACACCTGAACAATCCTCTTAGTTCTGTGGGGATCTAAGTGATGCACTTGGTTTCCACTTCTCTGTATATTTCCAGTGCCACTACTGTGAGAATAATGGGTTTATAGCTGCAGATATTTAAAAATATGAGTTATTTAAAAGGGAAAGACATGGGTGAAAGCAAATTGTTTGTTTTCAGCCAGAAATAAATAAGGCATGGACAATCGCTTTCTCATCTACGAGTGAGTTTTATTAAAGAGTTAGAGCAAGCTCTGGTTTACAAGATATTCAGAACCATATGTATGCATTAATTAAAGGAATGTGGAGGAGGAGGAGGGGATCTGAGAAAATAACAAAGCAGCAGTGTATGCGTGCAATGATTTTTCATTCTGTTTCGCTTCAGCTCTGCCCCTGCAACAGAGGATCTAATCAATCTGCCGGCTATTAAGTTTGTTAATTGATAATGCATACTAATTAGGCTGTGCGCAGTTACTTAAGAGACTTTGCTAAGGTGATTGTAGGCACAATTCCAAATGGAGTTTAAAGTATTCTGTGTGAGGTTAAAACCCATCAACCAGAATAGATGGATATTATATTATAACAGAAGGCACAACATACCCATAAGTATTTAATGTATTGCACAGTTAGCCATTGTTTCATATTTTAACTCTACCAAACAATTAAAAATATAAAAACAGCCTATAAAAACTATAACTAAATCACGGATGTATAAGTTGTGTGTGGGGTGAGAGAGAGAGAGAGTGCTGGTTTACCATTATGGTAAATATTTATATTAATTTTCACATTTATATTTGGGAACAATAGTATGTAGCTCTGTTGCAAAGGAGGAGCAAAGCATTAGGAGACTGCAGACTAATCTTGCTTTATGAACACTTCAACAATAAGCCATGTAAAACAGCTATGCCTTTCTGCCCCCATTCAATAGGGCAATAAACCAGTTGTAGCAGGCTAACACCAAAAGCAAGTCAACTGGCAATTTGCAATATATACATAAAACCAGATCTATTTATTTATATAGTTAATGTATTATTACAACTTAATCATTTCCCTTCAGTTTCAGTGCTCTTGTACATGCTGCAGTCTGAGGTGCTCTTGGCCTTCAGGGGCAGGTGGAGGTCTGTTCTTATATTTTAATGGTCTCGGGTCTTTTTTTCCTTTTCTATGCATCATATAAAATGAAAGTTCTCTGCAATATAAATTTGGAGTTGGCAGGAGCTAGTGATGGAGGTAGTGTGCATTTAATTAGTGAATGAATTGTATTCCTACAGTGTGACCATTGAACCTAGCATCCAATCCATACTGTTTTATTTTAACTATTTAGAGATGACTAGATACAGCAACTTGTGTGGAAAAAATGGTCTTTAAGTACTGCATAGTTTGAATATAATAGAGAAAACAGCTAGACACCAGATTTCATGTCTTATGTGGTAAAATAAACTTACCCAAGAAAAGCCTTTGAGATGGAAGATACCATTTCCAAAGAAGCGTTGTTTGAGTTAGGGTTTATCTGGCTGCATATATTTAAGGTGTAACATTTATGGTGATGGTGCATAGACAGGAATAAAGGGAATCTGATAATCACAAAAGCTCTAGTGCAATGATTAGTTAATATTTGCAAAGTACTTGGAAGGTAAAAAGTGCTATAAAAGTGCTAAGTAATTTACAGGTAATTATTTGTTGAGCACCACCAGTGACTTGATGCTGAACAGAGCAAACAGGAGAGGCAGGACTGGATTTAGGGGCAGGTGACCCAGGCGACTTCTTGGGGAGTGCTGGGCTCGGGGTGTTGTTTTTGTTGTTAGTGACAAAAGAGAAAATAGAATGTTTGAAGTAAAATGTTTCAGATATTCCATATGTGGATTCATTTTTCCACCAATCTCCTAGAATGTTCTGGATCTTTGTAGAATCTTGTGGAACCTTCCAGACTTTCTGAGAATTACATTTCCCTCAAACTTCCTACCTTGTTGTCAGCCATGCTTTCAAGGGTATATAAGGGGCAGGGTGTCACCAATCAGTCAGTGAAATACAAGAATGAACTGAAGTGAAGTGAAAGCCCAGCTGCAATATTGTGAACCTTATTTTACTGTGTAATTGTGAAAGTGTACTTGTGTTTTAAGACTTGAAGATTGTAAGTAGTGACTAATAAAGGATGTATTTAATGAGAGGCCAGAGATATCTATCAACCAGTCAATCAATCTATCATTTAGCTGAGGTTAGTCCTGCTTAGAGCAGGGGGTTGGACTAGATGACCTTCTGAGATCCCTTCCAACTCTAATATTCTATGAACCCCTATCTACGCAACAATATAAAAGAAATACTGTTACTTCTTTTGTCAAGCTTAACATGTAATGTTTGATGACTTTCTAGAACTGCAGAACATAGATTTTCATTCTTCCTTGTACTGTCTGTTTTTCCCTGTAGAAAATAAAAGATGCCCCTGAAGGCAGCCTTGAGGAGCTCAGTATAGGAAACGAAAAGCTCAGTTGCAATCTAGTTTGCAGCAAGGGGCAAATTTGATGGGACAAGATCTGACACAGAACAACATAGACCTGCTTTAGGCAGTAGTGATCATCCCAGTGCAGAAGAAATTGAAGAGCAAAGTGTAAATGATGGAATCCTATTACTAAGGAATTAGCATATATACCTGAAGATAAAGAATGGAAATGTGAGGAAAGTAATGGAGAATTGTCCAGTTTTTCTGGCGGCATAAAGGAGAGCAATAATAAAGAAGAATGTGGGTCCCATAAAAAAGAGAGTAATAACAAAGAAAAATCTGATTTACATGAAAAGGAGAGAAATGATAAAGAAGAATTAGCCTCACATGATGACAAAAAAAGCAGTGAGGAAAACCGCACACCACAAACAGATAGATCAGATCCTGCTTTATGGTCTATGATCCTAAACTCTACTGATATTGATCATACAATATAAATATTTTGAACGGGCCAGGCAAAATTGAGGCTATGACGTTTCCAGTAAACAAGTAACAGTGACACTTGGAAGTGCATCAGCGAAAGAGTGCTTGATAATGGTGAGAAACTGAATCAATATTGGCTAGTTTACTCGAAATCAACTGACAAAGTGTTCTGTTTTTGTTGCAAAATATTTCACAAGAATGCTAAATCGTTGCCTGTGCTTTTCAGGTACAATTCCTGGCATAACTTAGCTGATGCTCTGAAGCAACCTGAAAAGTCACTCAGCCATTTTATGGCCTACTCCAAATGGATGGAGGTCGAGTCGAGGCTCAAGCTGAATAAATGCATAGATGCAGGAAACCACACATTATTAATGTAGAGACCCAGCATTGGAGGAATGGGCTTGAGCTTCTGATCTCAATTATCCTCTTTTGCAAAGAATAATTTGGTTTTCTGGGGCACATCAGATAAGTTGTTCATTGAATATAACAGTAATTCCCTCTGTTTGGTAGAGCTTCTTGGGAAAAATGACAATGTCACGTGTGAGCAACTACATCGAGTAGTTCGTAAAGAAGCTATGGACCATTACTGCAGCAAAACAATTCAAAATTAATTGATTGACCTTGTGGCAAGGAAGGTGCTTGATATCATATTGATGCAGCTCGACAAAGCAAAGGACTACGCCGTAATAACAGACTACACTCCCAACATTAGTCACAGTGAAAAGATGTCAATTACAGTAAGATTTGCTGATGATGAGGATGGCTGTGTCCAAGTAAAGGAGCATTTGGTCTGTTTCCAGTCTATGGATGACTCTACTAGCGAAGGCCTAACAGAACTGTTTCTGAACATTTTGAATGAGAATAAAATAAAGCTTCATGTCTGCCACAGCCAAGGCTACAACAATGGTACGAAAATGAAGGGAAGAAACAGTGGCGTCCAGGCAAGGATCCTTGCACTGGATCCCAGAGCTTTCTTTGTGTCTTGGTGGCTGCCATTTCGTCAACCTGGTTCTGTCAGATGCAGTGTCATCTTCTTTAGATTCAGTATCTCTCTTCAGAGGATATATATCCTCTTTTAATCATCAATGACCAGGTGAATGATCCTCATGGACAATGTTACAAATTTGACTTTGAAGCCACTATGTGACACCTGCTGAGAGAGCTGCATTGACAGTGTAAGGCCAGTGAGGTACTAAGTGACTGAAGTTTATGACACCCTGATGGAACTGGCACAGTCAAGTAAAGCCAAGGCTGGAATCCGACACGAGGTGCAAAGCCTGGCAAACCAGATCACTGACTTTAAATTTCTGGTATCAGTTGTGGTTTGGCATAATATCCTGTTCAAGTAAACTTTGTAAGCAAGGCATTACAAACTCAGTTGATGTTGTTTGATTGGAACCACTACTTCTTTGATGAGAAGCTGTCTTGATTTTGTTGTGGCCTACAGAGACAATGGATTTGAAGATGCCATCATTGCTGCCAAAGAAATGGCAGAAAACATAGGAGTTGAGCCTGTCTTCAAGGAAACTCATATTTATTGGAAGAAGAGACAGATTGTTTACAAAAGCAGAGATGAGATGATGGGAAGCTTGGAATCAAAATTCAAGAGGAAGGTTTTTTTGCTCCCTTTGTTGACATTGCTTATGTGTCCATTGAAGAAAAATTTGGACAAATGGAGCACCATGAAAAGATGTGGGGAGTTTTGTATGACCTCAGTAAGCTGTTGGCGGACAGGAAAACACTCTTGAACAATTAAAAGGACCTTCAGTGGACTCTGACACATGGGGAATGTTTGGACATCAGTTATAAAGGCCTTAATGTCGAATTGGACAACATCCATCACATTTTGCCACATGAGAAGCACTCTCCACTCCAAGTTCTCCAATTAATTCATGATGCAGAGCTGAAGGACACTTTTCCTAATGTGTGGATAACTTTGAGGATTCTGTTCACACTGCTGGTCACAGTTGTGAGTGGTCAGCACAGATTTTCGAAGCTCAGGCTCATTACACAGATATTCGACTGATGATGGCTGATGAAAGACTGAAATTGCTTGCTCTTTTCTTGCTTGAAAATGCCATTGGTCAGTCTTTGGATCTCTATGACTCTGTGCTTCAATTCGCAAGGGCAAAGGAGAGAAAAGCGACCTTTTGAACTAAAGGACTAGGAATAACATTCTAAGGCTACCACCTACTGTAACACTATTTAATATTGGTCCACCCAATGTAAGTGCACAATTCAATTTCTTGTTCTTAGTATATTTCTGTTATTCTTAAAATTAAAAAGTTTCTATAAGCTTAGAGGAAACTAATATTTTTTGCTTATATATGGTATGAATAAATACAAACTTACAGATCTGAGCGTGCAAATTTATCATCTCATGTGATAGGGATAAATCATACACACAAATCATGCATCAAAGTCATGAAATGAGTTACAAATGCAATAAAAATGTAGATATTCGAAAGTTCAACAAATAGGATGCTCCTTGCCTGGGGTGCCATTTGGTCTATGGCTGGCCCTGTGGAAAGGTAGTCTTCACCCTAAGAAACTAGAAGGAAATGGCTGAACAGTAATTCAGAGACATATTGCACAGAGTGAGAAGATGCTCATGTGTATCTCTTCTCATGGACAAAAAATAGGGCACAGCCTCAGGAATGGTGGGCGGGATATGTCTGCTGGCCAGCTGCTTATATGTTGACCTCAGAAACCAGCAAACGAATTATTTGCTGGAGAATCATAACTTATTTCAGCAATGAGCTAGTTGTCAGCAGTTCTGAGAGAAGTGATATGAAATACCTTCACCGACTGGGGCTTGGCAGGAGTTTGATAGCAAGGGAAGCCAGGGTCTACTGGATTTGACTGCTTGGTTGAGACCCACAGGAGAGTTTGCTCAGCCATTGAGCAGTCTGCTTCCAAGGGCTGGCCTCTCACCAAGGTAAGGGGACTGGGTTGAGGTTGGTTAAGAGGGGCAATTCTTATCCAACAGGTCTGCATATTCCAAGAATATTGCACCTGTATTATTGAAGAGGGTTCAGCTCTGACTTCTCCCCTTAATGCACATCACTGAGATTTTAGTCCATGCTGTCATCTAAAATTAAGTGAATAGTAGAAATAACGTTGCACAACTATTTGCTCAAAGTGGAAAGTGAATTTCAATTAGACAGTTTACAAGACTTTCATATTTCCATTCTGGGAACATTTGCGTGCTCAAGCTTTACTAGCATGAATGACTCTCAAAATACTGAATGTAATCGCAACTATTCACCATAAACAGATTCTGAAGTGTGACTTCAGTGAAGAAATTTGTGCTTAATTTTTAATAACAAGCACATTTAACAATTATACAACATGTGGGCAATTTGCAAGAGAAAAAAAGACAACATTAGTAGGAAGTTATTTGTTGAGAAGTATTCACTCAGCTCTACTGTCAAGAAAGGGTTTCACTGTTATTTCTGTGAGGATAATAGTCTGGACTTTTCTTGGAGAAATTCCTTCCTTTGTCATATAGGGCATGATCCAGGAAGGTAGTGAGCATCTTCAGCTCCCACTGACTTTGATCATAATTAAGGTTGCTTAATACCTCTAAGGATCAGACTCTTACTCATTAATCTTCAGAAGTGTATTTTTTTTCCTCATGGGTATTAGTGGTTAAACTAATGGGGATTCTTATCCCCAGTTCTATTGCTTGCATCGCATTAGAGAGCTCTTTTGACTGAACTGGAGTGAAATATTAAGGTATTTGTGACATATTTCATTGTACATGTCTTTGTAACTTCATGACCCTTCTTGCTCTTTTCCTTAGAATTGTATTGCAGACAAAAACTCTGGATGAGAATTATGTAGGGTTAAATTATGGTACTCTAACTCATCTTGAGTAGTACTTTGCTCCTCCACTGACTTTAATGGGACTACTTGTAGTGTAAGGTGCTAGTCAATGTGAACAAGGATATCACACTCTGACACTTAATTAAAAGACAAATCTCGTAGCAAAGGACGGATAACTTAAAATTTGAAATGAGGGAACCTCAGCAAAATAAGCAATGATAATTGTAACCCCGGTCTATGCTGGAAAATGAACGATTGCTGAAAAATGGTTTTCAGATACCCCTGACTAGGTAATGAAAACAGTTTAAGTGTTAAAGTAGACCAGTTCTTGCCCCATTTGGGTCCCTCCTGTCCATCTGTGTGAGAGTGGGATGTAGCTACTGTGGGGAACGTGCTTCTCTCCCTCCGCTGCCCATGTTACTACCTCTGATGCCAGGAACAAGCGTATAAGGGGAACACTTTGTCCTTCTGCATGCACACTATCTGGGATAGAATTAAAAAGAAAAGAAAATATGGAAAGCATTTTATCTTTCATTGAATACAATACACAAAGAAACTTTATTAACATTCACCTTAGTGCTCCTGTGTAAGATAAATTAATCTGGATTTTAAAAATGCAAAAATAAAGATGAATGAATGTCTTCCTTGCTCAGATATTCGATTGTAACATTTTTCTGAAAGAATATTTATTTGTTTATTTTTCTATAGTACTATTTTTCTGATTGGAAAAATATTAAACTAGATCCTTTATTCCTATTCACCATCATTTTCTTAATATAAGGAAATGCTTTGAAATACCTTAAAAAGGAATGTATTATATTGACTAAATCAGAGACCATTAATGAGCTTTCTGGAAAATCTTTGAGTATAAAACCAGGAGAAGGCACGAGAGAAATAACACATGATAATTATTAGAATTAATCAAATCACAGCAATTAAATTACACCAACTAAGGAACAGACACATTGTAAATAGCCTGATAATTCTGTTCTTTGTTACCGTAAGGTGTACTAATAACTAATTTTATGTCCCCATATGAAATGCGCATACAGTATATATCCTATTTGCTTATGGACATGGGTAGTCTAATTTCCTGTTTTCATCTCTGAAGAACCTAATAAGATATCACCTTTTGGAGACCGTATTTACATATTTTACAAGATTACTGAACAAGAAATAGCAAAACTCATGTTATAATAAAATATAGTCATATTTTTAAAGTAGGCAAGAAATAATGAATAAAGCTCCACTCTTGGAACTTTTTGAATGTGGGTGGATTGCTCTGCTCACATGGATACCTTTGGCTTCAAAGGATTGGGCCTAAGCTTGTGTACTACCAGTAAACTCTTTAATTAAAGCATAATCAACCTTTGAAAATAACTTCCATGTAAAACAGCAAAGAGTGACTTTTGTTTTATATTGTATGGCCTCTACCACGTTTATTTGGTGTAGGTTTGGATCATGTCTCCTTTCTTCCAGTAGATATGCTTGTCTTCTGAATGAAAGTCCTTTTGATGTCAGCGTGGGGGTTCTGTGTTTAACATTAGCTGTGCAGTATAGGATCAGAAAATATCAAAACCACACAGTTCCCTGGCTCTGCTCAGGGTCAGCATCCTGGCACATATGAATGAGATTTTCAAATTTGAACGCAAATGTCTTTTATGACCACAAAGTAATTGCCAAAGTTTTGGAGGCATACTGTATCCAATTAACAGCCCAATGCAGCTCAAATTGTCATAATATTTAAACAAAACAGCTCCATTTGCTGTGTTTCTCTTTTAAGTAAACCCAGATGCCATCGTTACATAAACCTAGTATATTACAGACCATTTTAAGAGAAGCATTCAGACAATAAAAGAGAGGGTAGAGCCAAAAGAATATCATTTGCCAGATAAGCAAATTACACTTTGTACAAAAGAGTAAGGGCTGAAAAATAGTTGGATAAAATAGAATCTTTAAACCTGAGACTAAGTTTTTTGATAGTTGTTCTTTAATTAGGTCCAATTCACCTCTCACTTAGGCCCGGTCTACACTTACCTTTGCAATTCGGCAGCAGTCGACGGGAGATACGCAAGTGACGTAAGTCACTTGCATATCTCCCATCGACTTTGCAGCGTCTCCTCTGCGCGGTGTCCATACTGCACTGCGTTGAAGGGAACAGCGCTCCCTTCGATGCAGCGCTACTCTGCTTACGGGTGTGGTTTTCCTGCGTTGCTTCCTGGATCGACTGAGCGCGTCTACACAGATCGCTCAGTCGATCCAGAGCAATCGATGTGACGGCGGCGAATTTGCCACTGTCAGTGTAGACCCAGCCTTATTCAGCTTTAAATGGCGCCTCACTGACTTCAGTGGTGTGACTCCTGGTTATCACCTGTGTGAGTGAAAGCAGAATCAGGCCCTTCTTTAAGGTAATGTGATGCTCGTGAGAGGTGCCAGACTGACAACACACCGGAAGATGAAGGATTCCAACAACAGAATAGATAAGCTCAGACGGAGACCCTGTAAGCTTCCCTACACCACCCTTCACTGTATAATGATTCTGTTCTGGAGGGGACTCCCTTTAAAGCATGAGTAGTTTGTTCTCTATGCCCATTTGGGGTATGGTTGCACTAGTCCATGCCAGGTGACTTGGGCTAAGGGACTGTTGAATTGCAGTGTAGATGTTTGGGCTCAGGCTGTAGCCAAGACTCTAGGACCCTGTGAGGCGGGAGAATCCCAGAGCTCAGGCTCCAGCCCAAGCCCAAACATCTACACCGCACTTAAGCAGTCACTTAGCCTGAGCCCTGCGAACCCAAGTCAACTCGCATCAGCCGTGGGTGTCTAACTACAGTGTAGACATACTCTTAATCTGTTCTGAATGGCAATAAAGGAGACAAATGGGATGTAGACATTTGGCCACTAAGAGTTCATTTCACATGCCAGTAGGCCATTGACTTTCAGTATTTAGCAAATTTAGGGAAGATTTGAACTGGTGTGCTAGAGGTAAAAGGGCTCTTATCCCATTACCATCTCTTCCAAATCTATTCTACTACAATTGTGAAAGATACAAATAGGCATCCCTTCCACAAGTATCTAAACCAGGCATGTTGCAGTTTGACTTAGGTGATTAAAGTAACAGGACACAGAGAACACATATGGGACTTTTGTCACAAAGCTCTGAAGTACTTTATGTTCCCTAACATTTGCTAGATCGTCAGTCATAACTAGAAGGTAACAAGGAGAAAACGCTTTAAGACTAAGAGAAGGGAATATCTCATTATCTGTTTCACTTTAATATAATTATATAGAAATATTATTAAAACATCACAGATTAGCTATTTTAAAGATTAATTTGACTTGTTATGCAATGTTACACTCTTTGTTTAGAGTGTAACAAAGGCACCTGGATGATAGCATCTTTTGCACAGTGGATGTCATATTATGTTTTTTAGTGATTACGTCAATTTAGTATTTCATGTATTATTAACAATTCCTCATTACATAAAATTATTACTAAACTAGCAATTAAGTGGATGTGAAAGATCCATATGTTGAAGTATTCATAACATTTCAATTATGAACTTCACATCAGATGTCTTCCAAGGTACATGAATGACAATAAATAACTTCTTTGCCAAAGCTACCCAAATGAGCTCAATTGGCTGTCTAGCATACATTATATTTGCACTAACTCTTGAACACACATTCATAAACATATAGCCATTATGTTGGGGGGAACCTAGTGAGTTAATGCAGTCTACATTCTTGCATTATGGCAAAATAGATCCAATTATTTCCTAAGTATCCCCAGTGTCTGATAGCCAAATCTAGCCAGGAACATTTCCAGTTATGGCAATTTCTCAGTCCACTCACTCCATGTCAACTTGTTCTTCCTTGGATATTTTTCTTTACAGGTATAGCTTTTTCTCTACTATCTGACTTAAGAGTTCCTTGCTTTGGCTTAATACCATTCTTCCTGATCTTTCCTTGTTCACCACTTGACCACTTAGATTAATTGACCCCCCTCTTGCATATATATTGTATATTGTATTGTACGTTTCAAACTCAAACAGAAAGGTGCTCCTGCCATGCATCAGTTTTTTCAATGCCCATTATTGGTCTGGTGAATTTGGATGAGCTGACCAATATTGGGCATCTCTCTTGCTCTTTTTTTTTTTTTTTTTAATACACAGCTCTCTCTCAGACACGGCAGTGGCAGGTGTCAATATAAGATAACTAGACTGTGGATATGCACTCCATTAGTCATTTGATAGTGATGTTTCTGCATATTTCCAAATCCACCTTTACGTTCTCACCCAGAAGACTTGAATGATATAGGAGTATGCTATTATACCACTTCTGTGGGATGCGTCAGCAGTAAATGGAGAAGTATTATCGTCTACATGTGTCCCATAACCAAGGATAGTCAGCTTTGAGATTGTCTCCCCCTAAACTACAGTGCTTGACAGAGCCCTGTAACAAAGGCTGCAACACAGAAAACTAGAATTTAATTCGCACTGATTTCTTACCACATACTTTAGGGTTATGTTGGTTCCTCCAGCAATTTAACCAATACATACTGTCTGTGCTTCCTATTTATGCTCTCTTGCTACTCAGTTAACACCTTAGGAAGCTGCACGCTGGCAGTGACAATCACCAGACCACTGCACTTCAGTTCACACTTTGCCAATGTTATTACAACCCCACAAAAATCTTCTAGCACAGGGGCACTTCCTTCCTCACTTCTTTGTTTCACAGCCAGGTCTTTCAGAATAGCCCAAACCATGCTGAAACAATGGCCCAGGCAACATGAGTGATACACAAAATGTGAGTTCTGGTTAAACAGATGGAAAGGCAGCTCTGAAGTAGAGAAGAGACTTCTGCTTCTGGTCTCCTCCCTTTGGAAGAGACATTACATAGCCACTTACTCTGCACTTAAATGTTTTGGCCAACATAGGCTATGATGTTGACTAGGTGCAGAGCAATGTGCCTATGTTGATTTTTCAGCAGTGGCTTGTGATTTAAGGTGCCCCAATTTTGGATGCTCCCTCTAGCTGTTTGCAGCCCTTCCCTTGTGCTGAAAACAACTTCTTCACACTTTAACTTTTCTCTTTGTCCCAGTAGTCCTAATTTCCTCCATTTCAACTCCTCCTGCACCCAGAAACTCCCATCAGCCCTACAACCCTATTTTGCTGGATTTACTACTCCATTTATCCTTACAACCTGCTATTATCCCCATCCAATGCCTACAAAAACTGCCTGTTATACACTGCTTGTACACGGTAGGTTCAGGTCAGGTTTTTGTACCAGATATAGACTAGCTAGAGAGCTTCCTTCCTAGGGAGATACACCAGAAGTATTAAGGATAAGATCCTATAAAGCACTGCCAGGAATGGCGATTGTGAGTTTGTTACATTACACATGGCACCACCTCATGGTTGAACAGTGTGATACAGCTGATCATTCCATTACAATGTCCACTATGATCTAGATTGTTTCATCATAATTTGATGCATTGTAATATGACCAACCCTATGGTTTAAAAGCATACATAGGAATAAGAGCAGAAGATAATGGACACATTTGGGATCTTGACATATCTAGTAGAGGATAATCACCTTCCCAGCAAAAAAGAATGTATTGTTAAAAAATGGCAAAAACGCTGTGTAGTTATAGCAATAAAATCAAAAGGAAATCCTGAAAACAAAAGAGCACCTCAAATAGAAAGTGAACTCTTCATATATTAGCCACAATAAATATGTTTGTTTGAGATACAAAGTAGATGAAAAGAGAAGACATGCATGTCTGATACTGAAGCAAAGCCTATTTATTAGAGCTGGATGCATTTTTTTTCCTGTGGAAAATTTTGAGTTTTCACCAAAAAATTGAAAATGGAAATATTTAAACTGAAAATCACAATAATTCTATTTAGAGATGCCACATGGAAGCTGTGCTTCTGGTGTCTCATGCGCCTATTCCTCTTTATAAGCCAGGTTTCCTGATCAAACTGCATGATGCACTATAGTCTACCTTCATAATGAGGGCTGTTGGTGTATCCTGGGAGCTGCTGCCCATAGTGCATCATGGGAGATATAGTCTGGCTGGGCAGCCTAGTCCATAGAGGATAATGGGGACATTAGGCTTTTGTACTACAACTCCCATAAGACACAGTGGTGACATTTCCAAATTGACCTTTTTTCGATTATCCCGCATTCATTTCTTCAATTAAACTTAGAAAATTTTCATGGAAAGTTCTGTTTTGTCCAAAAAACCAAAAACAAACCTCAAAAGAATTTTGCATCAAAAAACAGTTTCAATAGAAAAAATTTGATCAGCCCAAATATTTGTGCCTAATTCACTGGAGAAACTGTTCAAGAACAGTTCATCTGTATGGAAAATCCAAACCCTGTAATGCTGCCAAGATCAGCAATAGCTGTGGCGATCAGCTACGTAAGCATTGGTCATGCAAGTTAGAACAGCCCAGGCGTGACTTTAACTTACACACTGAACTCTTCCAAGATTTCAGACAATTCGGAAGAGAAAAAATGAAACCACCTTGTTTAGTCTAACTCCTCATCTCCTCTGCTTTTACTCTTCCCTTTGACCAGTCTTCTCAGATATGTGGAAAAATTTTCAAAATGCAGACTAAATTTTAGGGAGGGAGGACACTGGGTATTTACATTGCTTTGTGTTTTTATTCAAATTAAACAAGCATCTGGAATGTGTGCATGATAAATAAAATAACTGAGTATTAAGAATAAAATTGACACATTTCTGACAACATAATAAAGGACCCTTACTAGGAAATAAAGGGAATACAGTATAATGTGAGGAACCATAATACAGTGTATCTTAAAAGATGAAATTCTACACAGGCACAGACTGTGCCTTGAGGCTGATATAACATGCCATTCCCATTACCATGATAAAGTGAATCAACCCACAGATTGGATAAACCTTCACTTGTCCATACACTTTCACTTTTGTATTGAATTTAATCCTGTTCTTTACTGCAAGTACCAATTTTTTTTTACAAGAGTGTTGCTTATGCTACTGAATCCTTTGATATATCATAGTTTTACTTTGTAGTGAAGCAGTTCTGCAGCTTTCAGCCTGCAAAAGCTCTGCCAGCTGTCTTAACCCAGCAGCCATGGAGCTCATTTTCATCCAGGTTCACAAACTGAAAATGCTTGGTGGCTATGGGAGACACACACAGGTTTTCTTGGCTTCCTCTGTCTCACCTTTCTCTTTAACAGTGAGGGCTTGTCAACACTTAAAATGCTACAGCAGTGCTTCAGTGAAAACACTACTTATGCGGATGGGTGGGGTTTCCCATTGATGTAGATAATCCACCTCCCTGAGATGCGGTAGCCAGTTCAATGGGAGAATTCTCCTGTTGACCTAGTGCTGTCTAAATGGGGAATTAGGTCAGTTTAATTGCATCACTCAGAGATATGGATTTTTTCCACCCACAAGCGACATATTTGTAACAACTTAATTTCCTAGTATAGGAAGTATGGTATAGGTCCAAGACAGATGTTGACCCATATGTAAATCCAGAATAGCTTCAGTTAAATGAAGAATTCAGTGGAATCTATCAGAAAGTGCTGAGCAATTATCCGCTGAAAATCAGGCCTCCAAAAGGTCTTTCATGTGGGGTACCCAAAAATTAAAACACCCCCCAATCACTAGTTGCATATGAACACATATCCAGTAGTAATAAAGTGAAAGACTTTTTAAAAGTGATGTATTAAAGTTAAAAAATAAGCGATATTGATTGAAAATTATGCATTTAAAAAGTGCCACAGATAATTAATAAATGCCATGTGTGCCTTTGAAAATCTCCCCTCTATCTTTATTCCAAATATTCCGGTATGTCCAAAACTGGAAGTGCCCAATGTGCTTTATAAAACCTTGGCTCTGTACACCCTTCTGACACAAACCAGGATCCCATTAGTTCTTCTTGCTACTGCAACACCCTTACCTGAGAATTTTAACATGGTCTCCACCAATATACATTTTCCCTACGATTTGAATGACACTGTAAGTGATGTAAGTGCAGCTTACCTTTTTAAAGCTATAGACTTCATCTGCAAAAGCTCTTGGGGTGTGGGTGAACAGCAGGAGTTCCTTTTTCCACTGGAAAGAGTATTGGCAAATGTTGTTTCTAACTTCACAGTTGTAGAAACCAATTCTCATCCCTCCCTCTGTGTGTCAGGGCCTGGCTGCAGTGTCTTTAAATCTCTTCCAGGAGCCTGGTGGCAGGGTATTGAGGAAGTACCTAGGTATGTGCTCGACTGTATTGCTGGCTGAAAAAAGGAAGTTATTTCATGAAATTTTTCAAATAAGGCTGAGGTGTTCAATGCATGGTGAAGTGAGAAGGCCTTTGGACTTACCACACTTGAGTGTAACCGGCAAGACAAGCTGTGACATCTGAGACTGACTTATGTCAATGTAGCCTTCAGAACGCATGTGCCTCACAGTATGTATAGTCTGTACATACATTCTGACAGCGCAAGGAGAGGGATGGATGATACTGATGCCTAATAGAGCCAGAACTAAGGCCCAGATCCACAAAGGTACTTAGGCACCCATATCTCAACTTTAGGCACCATTGCAATTCACAAAACTCTTGCTCAACTGCTGCCTAACCCTGTAGACACCTAAATTTTCGCTAAAACAGCAAGAGTCCCGTGGCACCTTAAAGACTAACAAATTCATTTGGGCATAAGTTTCCGTGGGCAGAAACCCACTTCGTTCTTGCATCTGATGAAGTGGGTTTTGGTCCACGCAAGCTTAAGCCCAAGTAAACTTGTTAGTTTTTAAGGTGCCACAGGACTCTCTCTGTTTTGCTAAAAACAGATTCACACGGCTACCCCCCTGGAACTCATCAACATGCAAGGCATTAAATTTTCACTATAAAAGTTCCCTAGCCAACTATATTCCTGCTTGTGGGCATGTGTGCTGCTGCCTAGCTCTAGGCAACTCCAATCTCCTGCCTAAGCCCAACGCAATGCACAAATCAGGGGAAGATAGGTGCTCTTCCAGGTATTTTACCTGTGGGGCCCACTCCAGTAGTCTCAAAGGGTGCCTGCTAGATAGAGTCCCTTTCAAAATTTGGCTGCTGCTCACCCTGTAACTTTTCTCCCCATGGTTAAAGCACTCACTTGGGATGTGGGAAACCAGGTTCAATTCCCCACTCTGCCTGATGTGGTAACAGACTCTCTTCAACTCCTCCCACTTCTCAGGATAGTGCTGTAACCGGTGACCTAAGGGATATTTTCATGTGGGGCTCCTTAACTCTCTCCTGTTGAAGCCATTCCACTTTGGATAAATAATTGATGCATCATTGGAACAGGGCTTTGGGCCTCCCAGCTTCCAGATGAGTGCCTTAACTACCAGGCTATAGAGTCATTCTCACTCTTTCTCTCTCTGACATAAAGACTCTTTAAGTATTTATAAGTAGTGAAACAGCTTAAACAGGAGATTGAGGGAGCCCCAGATCAGCAATCTCCTGAGAGGTAGGAGACCCTGTTGAAATCCTTTCTCCCTCTCCAGTAGAAAGGAGATTGAAACTGTCTCCCCCACATCCCAGGTGAGTGCTCTAACCACTGGGCTAAAAGTTATATGATGGGCAGTGGCACCACCAGCCATTTTGCGTGGAGTGAAGCAGGTACTAACTACTTCTTCCAAAAAAACAACTTAGGTGCCTATGCCCCCTGACTCCAGGAGAGGGTTGTGGATTGCCAGCAGAGGTAGGCATCTCCCTGCAGATCGGAGATAGGTACCTATCTCCATGAGAGGGGCAGGGCTTAGGACACTCCCTTCTTGTCAGCATCTCCCATTGGCTAGTTTAGCTGGCTTCCCACCTCACACGCTGGCTTCTGGATCCCGTTCTTAGGTGCCTATCTTTTTCCAGTCACTGAATAGGGTGCCTACACACCTAACTCGGGCTTTGTGGATTGCATTATTGTTCCAGTGATTTTCTAGGCACCTAATAGTTAGGTGTTGCAATGCTTGTCATTGCAACGCCTAAGTCCCCATGTGGATTTGGGCCTAAATGTTGGCAACTTTTACTATTAAATGCAATTGTTTCTTTTGCAAGTGGTAGGTGACCATATGTAGTAATTTTGCTTTCCTTTTAGATTAATTTTTATGGAACGTATATGACTCTCATGGAAAGAACTATGGACTAGTGAATTGGAGATGCATTGATGGCCAAATAAAATATGCCTGATGAACTCCTGCCTGAAATAAACAGTGTAAATCAACTTTATTGAACTATAGGCCTGTTGCAATAAGTACCCAGTGTGATAGAAGACTATGAGGACATGAGCTGCCTGCTTCCTCTGGGAAATTTTTTCTCTCTTCTGCTGTCTGGCAGGGTTGAGCTCTGTGGGAATGCACACAGGAAACTGGGTAGCATTGGGTCGTCCAGTAGCTGCTGACTGGTGACGTAGCCTTGTGTTGTAGAGGTGGTCTGTGCTGGACAACAGCAGGAGCATGTTTCTGGCATAACAATTGAGATTGTCTTTGCCTCTACTTGTTCTCATTTAGAAGTTCTCTGTGGAACTCCTGCAGCCTCATTGCTCAGTTGTGCTGGATGCATGGCATCATTGCCCCAAAGTGGATTCCATAGTGCTGCAAAATCAGATCTCATTATTTTTCTAAATTGTTTACGCTTATTGTGAGTCTGTACATGCAACTACAAAGATAAGTGAGTTTTCTGGTAGGTACTTTAGATGATGTAGTTATACAAAACACTGTTAGTCTATTCCCAGTGAAAACAGACAGCTTTATTTATAAAGGATTTTTATAATAACATAAAACCCTAATTTTGTTGTCCCCTAATCTCTGTCTCTATCCATAGACGATGAGCTCATCAGAGCAGGTGCCGTCCCTCAATGAATATCTGGAAAGCAACTAACATTTTGGACACTACAATAAAAAATTAAAATACTATATGAGAGGCTACCATGACTCATATGTTCTGTTTCTGTGCATTTTACATTTTTGTTACAATTTGAGGAAAGCTTCAGATCATTTCAAATCAGCTAGCTGCAATAAGAAGTCTGCAATTTCCACTATTTCCAAGTAATGATTAGTTCTTTTTTAAAATTAGCTTCTTGCCTTTATAGCTTTCTTTATCATTGACTCCATAATTATATAATTAAAATCAATATGAGTAATCTAAACATTTAGTTTATTTAAAAGGTACAATGCCAAAGTGAAATCCCTGCAAGCTGCATGGAAACTTTTTAAAGACACCATAATAGAGAACCTATTTAAATGTACACCCCAAATTAAAAAACATACCTCTCCACATGAGGAAAGGACCAAAAAAGTGCCACTGTGGCTACACAACAAAGTAAAAGAAGCAGTTACAGGCAAAAAGGCATCCTTTAAAAAGCAGAAGTTAAATCCTGTTGAAGAAAATAGAAAGGAGCATAAACTCTGGCAAGTGAAGTGTAAAAATATAATTAGGAAGGCCAAAAAAGAATTTGAAGAATAGGTAGCCAAAGACTCAAAAACTAACAGAAATTTTTTTAAAGTACATCAGAAGCAGGAAGCCTGCTAAACAACCAGTGGGACCATTGGCCTACCGAGATGCTGAAGGAGCATTCAAGGAATATAAGGCTACTGTGCAGAAACTAAAGGAATTCTTTGCATCAGGTCTTCATGGCTGAGGATGTGAGGGAGATTCCCAAACTGGAGCCATTCTTTTTAGGTGTCAAATCTGAGAAACTGCCCCAGATTGAGGTGTTGTAATTAGAGGAAGTTTTGGAACAATTGATAAATTAACCAGTAATAAGTCACCAGGACCAGATGGTATTAACCCAAGAGTTGCAGAACTACTAACTGTGGTATGTAATCTATCATTTAAATCAGCTGATGTACCAGATGACTGGAGGATAGCTAATGGGACACCACTTTTTTAAAAAGGCTCCAGAGGCGATCCCGGCAATTATACGCCTGTAAGCCTAACTTCAATACCAGGTAAGTTGGTTGAAACTATAGTAAAGAACAGAACTATCAGACAAATAGATGAATACGATTTACTGGGGAAGAGTCAACCTGGTTTTTGTAAAGAGAAATCATGCCTCACTAATCTACTAGAATTCTTTGAGGAGGCCAACAAGCATGTGGAGAAGGGTGATACAGTGGATATAATGTACTTAGATTTTCAGAAAGCCTTTGGTAAGGTTCCCTCACCAAATGAGGCCCAAATAGGTGACCCAATGAGGCAGTAGTAGCGCCAGGAGGGGAACTCAGTTCTCTTGTCTGAGTCCACTGGATCATGCTGCTTCCCTCTACAAAATATATTGCCAGTATGTTAATGGGTGAATCTTTGACATATTACCTCACAGAAGCGCCAGTCAAGCCGTTTTGATATTATGTCAATCTGTCATAGATGTTAAAATGTAAATAGAGAGCTCAATTCTGAAGTCCTTACTCAGGCAAAACTCCTATTTGCCTCAATGAGAGTAATAAATTAATGACTTCAGGATTTGGCCCAATTATATCAAAACTCATTTCGTGTGCATGATCAGTGGTGCTGGAACTATGGGTGCTGCATGGCTTGAAGTAGTAATAGCAAATACTAAATACATGGTTTTTATAATCAACACCCTCACTATAAAAACTGTTCCAGCCCCCCTGTGCATGATGGCCAATTTCAAAACATAAATAGCATGGCATCTGTAATTATTCAAATAACAAAATAGATTGGTCCATGTTGCGGATGGGCAGCCTACAAAATTTCATATCAGAAAATTAAGCCATTCACTGTCTAAAATTTAAAAAAATCTGAAACTGGCCAAAATATTTCTTCTCTCACAACACAACTGCACTCCTGACCCCTTTTCAAAATGTGTAAATAAATTCACTCCCAAGCTAAGAACCTATTCACCAAGTCATTTTATAGACCAGCGTATGTTGGACGTGGTTGATAAAGCAAAATTACTGATCTGCCTTTAGTACTCAATTAGGCAAGGATTATATCTCCAACAGTACACAGACATATGGATCAGACATGGGGCCCTGCACTGCCATCAAATGGTCTGGAAGGATCTAAAGAGATGCCTTATCCTTCTCAATGTCCATGGAAGGGCACATGCTTAGACTGGATGGTATCCACTAATTCAGATGTTTGTGGCAGTGCCTGAGCCTCGGGATTGTTGGAACGTTTTCTGTTTGCAGCTTTCTTACTTACCGTAATTACCAACATAAACAAAATGACTGAAAATGCTGCTCTTTTACTATCAAGGTAAAATACTCTTTTAGTTGTTTTGTAAATTATGAATGCTTATTACGGAAAACATGTTGCTCCTACCATTGATACTGATATACAGTAAGATTAGAAGTGGCACAAGGCAGAAAAATAATTTGTTTAATTTGGGAAAAATGCTGCAACATACAGCAAAGTATTTAGGTAGAGAGATGGCTCATTTGCAGTCTTCTCTGTGAGAGACAGGGTCTGTGAGTTCATGACGAGCAGGAATAACGTAATACTGTGCACTTCTAGAGGGACCTGTCTGAAGATCTCAAAGCATTTTTACTCCATCTTTTACTCTCATTCCTGGCAGTTTGGTAGACATTATTATCCCCACTTTACATATAGGTAACTTGAAATATAGAGAGTTTAAATGACTTAGGAACAGATAATATGTGACAGAGCTAGCATTCTAACACAGACTTCCTGACTGGCATTCCTGCACTTTAGCCACAAAACCATTTATTTTGGGATTTAGCATTAATGGGTGATGATTTTCTTCCTAATTTTATGAAGTGACACCTGTGTGGTGGTCAAGTTGATTTTTAATCCGTTCCCCAAAAGTTCTCATTTCTATTTTATTATTTTGCAGTTAAACTGATGACTTTTTTGGCATTGGGAGAGAAAATGGACAAAGCCAAACCCTGTGTGGATCCTGCAGCAAAAAGTAGAAACTTACATTTGCTCCCCTCAACCAAAATTGGATATAACCTTTAATTCCTGATCTTACCTCATTCTCCTGGACATCCAACTACTAGATACGTTAGGGGCAAGCCAAATATATGTGACGGACTGATGCTGGAAGATGTTGGTGGTCCCATGAGCAGAAGGAGTCCTTTCTATTTTCTTTTCTTTTAAGGAGAAGTTGAGGCATTTTTTTTCCCTGCTGCAGTTATTTATCATCTCCTTTATGCAAGAATCACATTTCAGTTTGGGCTGCATGGCTCCGATTATGCACAAGCACAGTGTTAAATGTTATGATGTGAGACATAATTTATTTCTCCAGTAATTCATTTCAGTGTTTGTGTGTGAAGACATTGCAGGATCCTGACTTTCCAGGCTGCAGAGTCTCTCTCTCTCTCTCTCCTATTGACCACTTGTTAAATCTTTTTGTTTGTTTCCCGCCTTTCCCCTGGGACCCGCAGACAGACAGCCTTGCCAGATTCATTTTCTGATCAAAGCTGTTTGATTTGGTCAATTTTGCCACATTGGAGACGTTCTCTATTACAGAGATAAATAGCCTTGGGCTAACTGTCAACGAAAACTTGTAAGCTAATAAATTATTCCAATTTCTTCCTGCGGATTTCTCTGGAGACAGCCCTAGGAAATACACTTTTTGATTAGTAAATTTCTCTGTGTGTGTGTCTGGACATTCAAATGTGTC
>ML675629.1:40053805-40141305 GCA_007922155.1 Mesoclemmys tuberculata
GCCTTCTCCTTTGCAGCTCCTTGCAGTCTGGATACAACCTCCCTCACTGATTTGCCATGTGATTTCAAATCTGTCTTTTTATGGTTTCAAACTGTCGCTGAAAATGTAGCTTTTCTTTCTTGCCAATCTCTCAATTTTTCTCTCCAGCTATTTTAAACATTTTCTAACCAAAACCAATGGGGAGTGCTACTTAAATATTAATAGCACAATATGGGCCTCCCTGTATTACTTAAAGCAAGTTGGGCTATAGGCATTGATTGCCCCAAATTGCACTGCACAGGAGGGTGACCAGATGTCCTGATTTTATAGGGACAGTCCTGATATTCGGAGCTTTGTCATGTGCAGGAGCCTATTACTCCCTACTCTCTGTCCCCATTTTTTACACTTGCTATCTAGTCACCCTACCACATAGGCATTTGGGGTCCACTCATGCAGAGTACCTTAAATGGAGGCTGAATTGCTGTACTCTATACCTGGGTTTTTGCGTTGGGACATTTGGGGATTAAACGCGTCATTTGGGGATATTGCAGTCTAATTATCCATAGACTGTACCCTTATGCTGTAATTTACAGCCAGTATTTGATTCTTTTATTGGGAGACAGAGGAGGGGGTAAGAGAATGGTGTCGTAGAGGGGATGGAATAGTGATGGCGTGATGATGTGCTCTCCTCCGATCCAGTCTTTTTCTTTTCCCCAATTCCCCCCTCCTCTTTATCAAATGACAACAGTGAGAAATGTGTGTGTGTGTGTTAGGTGGGCAGCAGGGAAGTGAACTCACCTGTTGCCCATCTCAGTCTAAGCACTATATATAGCATAGTAGTGTTTCATAAAGTTACACTGGGTTAAATTATTTCAGGGAAGGTTGTGTATTACTGAAAAGCCCCTAAACACCTTACTTCAATGCTATGCTCTCACTGTTTTTCTCATGTGAAAAATATTTGGCAAAACTATAAACCAGGAACTTTTTAGATGAAATAGCTCAAGCCCATTCATTTTCATATAATAAAAACATTTTGAGTTTGTTTCTTATACATCTATTCCCCCTACTGGTGATATTTTATTTTTATTTGGGTAAAAAAATGTTTTTGGCAATAGAAAGAGAAGATGAAATTGGGCTTGTTTGTTTTAGAATGTTTGTTGTATTCTTTCAGAGGACTGAAGGGTATATTCTGTTTAGGAGTTAGGACTAAAGGTACAGATGGTGGGATGGCTTTTGTGTATCAGCAAAGAGGTAAACTGTAAAGAAATACAAAGTAATAGTGTGACAAAACAGAGATTTTTTTTGCCTTCCTCTGCAACATGTGGGTGCGGGACACTTGCCAGGATTATCTAGGTATTTCATTTAATCATTGCCTTGCCATTGTGGGGGCCTCAAGCACTGGTGTACCTTGGTCTTGCCTCTTCTCTGCCTGTGGCACATAATAGTCTAGTCTACTGTGGGTCTCATTTACTTTGGTCTCATTTCCAATGTTGGGTTTAATATGTGGGTGCTGGGTGGTGTTGGTGGTCTGGGATATATGGAAGTCAAACTAGATGATCATGTGGTCCCTTCAAGCCTTAAACTCTATGACTTTTCTGGGCCACAGTCAGTTCATAAATCTAGAAAGTCAAACCCTATAACGCAACTGCAAACACTGGGCATGATCTTGTGTCCTTTGAAGTCAATGGCAAATTCACATAGACTTCAGTGGGAGCAGGAGCAGGCCCATTATCTATGTATTTCTGTCCTCATCTATTCTGAAGCAACACCCCTTTCCCCAGTTCACTTTGGGTGACATTCACCCCTGTACAGAGAACTAACACAAGGCTTATGAACCACGTAAGTTTCATTTCTGTCCTATTTTGAATACTTAAATAATGCATAGGCCTTATTCCAGTCCTCTGCACAGGGATGAACTCCACTCTTCACAGAGGTGAACAATCCCACGAAGTCAGGTAAGTAAAATAAAGTCCAAAGTGATCAAAAAGTTCAAAAAGCTTATTAAAAAAAAATAAACTGTGTATTTTAAGTAATGTGTGTTTGTTGAAAGATGCATAGAAAGAAAATTATTATAGTTATGCACTTAAGTAAGGCTGGGACAAAATTCACTCCCTTTCATTGTCTTCACTAGACCTTGGTGAACACTGAAAAAAAAAAATCTGTGAATACTCACTTGAGTTTTTAATTGAAATTTCTTTGACTGTTATTGCTCCTCTTTTGCATTCACTTTCCATTAACATTTGTCAAATTAATTTTATTGGCATGAATTTTTCATGCAAAGAAATTTCTAAAGTTGCCTGAGTAAGTATTTGTGGAGACTGATATTAAAGTTTGCACATGCATAGATGCACCACAAAAGTATCTACATTTTCATCTCTTGAGAGAACAAAAACAATACACTATTACTTGTTAAAACAATCACAACTGACCAACACAACATGAATACTGAATATTAGCTAACTGTTCACAGGTAGCACATCTTTTTAAAGAATTCACACAGGCTCACACAAAACCGAAATAATTACATATACAGAATAAATCTGATATAACTATCATCTGCTAGTGGATGTTCCATGATCAGTTAAAGACTGTAAATTCAACTCATCAATTATTTGTTGCTAATTATCTGCTTGGTTTTCTTCTCCAGACATAAGCCATAAGTCTCAGAAATGAAACTAATATAGCTCTATGAACATACAGGGTCAACCTTAAAGGAAACCTGCAAGTGGAAAAGACATCAGACTTGTGCATTTGTGATTGTTGTTTCTTCATAATATGTAAAGAAAAGTTTTCTCTTTTTTTTAAAAAAAAAAATATTTTCTGCTCCTTTCTGAAATTAGAAATTCGGGTTCTTCCTAGCCCAGCACACTATAGAATAACTGAAGAACTAGTGAAATGATGAAGTCACAAACAAAAAGACAGTGAAAGTTGAGCAATTGACAAGGAAAAGGAGTTTTAGTCAGATTATTTAAATATCTGCTTATTGCTTATTTCTAGCACCTATTTAAACTTCAGGGACTGGTTGACATTGTGGAGAAAGGACAGCTTTGTTATAGGTTTCATCCCTTTCATTACGGCATGGAAAGTAACATGTCCCATCAGACCCCCTCCCCCAAAAGAAGCAATCCAACAATACCAGGGAAGACCAGAATTTAAGTTTCTGATATTTCTAAGTTATAAATAAGCAGGGGGGAAAACTTTTACAAAACCTCCTTTCAGGCCTTCTACATAAATAAAAAAAGAGAGCGAGAAAGGAGGGGTAGGGGCATGAGCCCAATCCAATTATTTTAAATTTCTTTGCAGGTCACCTTTAATTCAGCCTCTGAGTTAGCTATTTGCTGTCATTTTATTTGGCAGTTTGACCTTGATTATGCCCACCCCTACATAGCAACTAATTAGACATTGTGCCTGTAGCTTTTTGCTTCTGCTAATTACAGGTGCACAAAGAGAGTTTTGGTTTAAAAAACCTGAACCTGGCCCAGGTCCACGTGGTAGCTCATGATGCCAGACACCTCAGAACAGGACACTAATGGGTGTGGTACTTAAACACAAAACAAACAAAAAAATTAGGAGACCCAAAAATTAATGGCACCCAGTTTTAAGGCTACTGCTGTACTCCTGCATCCTGAGGTCAGAATATGACATACTGGGCATTTTAAAAAGTCCTAGGATCTCTTCCTGAGAAACAATAAGTATTGTTTTCCCCAGAAGTAATTTCCTTCATCACTTATATTCTGCTACTTTCTCCTGACATGCCACAAGACTGGTTCTCTCTTCTCATCTCTGGGGAATTTCAGGGCCAGAGTTTTCTCCAGAGTCCTGACAGGGAGCAGCTCCTGCACACTTTCATTTCTGCCTCCATTTATTCCATTCCCCGTTAGCTTTCCTCGTCTCAAACATCATTTCAAGTATTACCAATGGAATTTAAGTAGGTTTTTTTCTAAAGTTACAAATTTTCCCACTCATGAGGTGTACTATGAGACCATTTAATTGCCCATCCTTACACCTACCCTTCAATGCAATCATGGACAACATGAAAGCACTGAGAAAGGTGGGTATTTAAATGTTCTGATGAGGTCCTAATCTCCCTTTTTTCCCCAAAGCAGATAATTATTACATGAACATAAGATGCAATCAAATAGTACCCTGTATGTTATCCTGTAATTGAAAATATCATAATTTTATCATAATCTTCTCATGTGAACACTCCTTAGTCATACGGATGCCCTCGTTCACATCAGTGGAGTCTCTCGTGTGAATAAGGACTCTTCACAGGAAGTGTTGCAGGACTCTGCCACTGGTCTGCTCCCATTTTAATAAAATTCAAGAGTCTTACAATTAGGATTGACTTTTTGCACTTTGATTTTCCAGGAATCGGTATGCAAAATAAGAATCTCCCAGGATCTCATTTTCTGGCATTTGGAGAAAACATGTTGTATGATGGGCAGTGAATCTTCCTTTCCCTCTCAACAAGAAACTGAAAAGGAGACACGAAAAGAACTCTAATTTTCAGGTTGCAAGTGACTGTAAGTTGTCACTACTCTGATTTATCTGTTCTTTTCTCTTCCGCCATATTTCTGTTATCACTGTAGGTTCAGCAAAGACCACATCACCTCCTCCATTTTACCAACCGTGGTAGAGTGAAGAAAATGGTCTACTAGCTCCAGGAAAGGCAGTGCTATCTTGTAGTTAGCAATGTATACTGTGATTCATATACTGGGAGATCTGGCTTCTATTCCTGATTCTTGACCCTGATTATCTATTTGACTTTATGCAACATACAGGGGAAGCAAATAAACACTCACTTTAATAAGTGCATTGAAGTCTGCAGATGGAAAACACTATCTAAGAGTGAGTTATTATAAAAAGTCGCTTTCTCTGGGCTGAAAAATACACACATGAAAAATGTAGAAAATGGCATTCTGCACTTTTCCTCCCTAACAAAGCTTCCTGGAAATAAGCCAGAGCTTAGCTACCCAGAGTATTCTACAGTATTGAAAGGTAAAAAGGTTGGTTTATTTCATTTTCAATTACAAACTACACTTCTGCATCGCATGGCAGTGCCATCTCCTCATTAACACAGTACCAGACAGCAAATTACACGGACACACACATAGCTATATATTAAATATAACTGCAGTCTGGAGCTGGTCATTGCAGAAAAAATAAAAAAAATCTTATAAATAACTTCAGTAAGCTATGCTCTACTCTAAAAAATGCATAAAAATTGGAAGTACAAATGAGTTTGAGCACATAAAAGCTTTCTGCTGCATTTAGCCTGAGATCACATCCTTTAGACACAAGGAAATAAGAAATTGTGATGCTACAGTAACTGTGTGTCCACATTATATTAAAATAAAATGTTATTTGGACACCTTGTGGTCCGTTCAACCAATGTATGTCAGAAAGTGTGCCTGCTGACAAAAAACAAACAGTTGAACACTGTATTTCATAAAATTACAGGAGCTGATTTCATCAGTTGCTGCACATGGCAAAGAGAGATAACTAATTAACAGAGAATTCCCTATGAAAACATAATTCTAAAACATCCCTTTTCAGCAGATGGACTGTAGAAGTTACTACAGGAAAAAAATGAATCAAGCCAAATGAGTGATAGTGTTCTTATTCAACTAGAGGTGTTTTTCATTATTTTGATAATAAAATCCAAGGCTAATATTTTCAAAACTAGGAACCTAAACTTAATCTCCTCCATCCATATTTTAGGCTCCTAATAAGTAGTCTTTTTTTTTTTCAAATGCTCTGAATACTAAGCAACTCTGATTAACCTTTTTTTTTCAGGAAAGGGAATGCACAGAGACAGAAAATGAAAGTGGGGAGAACTGCCATCACTTATAGGTCGGGAGGAAAACCTTGGTGAGATAGTTCATTTAAACCAATTGATTACGTGTCCAAACATGTGAAGCCAAAAACTTAAATGCGGAAAATAAACCTTTTGTTTCAGCACCATCTTTTCTTTATTATGTAATAAACACACATACACTGTACTATTTGCAGATACTGAGACAGGCTGGTCCACATACATAGTGTTTTGACTAGACATTGGACTGGAAATCAAGAGGCATGGTGTTTATTCCCATTTTGTGTGACCCTAGGCAAACCACTCAGGGTCTTGCAGTCTCCACCTGCAACTAGACCAATAAGTGGGGGGAGGGGAGAGTGAGCTTCCATGTTATGTTTCCATTTCCATGGCCATGGAAAGAGAAGAGCTGGGTAGGCAATCCAGCTGGGGTGCTCTATATTCTCCTATCTCAAAACTTGACACTGCATTGACCCCTGTGTTCCCTGGCATACAATAGAACCCCCTTTAAGGAGGGTTCTTGGGAATGTTGTGGTAGAGGAAGCCTCTGGAGCCGTGGCTCCTTCACATGCCATGCAGTCCAAGGGCAGGCTGGAACTGATGGGGACAGGTGGAAGAACAGAAGCAAGGGTCCTCTGGGCTCAGGAGATGGATACTCTGGTTTCTCTGGGGTTGGGAAGAGAAAGGCAAGTGGCCTCTAACTAGAAGGAAATTTAAAAGAAATTCCATGAGTTGCAACTCATGAGTTTCACTTCCCCTACACAAATTGGTCCTAGTTAGTGGAGGACCTTTAAACTTTAGTTTACCTAGTACCCTAGTTTCACCATTTATAAAATGAAGATAAGGATACTTATCTTAAAGAAAAATGTGCTCAGTAGCATTATTACTACTAATTATCAGAAAGAGTAAAACTGTCTCAGGATTGTAGATACAGTGGTCTGAGTGATTTGACATAGTCTGAAGAGTAATTTGAATGAACAAGAAGAATTCTCATTCTATATGTCATCATCCTGTAGCAGTCCTGTGCAATAACTATGATTATAATTAAGATATGTTGGTATTTCTGGTCCCAGATTAAATTAAAGAGATTTTTAAAGACACTTTCTTCAATTTTTTTCATCTTTTTTTCCTCATGGTGTCAGTACAGGGCAGAGCTAAGGTTCTTTGAGTGCTCTAGTCATGCATTTCCAAACTGTATTATATTTGGATTTCTTTTAAGTTTAACCTTAACTTGTATTTCCTGGGTCTTAACATGGTTGGCTTGGGGATAGTTATAACTTCACTGTAATGTATCTTATCCTAAATTACTGATATATAATCTCAACTGTAACTCCATTTTAATATAGCTTTTTTGGGTAGAATTTCCTCTGTGTGTTATTTTATTAAAAATTCCATTCATGAACTCTAAACAATAAGCTCAGAGAGATTCTTACTGTGTTATTTGAAGATATGGCATATAAACCTTAACTCATTCTCTGATGTTAATTGTTATGGTCAGATTCACCAATATGCCTGGATGTTTTATGCTACTCTGGAGCTGCACAAAATAGCCAGCACATACTGGTCAGTTAAGATGGGTTTATAACTGTTTTGTTTCACTTGAACAGCACAAGTTTCCCCGGCCCTCCTGTTCACCAAATTCACCTTGCCCCTTGCACGTCCCTCTCTTTTTCTGTGCACACATCCCGAATTCCCGTTCCCTCCCCTTCTCCACATTTACCTGAACACTCTCTACTGCTCTCTCTGTTAAGTAGATCTGGTGCAGCAGGTGACTTTTGAAAAGAAATATTTGGGATTAATGGTCATGTTTTCATTATTTTTCATATCTGAAAGTTTATCCCTCACCAGAGGCTGGTGCATAAAATCTTCCCCTCAGAAAAACTCATGGAGAACTGCCGCATTTCAAAATGACCTCTTCCCTTCATTGTTCCTAACGGGCGATAGGGTGCCCTTAGAGAAGGTGGTGGCCTTCTCTGCTGTGAGGAAGTGAAGAGGAATCATGTGAAGTGCCTCTGAATGGAGACAGCCGCCATCGTTGCTAAAACCAGTCTATGGCCTCAGTTTCACTAAGAACAAAGAGTGACAGATGACCTGAAAATGGTGTAGTGAAGGTCATGAAAGATGTGACACCTTGGAGATAGAGATGGGGGGATGTTTTGCTGGTCAGGACCGGTTGAGTAGTAAATAGGTTACATAAGTTGTTTTGTGACTTATCTACTTGTGTTTTGTGCCAAGGAAAGCAAGAGTGTGAGCTCAGTTATTCGTTGTACATATGCCAATTTCTGCTGTTCCCTAGAGTAAACATGCTTTCCTGTATAAGAGCTTGAAATTATTGTAATTAAGCAGAGATTCAGCCATGATCCCCACTTGGAGTGTCTGGCCCTTCCCCTGCAGCCTGCTTCACGGAGCTTCGTTAGGGTCTCCCTCTGCTGTTTGGAGCGTAAGCCGTGATTAAAGCTAAGTGTACCTAATTGGTGTGGGCGTGTTTTTATTCCTCACTTGGTATCCAGAACCTGAAGGCATAAGTGCCTGGCATAACAAATGGCCACCTATCTGAGAACAACTTTGGCCTCAGTCCAATTAATAACAATGGGAGATGACCGCCATTTTGAAAGATTCTTTGTGGAATTTTCTGGAGGAGAACAGACTTCAGTCTCTGCTTAAGAAGAATCAGTTATAAAGTACAATGGGGAAAAAACTGTGGTTAATCCTAAAAATTTCTTCAAATCTAACCCATCCCCATTAATTCAGCGAGTTTTAACTATATGGGAAATTTAAAGAGTGTGTGTTACACTGTTACTATGATCATTTATGAACAAAAATGGTCTGACATTGATGTTAATTTTCTTAAAGGACTCATTTTGAATGAATTATAAGTTCTTAGCTATTTAACAGAGTTACTCATAAATTCTCAGAATATTAATTCTATACTCAAAGAGTAAATGTAATTTTGGAGAGAATACATAGTATTTTTCATACATAAGAAAGAAGTTGAATTCTTGCTGTAAGTGCAAAATGTAGCTCTGTTTTAACTATGGAGCCACCAATGACACTTCCATAATAGTGTGAGTGTGTGTGCCACAATCCTACAATACTTTTGCAGATAAAATTCCCATTGACTTTAGAGAGAACTTTGGGTAAAAACTGAATGATTGGGTCCATCATCTGGATTTGTCAAAGTATGATTATTGGACTTGATGTTAGTGCCATTTTTGCTCTTTTGAAATATAGTTTTGAGGGGGGAGTGTTCTTGTCATTTACATTTTAAGTGTATGCTCCTGTATATTGTATATGTTTTAGGGGGCTATCCTTCAAACCCTTACTCACATGAGTTACTCTTTCTTGCACCTGCAGGATAAATGGAGGTACTCCTCAAAGTAAGGATTGCTTACATTATTAAAGTTTTACAGAATGAGACCCTATGTTTGAAAATATTAACTTGTATATTGCTAGTTTACCTAAAAACAACTAATAAAATATTTTAAAAAATCAGACATGCAGGAATTTTGTAGATTACACTTATAATTCAATTTAAATGGATACCCCAAATTAAAAAACATAGAAAGTGGACCAAAAAAGTGCCACCATCACTAAACAACAAAGTAAAAGAAGCAGTTACAGGCAAAAAGGCATCCTTTAAAAAGTGGAGTTAAACCCTATTGAGGAAAATAGGAAACAGCATAAACTTTGGCAAGTAAAGTGTAAAAATACAATTAGGAAAGCCAAAAAAGAATGTGAAGAACAGCTAGCCAAAGACTCAAAAAGTAACAGCAACATTTTTTTAAAGTACATCAGAAGCAGGAAGCTTGCTAAGCAACCAGTGGGACCATTGGATGATTGAGATGCTGAAGGAGCATTCAAGGAATATAAAGCTATTGCAGAGAAACTAAATGAATTCTTTGCATCGGTCTTCACTGCTGAGGATGTGAGGGAGATTCCCAAACCTGAGCCATTCTTTTAAGTGACAGATCTGAGGAACTGTCCCAGATTGTGGTGTCAATAGAGGAGATTTTGGAACAAATTATAAAATACCAGTATTAAGTCACCAGGACCAGATGGTATTCACCCAAGAGTTCAGAAGGAACTCAAACATGAAATTGCAGAACTACTAACTGTGGTATGTAACCTATTGCTTAAATCAGCCTCTGTACCAGATGACTGGAAAATAGCTACTAGGACACCAATTTTTGAAAAAGCTCCATAGGCAATCCTGGCAATTATAGGCTGGTAAGCCCAACCTCAGTACCAGGTAAATTGGTTGAAACTATAGTAAAGAAAAGGATTATCAGACACATAGATGAATACGATTTGCTGGGGAAGAGTCAACATGGTTTATGTAAAGGAAATCATGCCTCACCAATCTACTAGAAAGCTTTGAGGGGGGCCAACAAGCATATGGATGAGGGTGATTCAGTGGATATAGTGTACTTAGATTTTCAGAAAACCTTTGATAAAGTCCCTCACCAAAGACTCTTAAGCAAAGTAAGCTGTCATGGGATAAGAGAGAAGGTCCTCTCCTGGATCAGTAACTGGTTAAAATATTGGAAACAAAGAGTTGGAGTAAATGGTCAGTTTTCAGAATGGAGGAAAGTAAATAGTGGACACCCCAGGAGACTGTACTGGGACCAGCACTGTTCAACATATTCATAACTGATCTGGAAAAAGCGGTAAGCAGTGAAGTGGCAAAATTTGCAGATGATACAAAACTATTCAAGATAGTTAAGTCCAAAGCAGACTGTGAAGAGTTACAAAGGGATCTCACAAAACTGGGTGACTGGGCAACAAAATGACAGATGAAATTCAATGTTAATAAACGCAAAGTAATACATGTTGGAAAACATAATCTCAACTATACATATGAAATGATGGGGTTTAAATTAGCTGTACCACTCAAGAAAGAGATCTTAGAGTCATTGTGGATAGTTCTCTGAAAACATTCACTGACTGTGCAGCAGCAGTCAAAAAAGCTAACAGAATGTTCGGAATGATTAGAAAAGGGATAAATAATAAGACAAAAATATCATATTGTCTCTTTTTAAATCCATGGTCTACATACATCTTGAATACTTTGTGTAGATCAGGTCACTCCATCTAAAAACGACATATTGGAATTGGATAAGATACAGAAAAGGGCAACAAAAATGATTAGGGGTATGAAACAGCTTCCATATGAGGAGAGCTGTGACTTTTCAGCTAAAGGACGATATGAGAGAGGCCTATAAAATCATGACTGGTGTGAAGAAAATAAATAAGAAAGTGTTATTTACTCTTCATAACAAAAGAACTAGGGGCCACCAAATGAAATTAATAGACAGCAGATTTAAAATGAACAAAAAGAAGTATTTCTTCACACTATGCACAGTCAAGCTGTGGAACTCCTTGCCAGAGCATGATGTGAAGGCCAGGAAAGACTATAACAGGGTTCAAAAAAGAACTAGATAAATTCTTGGAATATAGGTCCATCAATGGCTATTTGCCAGGATAGGCAGGGATTTTTGCTTGCCAGAAGCTGGGCATGGCTGATGGGATGGATCACTTGATAATTAGCTATTCTGTTCATACCCTATGAAACGCCTGGCATTGGCCACTGTCGGAAGACAGGATACTGGGTTAGATGGACCACTGGTCTGACTTAGTATGGCTGTTCTTATATTCTAATTTCTATAAGGGTTTATAGCTAAATTCTTATATATGTTCTCATGTTGCTGTGTATTTTGTACAGTTTATTTGTGTGTGTGTGTATATATATATATATATATATAGTGAATTTATATATGCACAAGCACTGATTGTTTTCAAAGACATGTTAATGCCTATATGTATATTACCTTTGCTATTCCAGGTATAGCAGAGAGGCTTAGTTTAAAAAAACTGCAAATACAGCTGTTTATAGATTGCAGTACATTAAATATTACTAGCGTGCATCAGCAGTACAGAGGCCAGAAATACTTTGTGAGTTCTCTGTAAAATAATAATACATATTTAACCAATGTTTAAAAAACGATAAGTTCAAACCACTTTGAAAAAGGCCTTTCTGAAATTTCTTATGGCTCACCACTCCACATTCCTACTTTACAAAAACAGAGCACAAAGTGAAAAGCATTAGTTGTTAATAAGTGGGAAATCACATTATACAAATATTTCTATACAGTGAATCCACTATCTTTATAACATGTGGGGTCATACCCTGCACTCCTTATTTAGTAAAGGCTATGGAATCTGATCCCATACTCAGAGGTTGTGTTATAATAAAGGTTATCTGAGTTTGGATGCAAGGTAGCTAAATGCATATGTAAAAGTCTATCTATATTCTTGCATTCAGAGAGTTGGAAGAGGTTGTAACTTAAGATGGTGCACTCCAGCTATATTATAAGGCAGCATCTTAAATATTTATATTGCTCCTTTCGGCTTTACCTCCTTGGTTATCTTCACAAACTTTTTATAACAGTTGCTGAGAACTGTGGTTACATAAATAACAAGAGATGATATAGCAGCCAAGTCACAAAATGATATTTTAAAAGCTTAGAAATAAAAATGTCATGGAAGAGGAAGCACCTTTTCTGATTTTAGACTCTTCACCAGTTGTAACTGAAATAGGGGTTTTTTGGTTTGCTTTAAAGTGATACTTTAAGGCCTGCCATTCCATATTCTAGAATAGACTTTTCTACAGGCTTGGGCCCCTGACCTGCGAAGATTTATGCACATGCTTAACTTTAGGCATTGTGGGTAATCCCACTGACTTCTTTTGGTTTTCAGTAGTAGTTGAGAATATGCTAATATTTATGCTTTGAAACTCTGTATTTATAAAATACTTCTCCATATTAAATATTGCTGATCCTGTGTAATTCCAGAATTGAGACTATTTACAAGATCCAAGTCTAGTGGATACACCATTTACATTTAGTGTCCCAATAATTTGCATTACATTAAATAGGTGCTTGCCTTTCAGTCCTGAATGACTCAAGAACTCATTGTAGCCTCTCAAATAAATAAGCTTCTTAGAACCACCTTCCATTAAAAGACACACAAGGACATAGATTACAAAAACTATGTTTCAGGTAAAATCAACAATTGTCCACATTATGAGAAAAAGGAAGGGAATTCAACAAGAAGGCTTATAGACCAGCTTTAATTTAAACATATACCCTTCTGTACAGTCAGGTGTGACATAAAGCTAAGTATCAGCCTTGAGGATCTGATCTTACATTTCTTGACCACACATGACTTGTTAACTTTGATAGGAGTTTAAGATGAAAGGAAAATGTGCAGCATTGGGACTTTAATTGTCAATATTCTGGGGAGGAGGTGCTTTGTGGGTTTTGGTTTTTGCATTTATGTCCTAATCTCATTTTTAGTTAAAATGTTTCCTTGGTATCTCAGATACACCCTCGTGCTCTGGTTGAAGCCAATGGAGTTTTGCCATTGACTTTAAGCAACATGGGTCCAAATATGTCCTTTCTTTCTAAGGTTAGGTAAATGTTAGGGGTTGGGGTTTTTTGTTGTTTTACTGGGAATGTGATTGAAATATCTAGTAGAAAATAAAATAAAATAAGAGTAACATAAAACAAAAGGGAGGACAAATTGGAGAGAGGAATAGAAAAGGGCAGACTAAACATAAGGGGAAGCAGAAAGTAATGAAGCTGAGACTACAACAGAACCTAGCCTGAGAACTGGAAGAGCAGAGCTATCCAAAATTCCTATTTCACCAGCACGCCAAGCAGTTCATCTCACCCCACTGGAGATCCCATTAGCAACTTTGTCTTCAAGAGTTCATAGCTGAAGCTTGTATTCTAACTTAATAAACTAGGAGGGAACAACAAAGGGCTTTGCCCTTAGAGTTCGAAACCAACTTGTGGTGTTTGGGGAGAGGGAGGTTGTAACTTAAATTTGCAGCCCGCTAGCCCAGAACGTGCTCTGATGATGATTATTGATGATGATCAGCAGTTACTACATATTTTTAAAACAGCACCGATACAAAAGTTTAAAACTCGCCCTTTTGCATAATGCTGTATTACAACAACCATGCAATGGAGTGTTTTCCCATGCAATTTTCGGACTAGATCTTGCCATCTGTTATGCGCCCTCATCTTCCATGGTAGTTAATGGGAGCTCAGGTGACCGCAGAATCGGGCCCTCATTGCACGTGCTGATGTGCCATTAGTGCTGAAGGTGGCATTGCGGATTATCAAACGCCACAGCGGAGTGTGAATGCATATTTACAGAAAGTATGGCAAACACTTACACCAGAGCCACTTCAGCACATCGTCTATAGGCGTCTTGGAGGTAAAAATAAACAGATCTAATTTTTAAACGAGCTCTGTGTATTTTAAAGATTATACTACATCCGGAAGGAAAACTAAGAAATATATAGTTCATTATCCCGACACCCCATCCTTAGCTCATTACACCTTTGTGTGCATGTACCTTTTTAATGGAAGTTATGGACGGAGTGAGGTTTAATGTAAAGCTGCAAGCTTTTAATCAGGTGTCATATTTTATGTTATTAAAACATCCTTGTTGAAAAGCCCGGATGCTTAACTTTTAACAAGGATCGTATTGTTCAACTGGGAGAGGAGCGTTTTGCCTATTGATGTAGAATTTAAGTTACATTCCATCTTACGTTTTAATTACTTTTCAATTAACTACTTGCACTAGAACACGGTTGAAAAGTCACATCTCATTTAGCATTTTGGTTCATATGGAAGACTACCACAATCCGAGGTACCATCCAAAAATAATCTTAACTTTTTCTACCGTTAATATATTGTGTATGTTTTCTTATTTCAAATTCTGCCGCCGTCTTCACGCAGACAAAACTCGACTTTAATTCTGTTGGGAGTTTTTCCTGCGCATGGATCGGGGGCCCAAACGGGATAAACTACAGCAGGGATGGAAAATGTGGACACAAGGAAGAATGGAGCTATCAGATCGAAAAGCCACACGAGCAGGCTACATGTAAACATAGCTGGAATAAATGACATCGTCTTCACCCCTCACACGAAAGAAGGAAAAGAAAATTAAGCCAACTGCTGAGCAGTAGTTCCACGTACTTGTCCATTCATTGTGTACATTTTATTATTTAATTAAGAGCCTATCTTAAACCCAACACAACTGGCTTTGGCAGCCAAACATAAATACTGCATGAAGAGAGGGGGATTTATTTCGACTTTACTGAAAATGCACTGTGAAACAAAGCATTTCAGTATTTAGAGTCTATTACATCTTCCCATTATACACGTCCATGTCGACGGGGGAAGTGCTAACCAACCGAAGTTACGTTCGAGAGCAGAAGTGTGTAAAAGAAAGTCTGTAGTGGAATAGATGATATTCCCCTTTCAGTATCTGCAACTGTTGTGAACGCGTTTGCTCAACCTGTGCCCAGTGCAGATTCATGAAGAATAGGAGTTAAGGGCATTATTAGCTTAAAGGGGAAAAAAATCCAGCCCGGTGGTCTGGGGGAGGTTGAGTTTTCTTTCACTGCCTTGCTAAAAACAAAGGAAATCTGCAATAAAACTGACTTTACTGGTCAGCTCTCCTAGATTGCCCTGTATTTTCCCATCAAGTGCCCTAAAGATATTTTTAATGTTAATGTTTTCTGTTCTAATGGTTCAATTCCTTGTGAAACTGGCAGCTTTCTGTATTCAAGCACAGAGGAAACTTAATTTAAAAGTACGGGTTTGGGTCCTAAACACAGAGGAACCACTAGCAACACGAAATGTTTATTTTTCATGTTCACAGGATCTCCCATTTTAAATCATGAGGCTCTGACGGTGCAGCTGTTTTCCTGCTCTACATGCCAGTGTCAGAGAGTTGAGATGTTAACCACAGCAAAAGCACGAGACTTTTAAATTCCCTGATGCATGATGAATGGGGGCCGGGCGAGCATCTTAAAATCTACGCTTTGGCTTCTCTTTAAACACTTTCCATTGACAGCGCAATAGATCAAAGGCTTTTCCTCAAAGGAGACGCTTTGGGCGCTGTAATTTAAGCCGGCGCACCGTTAGCAGCCTCTTAGCATCTCCCCCCCCACGACTACCCCTTCCACCCACCGCGCTGGGCGCCTTTCTCAGCTGCTCTCGGGACAGAGGTTCCTCCGCAGCTGGGGCTACGTCGTGCGCGCGCCCCCGCCTTCCAGGGTGGAGCGTCTGCGAGCCTTGCATCCCTGCCGCTCGCTCCCCAGCGGGCTAGCGGCTTGCAGCGCAGGGCATGCGCCGCGGCTGCCGCTGCTCTTCCCTTCCCCCTCCTTCTCTCCTCCTTGTGGAGAAGTTGGCGCGCTGCCCATTCAGGCATTCAGCTCCAGCCCCTCAGGGATCAGCAAGCAAAGTCACAGTCTGCACAAACAGAGCTTTCAAATTCATAAAATTCATAGGATTTTTCACAAATGAATGAACACAATTTTCTACCAATTTCCTCATTATGCAAATATGCAAAATATCAAATTTAGGCCAATTAGGGTCCTCCACAGTCCCAAATTCACCCGTTTAAGCCATAATTGCAGAAACTATCAAATAATTACGGCCGCTAATTGGAAATATTTGTGACAGATACAACAAATTCTTGCACAAATTACATTTCATTCGAGGAACCACTGCGCGCCACTGAAATTTTATCGAAGTCTAATTTAACTTACATAATGAGTGGAATTGAGTACTTGTTATCAAATTTGAGCAATTCATAGCCCCGTAATGTGGAATGATCAAATAAATTAAAAGGGAATTTATTCAATATTTTGTGGTGCTCCTTTTTTCCCCGAAACCATTGCTATTTTGCACGGAATTTCTTCCTCGGGCTCCCGCTGCCCGGGGTGGGTGACGTGTGTCATCAAACCCCCAGCAGCTGGAGGAGAAGCAGCAGCCGCCAACTGTCTCGAAAGCTGACAGAAGATAAAGGGCAACATTTCCAGCTCGAGCGCCTTCCCGGCACCATCACTCTTCCGCCAGCCAGAGACAGAGGGCGAAGGGGGAGCGCGCATAAAATGCAGCTTTACTTTGAAAAATACCTTCCACTTAGCCGCCGCTTGTGCGAAGTTTGCACTTCCGGGTGAAGGAAGAGAGCAGGCATGTGCAATTAACTTGCCCTGAACATCATCGCGCTGGCACACAGACAGACAAGCCACTCGCACAGTGGCACGTTTCACCCACACACCCACATTTTGCTGCTGCACTCCACACACACACACACCTCTGCCATAGGTAAAGCCGCAGCTGAGGCTCATGCGTGTGACCAGGCTGCACATGGCTAGTGGTGTCATCACCCTGACACACGCACTCACTAAAGCACGATTCTGCAGGCCCTTGTCAGGCTTTTCTTGGTCAGCACGTCCATTAACGTGCGTGGGAGTTTTGCCCCTGGGGGGACGGTAAGTGTCTGTGGGGCAGATCCTGACACACGGGTTGTCACCGCTCCATTCAAGCCGAGAGAAACAGGGCAGCTCCCCTCAGCTGAGGATATGTCCCTCCATATATCTATAAAACGTGTGTGTGTACTTGAAAGGCAAGTGAGTGTATGCATAACACTGTGTTTAGAGGCGCCAGCCACTTCTGTAGAGCGTTTTGAAATCCTCGGGTGAAAGAAACCACATAAAATGCCATTGATATGTGTACAGATACGCAGAGAGAGATAATTATAATTAAATAGGTAATAGAGAATTATATATAAGGTAACCGAGTTATATCTATATCCCCCGAGTTCCCCTCTCAGAGGAAGGTCAGCTCCCTGGACGTGGACATTTATTTCTCTCTCTCACCGCACACACACACACATTTTTTAACTGCCTGTGGCCTCGTTGGCGGATTATAAATGTCTCCTTCTCGCTGTGATTTGTTTAATCCGTGGGAATGGTGCTGGGCCTATGTAAACAAGCCAAGTGCGGAATGAAGGCAGCTAGCCATGCGTGGCCGGCCTGCCTATTTGTCAGAAAACCTTCATAAATACTGAGCCGGGGCTGGGCAAGGATGTGATGTCTCCATTTTTGCCAGGAAAGGGCACGAGGAAGACAAAGCGAGGCAGAGCGGCGTGTAACCTTTAAGGGACAGCTAGTGTGCGTGTGCTCAGCCAGCGGCTGCTCTCCCTGGGCAATTCCGTGCCAGGCTGGGGGACGGATTATTTTGGATCCAGGGCTGTGCGCGCGCGTGTGTGCAAAGGCAGGCTGACGCGTGGAAGACAGCACCACGATCTCGTTACGCCTGTGTCATACAAACATCTAGCGGGTCCATTCCGCGGGAGAGTGACATGCACGCGCTCCCGAGGCTTGATGAAAGGAACAGAAAGGTTGTTGTGTGGGGCGTCTGCATTTTAGTTCGTGAAGGTGAAAAGGTGACTCCGCCCTTCCCTCCAATTCCAGCTGTTAAATTTATGCACACCCAAGTAAATCTATAATGAAAGGCTCTTTTTTTTTTTTGGTTTTTTTTGTTAGCATTTATTACTTTAAAGTGTCTTTATGATTGAACAAATCCTTAATTGTTTTCAAGGTCTCCTTTACTGCATCCTGTGGAACCTATGGCGTCCACTGGATATTATTATTAGCTTTAGGGGGAAAAATGCACGTGTGTGTCTAATCAAACACTTTCTAACAAAAGCAGTAATTACCTCCTGGAATGATCAGAGTCCTTATTTATAAAAAAAAGTGAGAAAATGTCGAGTATTAAAACGTGAAAGCAGCTATTAATCAAACCTTTACACCTTCTTTAACTCAGGCGTGATGGTGGGTATTATCATAAATCTGCTCTGATAGTAACACAAGAATAATGAGTTCAGTAATGATAGCGATGATGATGATAATGGTTTTAACCAACAAAGAATGGTGTAGATTTATTGCTAATAACGTGGTACAGGAACCTCTTCATTAAAATTACCTATATGTACTCCTCAGTATTGAAAAGGAGATTCCACAGAGTAGTTTTGTGCATTATTGCACTTGCAAGCCGCAGCTAAAGAGCCGCTTTGATTATTGCTAAAGGCCATGGCCCTCTAAAAAAACGTGCCTTTTTAATTGAACAGCCAATAGTGCCTGTGTACATTACCTTCTAGGTAAGCAAACACATCAGGCACAAACCCCGATGAACTGACCTTAAACTAACTTAGAGTCAACACTGATCGTGTCTCGGTTATCCAGTTCTGTCCAGGTGTTGCAACTTCTGTGATGTAAATGCATCCATTTTGTGAAGTCTCCATGGTAAAAGGAATGCAAACCTCAACATAGACGGGCTGGAGGGGTGAGTTCAGGACAAAGGTTCCGCCTGAATTCCGATTTTCTTGGCTTCTGCGAGTTTAAGAGTAGACCAGAATGTACTGTTGTGTGCGAATGACCTTTTCTAACGGTGGGAAGAGGAGGGGCGAGATATCATGGAGAGCATGAATCAGGCAGCTTTAAGATGTGCATATACCTGAGCCATTATAGTGCCCAGCATAAATCAGTATTTAGGGATTTAATAGACAATAGGATTTGTCATGTCTGCTACGACCTATACAGTAAATGCATGGATTACTCAATTGCAACGCGTGCGCATCTATTCCTTACATAAACACGGCGTGGCATTTTCTTCGAAACGCGTACTTAGCGTGTTTGCATAGTCATCCACATTTCTTAATGAAAGCACGTTTATTACACAAAACCCTTAGAAAGATGCTATTTGATATGACGTTTACTATTTTTAAAGGAAGCTGTGCTTAGTGTTTAGTATATTTGCTCAAATTTGGAGGGGGAAATAAAAAAAATAAAAAAAAAAAAAAAAAAGAAGGACGGGGGGGGGGGAAAGAGCACACCTGTCCAGTCTTGGTCCTGTAATTTTTTTCTGTAAAGTCCTACATTCTTGAGTTTAAGGGTATTGTAAATGTAAATATTTAAATATTTCTATGGTGCTCCTATATCAACACATTTCCAGTAGACTCTGAAGTTACATCCCAAGTGTCCAGCTGTTTACTACTTTAATTTAGGATCTTTCATGTAGTACATATCTATTTCAGGAATATCAACCTTACAGAGAGAATAAAATGGATTCAGGTAAGATGCTGTTAATATAATAGTGACATAATTACTTTTGTATATAATAAATAATACATTAGTAATATTTTAACCTTGGCTATGAGTTATGAAATCAGTGTATGGGCCAATTAGCTACATAGGTTTTTTTTTAAAACTAAGACACTATAAACACCGGTTTTAAATGTCCTAATTAGTAACTTGCTCATTAATTAACTTTCTGATTAATTGTGTAGCAATCTAATTTGTAGATGAGGCACTTAAACAGTGATACCTTGTAACTCTTTCATCTGTCTTCAAAATTCATCGGTAAGAAGCAGTTTTGTATCTAGTTGGGCTCCAGGTTTGAAATGCGCTGTTGTAGAAGGCGGGACGAGGTTTGAATGACGCTATTTAAAGTTTTCTCTATCTCAGTGGTTCAGCACAACTCTGAGAAATACACATTAACTAGGGCGAAAGGCCCCTTTTTACAAATTGGAATATATATATTGAATAAACCATTGCAAGAAGAGGAAAGTTGTTTTGTATTTCCCCCTGCCACCCAAATCCACCGTGTATGGTAGCTTGACGTAGAATTTGCGTTCAAAATAGTTCTCTCCCTCCCGCCCCCTCCGGTCTTCTTATAATAGCATATGATCTAAAAGGGATGATTTAATACACGGGACAATAGGCTAATGGTGGGACTACATTTAAATCACAGCTTGCCTGGTATTGTAATATCCCATGGCTTTTCTATTAGCATCAGAAAGCACGGCAGTGTCACTGATTTGCCATGTTTTCCACCAGAGCTATTGTGGCCCGGGTTTGTCTCGGTCCCATCCTGCAAAAGCCTTTAGCCCTTATGGCAGATCATTCTCTAAGTGAATAGAGATGAAGGCAGGGATATTAAGTGACTCTATAAAACATCCCGGACACAATTGTGTGATTGATGGAGGACAAAGTGGGAACAGCAGGACACAGGATCCTGGGAGAAGCAGCCCTGTCAATGCGAGAAACCCATCTCTGGAAACAGCTTCTCCTGGTGGAGTTTGCAGTCTATTTGTATGAGTAATCAGCTGAGCCCCCTCTCTGTCAGCCGTGTTTACTCACTGATTTTCTCAACAAGACAACCATTGACACTGGATGGATGGGGCTAATCTGGCGCAGAACTGGCGGCTTTGCAAAGGCTACAGGTCGAAAATAGAGCGCCGTGCCAGCTCCACCTCGCCTAATCTAGCGGCTAATATTTATTAGAGCCAATTTAGACCGCTGCTCTCGCAAAGAGCAAGGAAAGGCCCGGGTGCAATTAATAACATGAGCAACAACAATGGCCAATCAGCCACGAATAATACACGGGGAGGGGAGGGAGCCGACCACCAAAAACGGCATCTCGGCGCCTCAAAAGAAACCCCCGCGTCCCCTTCCCTCTGCCCGCAGGCCTGGGAGTCCAAGCAGCGCCAAGGGAGGCGGAAGAGGCACGTTTGCTAATAATCCCAGGATTTAGCTAGGCAGATTTGTATCAGCCACGCACTGAACATGTCTCTGCCCACCGGGCGTTGTATTTGACGGGGGCGGCTTTGCTATCGGATCCTGCGGGTCTGGGGCGAATACCCGCCTCCCCTCCCGCAAAGGACCGCCGCCAGCCATGCAAAGGCTGCGTGGTTTTTGGCCCAGGGGTTGCGACAAAGCCCAGGCTGTGGCGGAGGGGGGAGGCGCTGGCAGGCTGGGATGTCTCTCTCTGGGTGGAACAGGGGACGAGGATGACAGGCTCGTGCTGGAAATGTCTCTTACCCAGCTGTCGCGCCTCTAACTTTGTGCTGTTTGGAGCGGATCAGGGGGAGGGAAGCACTGGCTGCAGAGGGGTTACCCTCCTTGCTGCGGGGGGCTGGCTCGCTGGCCGAGCCGCCCGCGTCTGCCTCCCTGCTCGCCTGGCCCCGACCTCCACTCTCCCAGGCAGGCGGCAGCTCCTAGCTAATTGCTCGGCTCTCTTCATGCACACATCTCCACTAATTTTCCATTTCTCATTCTGCGGGTAGCTGGAAGGCCGCTCGGGGAATACGGCACCTTCTCTTAGCTACCGCATGAATACAGTTTGTGGTGTCCATCAAATCCTCCCTGTAAAGGTGGTTTGGTAAATTAGCAGCTTGGCTGTATAATCAGGCATTCGCCATTGAGGCCAGTGTGCTGTACCGTTTAACCAGGTGAGATTTCATCGTCTAATGGGCTGGGAGGTGTGACAGAGATGCTAAGTTAGCAATTAAACTTCACAAATATCATTCGATTGCAATTTTAGGTCAGCGCCAGGTTATGACTAGAGGGGGGAAAAAACCCTTCTGAAATGGGAACAATGGGGAAACATCTAATCTTTTTAAACAAATGAAGTAATATGGTTCCAATGTTTAATCGTGGGTTTCTTAATCATTTTATTGTCTAGTAATATTTAACTGTGTGCATATTGGTATATATTATATACACAGGCAGACATTCAACCATCTATACACACTAATATCTCAACACGGGTACAGGCATATTTGTATTGCAGAATCCATCCATCGGACTGTATTTGAAAACCTTTAATATAGAACCACCTAAACCTACCGTGACGAAATTTTTTGGGGGGGGCATGAAAGAGCTGATAAAATAAAAGCAGTTCAAATTAAAAAGATGAACTTAGTGTAGAGGTGAAAACAAACGGAAAGAGCAAACATTTAAGTAAAAGATTACTTAAATCAGGGCTCTGAGCAATGCACCTTCCGACCGAACCCTGTTGACGGGCTTTGGAGACCCATTTTCTGTCTCTAGCATTTCTTCAAAGTGTAAACATATTTGTTTGCCTGGTTATGGATTTATTATGCAAAACATGGACCTGTAAAGAGAGCTCCGTTTATAGTTTTTTCCTCTAGAAAACAATTAAAAATTGTCGACTTGAAGAACATTTCCTATTTATATTTTTATATATATCTAGTCCCAGGATATTTGTTGCAGTTAAATACCTAAATTGAAACATAACCGAAAATATTATTAGCTTTATCTGCTGACACAAGGGGCGCAGGTTAAAGTATTTTTCATTTAGTTTGATAGGGAATAAAGCACTTTAAGGTACTTGATGATTTATTGATCAAATAGAAATCAGGGCATCCAACAGCTACTTATTTAATCCCATTCCCACGATTAAATATTAAATGAACTTTTGTCAATTTGCGCCATACGCCTTATGCGATAAAGAATAAAAGAGAAAAGCTCTTCAGACATAAATCTTTCCTTTCGGCTAATCTGAGTTATGGCGAATCCCATGTACCGCCATTGAACTGTAAACACTGTTTTAATGGACAGTAATGGCCCTATGATTTTTAGCCGTTGGTCTACACTGACTACCGTGTTTATTGCCGTCATTAAAAATGAATTAAAGAGTTATGAAACTCTTCAGTAATGAGAGCGCTCGTCGTTTAGAAGCGTCTCCCCCTCCCCACTTTTATACCCGCCCCGAAGAAGCCTTCCCTCGCAAGCTGGGGGAAGAGCGGCGCTCGGGCGGACCCACGCCCAGGCTGTCTGTTGGGGAGAAACATTAGCCTGAGCCAAGACTCCAAGTGGGCCAGAGGCTGGAGGGAAGCGAACCTGTCAGGGCAGCTTTCCTGCAAAACTCAGCGCCATGGGGCAGCCCGGGGGAGTGAGGGAACTAGCTGAAAGCCATTTGCCTGGAAAGCCCCCTCCCTGGGCCATGCAGCTCCAGCTCCTGGGGCTGCTGCAGCGAGGGAGGAGAATGGCTCAACGCAAGTTTCCTGCAGCACATGCACCGGTCTCCGAGGGGTCCCTGGCTGGAGCCTGCACGTTTCTCTTTGCATTAGCAAAGCCCAAAGTCATCCAGTTTGCGCTAATCACCACAATTAGTCCTGAATTATCACTGGACTCTGACAGACGTTCCTTGTAACTCTCTTTTATTTCCAACAGCCCTAATCAGCAGCTCTCATTACAAACGCTGATTAAACTGCAAATTATCCAGCAGTGGCCGGGCTCCCGTCTACCAGCAGCTCGTTCAATATCAATTAAGGGCCAAGCGGCAAAGTCTGCAGCCTCAGAGAGCTTCCAACTGCCTGATAGTGGCACTTATTAGTTTGGAAAACCAGGAAAATACTAATAATCAACAACCGGGGGGGAAAGGAGCCAGCCAAACAAAGGAAGAGGGGAAGCGAAAAAACACACATCAGCCGGTCCAGTTTGCCATTTCCATGTTCAATCCGCGCAGACAAAGTCTCCCGGTGGTTTGCATCCTTTCCAGGCTCCAACCCCAAGTGTCAGGGAGGTTGCGTGGGAGAGCGAAATGTGTTAGATAAGGTAATATCTGGAGCTCATTGAAGTCAGTTTTGGAAATAATGAATCGTATTAACGCATTAAAAAACCCTCTGCAATCCAACATCATTAGGTCGTTCCGGTATCCGTTTCCAATTAACGCTCAGGGGTTTTTTTATTTGACCCCGTCCCGAAATAAAATGGAAGCTAATGACAGTTGATTTTATTTATTTATTTCGTCAAATTGAATTTGCCCATCAGCACGGACATACACTAGTAGTGTCTCCCTTTGCAGGGTTACTGAGTGCCCAGGAAGAGCTAGAAACCGAAGGAGGAGAAAGACTGAATTCAAGCGGCAATTTCATTTCCATTTGCAGCCTGGGGGGCTGGCAGGTACAGGTGAGGGAGAAGCAGGCTATTTGATGCATGAATATTTCTCTCTAAAGTTAAGATGGACAATTGTATTGTGATGAGATTTAGAAAAGAGATCACAGTGCCTGGTTTACCGCAAGGGAAGCAAGACTCCTGTCCTCCAGTCCCCTTTTCTTAGGGTAGGCAATGTTGAAAATAAAAGCATAACATCTTAATTTTTCTACATCAGGTCCAAGAACAATGGCCTATAGACCCTAAGAACGTTAGAATGAATCTGTCATTCAGCATCGGGAACTACGCCCCCCGTCTCCCCCACCTGCCATTTCAACAGTTGCCTTACTTTAATTAGCAACACGCTCACATACTGGGCATAAGAGAATGAAAACCTAAAGGGGAAAGGGGAGTTTCTATTCAGCCCAACTGTACACACTTCATTTCCTGATTTAACATTGAATCAGACAGATCACGGGCTGCAGTTAAAATATTCGGTTTACCTTTGTTTTTGATCCACTGCAAATAGAAAAGCCTTGCTAGGAGAACCAGAAAATAAAACGGTGGCTACTAGAGCTTTATGACAAATTGTGTGTTAGCAGTGTGAGGTCTTTCCACGATAACTTGAAAATACAACAGGCCATGAAAATTTGACCTTAGGTTCTGATCACATCATGTAGCTATACAGTGGATTAGACTGTACTATCTGTAACTAAAGTTGGACCCTGCATCTCTTACCTTGAATAAGAATTATTCTTGTAGAAAGGTCCACTGGCCAAATAAAGGTTGGTGTCTTGAGCCCATAGGTCCAGGTCCTGTCAAGCAGTACACATACCAGAACTTCCACTGACTTCATTAAGGCCCCTGGAGTGAGTAAGGGTTATCCAGATGGTGACAGCTGGCTGGATCTAGCCTAGAGACAAATGTTTGCTATAATGATGGGGCTAGTATGCTGCCAGAGCTAAATAACTTTTATTAGTAAAAACAACATACTGGGTGGGATTATCCACTCATTTGCCAGTGTACATTGAAGTCAAGGGGATATACTGATTTGAGAGGTGAATCGGGCCCATTATCTTATTATGCAGGACACTGTGACAAACCTAGGCCATGTTGGCTTCAGTGGAACTACTCAAGCTTAAAGTGCTTCCATTTGCAAGAGTGGGGCCCACGTCATTCCATCCATCACATGGTTAACCAAATTATCCATCTATAGCCCTTGTTCCTCTAAGTTTACCACATGCTTTGCCATGATACACCTCACACCATCTCTATCTTGTGCAATCACAAATGACAGCTGGAAAAGATGAATGCCAGGTAAATGGTAACCAAGTCACATCTTAAGGAACTAAAAATGGGTGTATTTCTGAGTAAGAATCTGTAATCAAGGGGAAAAGTGGGAGTAAATTTTTATTTTCTGTTTATTCATTTGGTGTGACCAGTCCTTTTTGTTTATACAAAGTTTTATCTTGTCTATATGATCCTCTTATTTGGAAGCTAATGCAGTAAGATGGCTAGTTTGATTATTATGACTAATGACTTAATGGGACTAAGGCTTTTTTCCCAAAGGGCTATATCATCCCCTCACATGGAAAGTCCACAAGAGAAGAAAAGATTTGTGGGAAACTTGTGGAGTTCCTGACTCATTGTCTCCTTTAGTGAAGAGGGTGTGAGGGCTATGACAGGACAGGGCATGCTGCCTTCCAGTTTAGTTGATGTTCCAGCTCCATAAGACAATTCAGGGTTTATCATGGGATCTTCACTGAGAACTAGTTCTACTGAACTACTCCTAGTCTATCCCAGAAGCTATGCTGTCATTATTTTACCATCCACCTTTGTGCTTTATTTTTGCTTCCTCAATCCCTCCCATTCCTTCCCCCCACACGCACCCCTGGCCAGAAATAAACTAGGTTTCCACATTTATTTATGAGATTTTCTTGTGAATTTACCTTGAGAAGATATGTCCAAGAGGACTTTTTCTCCTGTCTAAATCTCGTCCAACTGGCAACCTCTTCCTAATGCATGTCTGATGGTAATTGCAGACAGAGACTTCCAGAGGGATAGGGCAGACATACTTTAGCTCTGCTCCCCTCCTCTGAGAGTCTAGTCCACTGGAAAAGGGATTTTATATCCACTACTCACCATGCAGTGGAGGAGATCGATGATCAAAAGACTTATTTAATTTTTGTGCCACCTATACAGTAGAGCTTCAGAGTTATGAACATCTACCCCTATGGAATTCTTCTGGAATGGAGGTTGTTCGTAACTCTGAAATGTTCATAACTCTGGACAAAACATTCTGGGTGTTCTTTCAAAAGTTTACAACTGAACATTAACTTAGTACAGCTTTGAAACACACCTATGGAGAAGAAAAATGATTCTTTCTCTTATATTTTTTAGTAGTTTATGTTTCACACAGTACTGTACTGTATTTGCTTTTATTCTTTCCCTCTGTGGTTGCCTGATTGTGTACTTCTGGTCCCAAATGAGGTGTATGGTTGACTGGTGTGTTCGTAACTCTGAGGCTCTATTGTATAAAGAGGATGGTGATCAATTGTTCCCCATGATTGACTGAAAGTAAAACAAGAAGTAATGGGCTTAATCTGCAGCAAGGGAGGTTTAGGTCAGATATTAGGGAACAACTTTTTAACTATAAGGGTAGTTAGCTCTGGAATAGGCTTCCAAGGGAGTTTGTGGAATCTCCCATCACTGGAAATTTTTAAAAACCAGTTGGACAAACACCTGTCAGGGATGGTCTATATGTACTTGGTCCCACAGCACAGGGGGATGGATTTAATGACTTCTTGGGGTCCTTTACAGCCTTACCTTTCTATGATTCTATTGCAGCCACATTTATAGGCCAAGGATAAAATTTTTCAAAAACATCTCAGTACTTTAAAAATGTGACTTAGGTTCCCAAATTACTTAGGCACCTTTGCAAATGTTACCCCATATTATGTATAATGTCACCTAGAAATATATATTTTGGGCAAGAAGGTTTTTAAAAGGTTAAACTCCCTTTAATTTAAAAATGTTACTTTCTCCAACCAAAGGTTTGTCAAAGTGTGTGAAACATATTCCCAAAGATGAATGACTTCTGATCATCCCCTTTCTCATCTTGAAACCTACTTCTGAAGTGTTGGGTTTATATAATCCTTGGATTACCTGCCACTAATCCCCTCCATTGTAAAGAATCAGCATTTTTTACATTAATATTGATCTCACAGTACGACCTGAATTCAATAGGAGCCACACACATGCATCTAGAGGCAGACTTTGCATCCTTAAGTGGTTTACTATTATAATACAATAGGCATTGTATTGTATGAACTATTTAACTAGATTGTATAACTATAATTTTTATTGCTGGGCAATTTAAATTACAACTTCTTTCAGGAGTTCAGAATTCTTTAATATAACATTTCTATTTGTTAGAACAGGTAGAATAGCATAATTAGAGAAGCACCCAATAATTCTGTTAAGGTTTCATTTGTGCCAGTATTTTTGAATTAAAATAAACAAAACTAGAAATCATGCGTATCTTATTCAACAAATTTAAGTCAGTGGCCCAAAGAAATTAGCCCAGAATTTTAACTTGAATGTAATACATTTTGTTTTACGATGACACTTGGCTTGCAAGGTCTCATCAGGGAAATGAGGATCTGGGATTTTCAATGGGCCATACTGGAGTTAGGTACCCAAGTGCCACTGTATTCAAATAGCGCCTAAGCATGTCCCTCCAATTGGTCCCTTTTGAAAATTTCATTCCTATAGTTTTGTTGATGTGGATTGACTCTTTTTAATCATTGAAAAAAGAATCGTATTGCTGAAAATCATGTTTTATTCTTGAATCACAATTTTTTAGAAAATGTGTACTGATCTAAATGAAATGAATTTATAACAAATAATTATAAGACATTTAGGCCCAGAGCCTCAAAGTATTTAGGTGCTTAACTCCTATTCACTTCATGGGAAAAAGGAGTCTAAATATCTCTGTGGATCTAGGCGCAAGTGCTTTTCAAAAAGACTTTTACTATGTTTACTCTAAAATGTGTTTATACTTCTACACTTAATAGCATTGTAGGCACTGCTGTAATGTACTGAATGAATTTACATTTTTAGAAAATATAAATAAGTGAATTAAAAATCATTGTTTTATAATACAAACAAAGAAGAGTTTAAAAACCTGTTAAAATAGTATTGTCTGTCTTAAACAAAGTTACAGTTTAGGCTAAAGATCAATCTTTTACTCATCCTAATTTGTTTATACCTATTGCAACATATACAGAGCTGGATTTTACACTCAAGTTTTCCATCTCTGTGAAATTAGAATCAGGTCCACAGTATTTGAAAAATTGCTTGCTTAAAGAGATGCTTGTCATGTTCAGGCACAATGGAGACGTTACAAGACAAAGAGCCAAATTCTGCTGTCATTTATACTTGTGTAAATCCACAGTAATGCCCCTGAAGATACATTTTATACTTCATTCTTCAGAAACGTGCTTGTTTTAGATTGGTTCCAGAAGGCCTGATTCCAGTCTCACTCTTTTGTAACTGAAGTCAATAATTTATTCTGGATTTACACATATGTAACAGAGCAGAGTCTGGCCCCAAACTATAGATTTAACTCTAAATTTTTCTTGTTTAAAACCAGATCATTCCATTATTTTAATAATAGTGTGATAGAAAACAGACATCTCATACTTACTGTTCATTGAAGAATGTTAGAACATTTAGCTTTGTTTTGTGAATCTTTCGGTACTTGAAAGGAAACAGAGAGTCTGTCCACTATGCACAGGCAGGCAGACAGGCAATCAATCAATGATCACACGTATCAGTTCCAGCTGAGCTCCTACTTACAATAAATAGAAGCCTGTTACAATAACCTCAGTCACTACCATACAAGTAGGACTAGGCTATCGGGCATCAGCATAGACCCAAAAAAAAAGTGGCTGACCAAATTCAGTTGTACTGTCTAACCAATAAATAGATGCAGTGAATAGTCCTTCGACTTAAATGCATCTATATCTATCTATATATACCTAAAATTTTAAAAATCTGTATAACTTTTAGAATTGCTTTTAAATGTGGTATAGCAATTCATATATGGGAAAAATATTTCTAGTTGAGTTTTCTAGTTAAATTCCCTAATGTCTTTGTTGGAGGCTTGGGGTGTAACACAAGCTTAATCATCTCATCACAGAAATTATTAGAACTATTTTGCTCCTTTGGTCTTATCTTTCAATGGCTGAAGTTTCTTATTTTTTTCTTTTTGTCCAATGGTGTTTTAGGGCTAGATCATTCAACTGGATGTGCCCCCATGCATCGATTATTAAGAAATAATATTAATCTAGTGCTTAGTCCACAAGGCTGTCCAGCAATGTTTGTTTAATGAAAAGGTTGCTTTATGAGTATTTCTAAGAACACTTGTTTGGTTTTTCTTTAATACAATAACATAACTTTAATGTTATTTAAAATATTAATAAAATATCATTAAGAATAAAAATCACTACCCTGATATAAACAGTTTATAAATAGTTGTAAAACCAAATAAAACCTTTAGATATGCATATACTGTAAATGTCTTAATTAGAGCTAAAATTAATAAGTATTTGAATGCCTTAAAAAGTCCTTTATTTCCTGAATGCTTAGTGTGCATGAAGTAATGCAGATACAGTGAACAATTCAGAATCTGAAATATTGACATGGACTGAATGTAATATAATTGATACATTATTTTAACCTTATATGCCTGAACAAGGAAAATATATCCTTCAAAATTAGATTTATGTGTGGAAAATGAAACATTACGGCTTTCCAAAGGATAAAAGGCAAAACTAATCCCTGGGGTATGTGTACACCAGGCCACTGAAATCAACCTGGTTGCACCAGTATTTTCTAGTGGTGAATTTGACCAGAAGCACTGAATCCTAAAATACTGCTCATAAAACTTTCACACTGGATATTCACATCTGAAAGTAATGTGTACTGTAAATTAAGAGCCTGATTCTGCTCCAATTTAAAAAACTGGGAAATTTGCCTTCTGTGGGAGCAGGATCATGTCCTAAAATAATAGAAAACCCTGAAATGGCAGATTTCTAGCCTAATTACTTATGTATAGTTTTTCTGAAAACACTTATTTAAATTAATCAGCTTCCAGCCAGGATGTCTGTAAAAAAACTTTAATAAGAAATCACCATAGGATTCATCAACATGTAGATGTGAAATCATTGTAGCAAACTGTTGAAAATTGCTGAATAACTGTGGCCATAAACTGGTTTTAACAAAATGTAAAGGGCTAATGCTTAGTATATGCAAATTGTTGGTGAACATTTTTGTACAATATTTTTAAAACAATGATTTCATCATTTCCAAGTTAAGAAAGTCATTTACTTTAGTATTTTTTCAATAAAATTAACCTTTTAAACTGTTTTGTACTTGTATCAATAAAAAATTGATTTGATTGGTCTTAATTGTTAAGACTTGGGTACCTAAATGCTAAAATATTTAAAACATCTACTAGCTCTGTGGAGCCCATTGTAAGATTATTCCTCATAAATCTCCTCTTGTAGGGACCCATCAGACACACAAGATAAACAAATGTTTACGTAGATTGTTTAGGTCTTTTGTTCTGTGGTTGTATACCATTTAGCACAGTGGGGTCCTGGTCCATGATTAGCGCTCCTAAGTACTACAGTGATATAAATAATGATAACATGCAATGTGCCTCATTGCCTCCTTCTCTCCTGCAAATCAGATGGTCTGGTGGAAGCACCCTACGAACACCGTTCGATAGAACAGCTACCAGTGTTCCACACACTTCTTTGCTTTATGCTGTCAGCATAGGGTAGAACCGTGCCCACTTTTCCAGGCACTCTTGATACCAGTGACTAGAGATATACACAAACAAGACTTAATGATTACAATATTCATGGACACCCCTGCCCCCAATCCTGTAGGTACTCATTGAATGAGGTAAAATGGAACCAACAGGGATATAAGGAAGTAAATACCATCTATGGCTAAATTCAATTATATTGCTGCAGATTCCCTCAGGACATAAAAAGATGGTGATCTGGGAGAACTCCTTAAGGATGCACTCAGCCACAAATGATCAACACTCTTCGGCATTGTTTCTTTGGCATCCTCCATCTTAAATGTCCTGGGGGAAGACTGAGAAACCCCAGCAGGTTGAAACTGACTATGCCACTATCCCCTGCAGAATCAGCTACATTTGGACTATTTCTCTGACACTCAACTGAATATTAGGACTTGCTGCTCCACGTGTCAGCATTAAGGTTGTTCAAGAAGTGTTCGCTGACCAAGACTATGATGACAATGCTGCCCACTGTGGAGAAGTCAGAGTTTCATCCCCAGACTCCAAGGTCTCCAAGACACTGCCTGCACTATGGGATTAAATATCTCATGGCAGAACCTTGAAGCTGGGCCACCAGAACCCTCAGTGCAGGTAGGATCAAGTATGGTGGAAAAGGCTGATGAGTTCATCTACCTAGGTTTCAAGTAGAGTTCAGATAATCACAGTAAACTGGATGTCCTTCAATGAATAGGTCTCACTGCCTCCTGCATGAAGTCCATGTTTCACTTATGGACACAAAAATGTCTTTGTGCAGAGGCAAAATTCAGGATCTATCAAAACCTGTGTACTACTTGTATTGCTATAGGGACCAGAAACCTGGACCCCCCTTACTGGTAGACTTGGAGTGGCTAGAGCCAATTGAGGTGACAACAAGAACCAGCTTGCTATCAGGTTCGATTAATATGGATCCCTCAAATAAAGAGTGACAAGGGTTGCTTTGGATACAACTTTGTTTTACTAACAACAATCTATACACTAACAATTACAATTTAAAAGATACAGCAACTTAACTATATAAAACACAATCACAGTTACAATTATACAATTATGCCTACAAAGCTAGCTTATACTAAAGGGTTAAACTTATGCTATTATACTTACACTGCAATGGTGAGGTTTGTCAGCAGTAAAAACAGCACTTCAAGTTTTCTAGTAGGGTTCCCGGGTTTGCATCTGAGTGGGATACAATGTTGCACTCAGGTTTCGCAGCCACACACTCTATACTTAGGTTTTGAGTGGCAAGCTGGGGAGAGACGGTAGGTAGATCAAAGCCTGCACGTAGGGCTATTCTGGTGCCCTTCCAAAGATACGGGACATCTCCGGTTTACTTCCTGTTTTTTGATCACCTTTATCCTCTTCCTCACAACAATATGCCCACTCTTTTAGCCAATTACAAAGTTTCCAAGAGCAATGAGGTAATTGGGGACTGCACCCCAAAACAGCGAAACTGACAGAGTGAAACCAGATTTTATTCTTCTAAATTGTCCAGCTGTTGTTTGCTGCTGTCAAAGAATCACCCATTGCAATACATATCTAAACACTATTCAAATGCAGTTTACTGGGTTTCGAGTCACAGAGATTTTGTTATAATACATGAATGGGTGCTATTTAACTGAAATTTACTGAGTTTCAAGTAACAGGTTTATCAAAACCCACAGGCTACATCCTGATTGCATTGCCTTTAACACTTAATGCCTGCTGGGGTGTTTCCCGGCCGCTGGTAAGTTTCAGGGAGGTTTTGCTGTGATACATGAATGGATACTATATTAAAAAAAGAGCTTCACAGAGATTGATACTATTTGGATGAAATTTACTGGGTTTGGAGTAACAGGTTTTCCAAAGGCTACATTTTGATTACATTGCCTTCAGTAGTTAGCACCTGCAGACTCCTCCCGGGGCTGGTAAGTTTCAGAGATTCTGTTACAATAGGTGGCCAGCCGGGGTTGATGCAAGGCAGTTAGCATTTGGTTCAATGAGTTCATATTCCTGTTAATTTAAAATGGAGTTGGGTCACTCTATTTATTCTATTAATTTAAAATGGAGTTGGGTCACTCCAATTATAAAATGAAACAATGTTACAACACCAATATGCACCCTTAGCACCAAATCTTCAACATAAAGTGGTTTGCTTTTTGTGCAAAATGTCATAATCTATCAGAGATTTGGCTTCGCTTTAGTCAGTCATTATATTCAAACACAGTGGTGCATGCTTGTCAGCCATGTTGCCAGGATGGACAAAAACATGCTTGCACTCTCCATCGATATGCAAAGGGGTATGTGCCCTGACTCTGCCTGGCACCACCCACTGGGCCTCTCCCATGATTCATGGCTGTGCAGGATTGAGCCAGGTCTGTGAACTTCAATACACAATGCCCGGTGTGACACCATCAACGATGAACATTTGTCATGGTGCAATGGTCCTTAGTAGACTATGTCTGTTTAATTATGGTGATCTGACAGGCCTTAATCTTAATGCTGTGGGGAAGGCAGAGGAGGTAAATTAAATATTATTACATCCATATTACAGATAGGAAAACGAGGTGTCCAAGACCACAAAGCAATGAGTTGCAGAGCTCCTCTTAGAAAACAGGAGTTCCTAGCTTCTAGTCCCATGTTCAATCCACTAGACAAGACTGTCTCAAGAACTATGATATTATTATGTGAAAGAATCAGCTAATGTAAAATTTTCTGATGATTTTCATCACAATGATCCCAACCACAGAATTGTGTAATTTTTAAGACTGGAGATGAGTGAGGAGTTAATGAGTGGGTCTTGGCTTGAACAAGATGTGTAGAAATGTCCTCTTTATATCATATTTGGTTTGTGATGGGCTTTGTAATGGTAAATACTTTATTACAAAGGAAAATGTAAAAAAGAGAGAGGTTTTTATACTGCCATTAGGTTAGTTTTGGAAGTCTCAAGGAGCAAGAATGTCAGAGATGTTACAAACTATAGCCCCATTTGATAAGTACATGCATAACTTTACTCACATGAGAGTCTTGTTGACTTCAATGGCTTCATACATACTTAAGTGTTTGCAGGGTTGGGGCCGATAATTAATAGGGAGACAGAAGTTAAAGTGTAGGGGAGGGTGGATTCATGTTTTTATTTAAATTACAATTCGGTCTCAGCATTGTTAAATAGAAACTTTCAGCTGCTGGTAATTTTCTTCTGATTCCAATGGTCATTGGTTGGCATGAAAAGGAAGAAAGCGCTATTAGAAACTGTTTGTTTACACAGGCCAATTGAAGAAAATGTATTTATCTGCAAAGTGAGGTTGAACAATATGCAATTATAAGCACAAGAACGTCTTTCTCAGTTCCTCAGAATCCAATGGCAGGATGTACATGAAACTAGAGTCAATAGCTTATGATAAACAGTTGGACAGTGAAAATCTCTTATTTTCAATTACACTGGGGGCTTACAGTTTTCTTGTCAAAATCATTCTCTTTCCTTGTGCATGCAGTTTTAGCCTTTGTTATACAAACTGCTTGCTTAAGAGGGATGGTTTGGAAATGTAGCCTGACCAATTGACTCTGGCAGTTCTGCATGTAAAAATCCCATTTACTTCAACAGGGAGGAGGAATTTAAAGGGATCTGGAGAAAGAAAGGATGTATTTAATTGAGATAGCAATTCTGAGCATAATGAAGTTAAAAAATTTAGCTTGTTAATAGGAATTTTTGTGTGAGGAATAAATGCAGGATCTTTGTTTATGGCATTTTTGTTTCAAACAAGTTCCTCATTCTGGCTGGTCAGTGAAGATTTAGTTTCTTAGGCCCTGATCCAGTAATTGACTCTGTGTGTGTGGCGGGGAGAGGAGTGGATTCCCATTGTCTTCGGTGTTGCCCCACATAGATATAGGTGTCTGTTCTTGTAGAGTCACTTGCAGGATCGGGGCTTTAGTCATTCCTTTACCAGACGGAAGAGAATATGTTTTTGTCATCTGTAAGCAGTTTCTGACAGCTATTTTATCTTCTTCATTCAAAAACAATGGTATTTGTAATCAAGAAGAAAATTAGGAGCAGCTGTAACTTTCTAGTTGATGATGCCAAGGTTAAATTGCTATTTAAACTGAGGTGTGGACACATTTCTTCCCAATAGCACGTAACTCCTCCTTCCCATTAATTATAGTTTACACTGCCTGGAATACTTGTGAGTTCAAAAAAACTAACCTAAGCTACAGGTTTCACAAGGATTTGAGGGTGCTTATCATTGCTTAGGGGGAGTGCAACACCTTGCAGGGCTGGGTCTTAATAGGTTAATGGGCATTATGCTATTTTTTTCAAAATGCTTTTTTATTTTACATCATTTAGTTTTCCCATAACATATAACAATCCGAGAGAGCATGAACAATAACACAGCACCCAAACTCCATACAAGAAATGCCAGTACAATATCATCAGCCCTCTGTTGGTCTCCTGCTCCCCCACTCCTCAAAGTCCTCACAGTTTCTTGCCCCGATCCCTAATATTTTTCTTCCTCCCAGCTCTCCTGCAGACTCATTCCCTACTAATCTATATTCTCCTGCCCTCTGCCTGTCCTCCCCATGGTGAGTAAAGAGCCATCAGCTTCCCGAGTGTCAAATTGCCTTCACCCCCACTAGAAAGAATGGTAGATCATATCCATCTTTGCTGGTGACAGCCCCATTTTCACTTGCAGAGGACAAGTAAAAATTATAGGACACGGTGACCGTTTTGCAGAGGAAAGCCTGTGGTTTCAGGTCCTTTGACAATGAGGAGAGATGGTGGCCATTTTGGATAAGGGAAAGACTTTACAAGGTGAAAGAAAGAAATGAGAAATTCACGAAAACCTTTAAATGAAACCGCAAATATTACAAGTCTTATGATGAACTAGTGAGAGCTGCAAGACAAGAAACATAGCCTGATCCTCCAAACTTTTACTCATGCACGTAATCCTTATGTAAGGAAGGGTTTATATGCTCAGGTCTATAACCGCCTACAATTTCTTAATGTGAGCTGTTGAAACTTCCAGCACATTGATCATGAAAGAAAAAAACTAATGTGCACATGACTAAAACCTCACTTGCTACATTACCCAGGAATTTTATTGCATTATTGTTCTCAGTGACAAATACAAATGGAAAAAAAGAAAAAATCCACATGTATATGATACAGCTATAGCTAATCAGTGTGGGTGAAGTTCAGACTAATGCAGCAGACCCACATAAGGCCCTCTGCACTGCTACATGCCCAATATGGGCTGTAAAAGGGGGGTGGTCTTGAGAAAAACTGTGGAGGCTTTTGCAACCCCTCTAGACCAGATAGAGGCAGGCTGTCTGTGCTCCCATCACACAGAGCCTGAAACAAAACCCACAGAAATCAGTTGAAAGACTGATTTTACTGGGCTTTGGATTTGACCTTGAGGTCAGGCCAGGGAAAAGTCATGGGATTCAGTGGCTTTAACCATGTGCACAAATGGCACAGAGGGAATGACTACTGTTATTCCAACACACAGGGTGGAGTCAGCTGTGTGAGGTTGTACTGCAGCCTCCTAACCTGTCCCTCGGTGGGATTTTGCCTCTCCAACTCCACCTCCACACTTCACTTGCATAAATCACAAACATTCTAGCTTTGTGTGTGAAGTGGCTTGTACCCTGCATGCATTAAACAAAGAATAAATTAAACAGATTTTCAGAATGCATGCAATTTGTTATGAGCAATGTCCATCCTGTTGTATTCTCTCACATGGGAGATGGGAGGGGTCTAAAACAGTTAGCCAAAGCATCATCTGCTAGAGATGGAAAAAATACATATGTGTATGAACGCAAGCTGTTTGTTAGATTATTGAATTAAAGTCCTGTCAGGAGTGTCACAAACGGACTTGATGTGCCCGAGTACTAGCTGTTCCACTTTTAATTCTGATTTAATTGAATAACATGGAGCCAGACAGTTCTCTCTTTCCTACGTATCTACATACTCTGACATGCAACAGTTACCTCCTTTCAGGACTGGAATAACACAATGCTTGAAATCTACTCAGAAGTCCCCTTTCTCATAGAGTAGTGAGTGAAAATCTACAGCTCTGGGCATAAAGTGCTCTGTTCAGATAACCCCACATCCCTTTTGGGGATCTGCCTTTGTAGGTACAGAGGATGCATGAAAAAGCTGAACTGTATTTGTTTAGTGGATGGCAGAATAGCAGTGGATTTTGCTATGAACACAGCTCTTATTCATACCTTCTCAGCTGTATGCGTATCCTAATTTTCAGAGTTCCACCAGGCACATCTAATGGCAGAATTTGTCCCTAAAAATCCAAACACAAAGCCAGGAGATCATTAGCTTAACAATTACCTTAGTACAAATATTTCATTTTTGTTCTACTCTAGCTCAAACAAGTGATCTGTATTCATTAAGGAATTAATCAAGAGTGAGGGACAAGGTAGGCTTAGCCCTCATTCTTCTCTTTTTGTTTTGTCTCTGGATCCCTACAACTTTTATAATCTAGTCTAATATTCTGGAGTTTCCATTGGAAGTAATTAGAAGAACTCTTATATGAAAACAATGTTCAATGCTTTTTGTACCCACTATATACCATAGGCCAGGTTCACTCAGGGCTAATACCAGTATAAACCCTAGCAGAGATCCTTAGTGCTGGATAATCCACCAGAGGATATGGCTGTGGAAGTGCACAGTGGCCACAACTGTAGCTATAGAAGATAGGGTCATAGAGGCCTCAAAAATTCGGCAATGTTGGTTCAGGAGGGGTCTGGCCTGGGGGTGGCTGTAGAAAATGACTAGCCCTGGCAGTATAGAACTGCAGTGGAACTAAGCTCCCACTCCCCTCTTTTGCAGAGATCCTGAGGCAGGTCACTTTTAACATCACCATTTATCCTCCTGTGGGGTGAATGCATCTTGGGGTGCAGCTCTTTGCCTCAACTTTTCTGAATTTGTATCCAGCTTTGCTTAAATTTTTTAAATTTTTTTTTATCATCCTAGTTTATAATTATTGGCACAACTCCAAAGCTTTTCCTCTGTCGAGGAACTGCCCCACAATCCTTTTGGCCCAATGGGGACGTAAGTGGATTGCTAAGAATCTGACATATCAAAGTATCCAGATCAATACTGAATTAGAAGACATGGCTAAGGATAACTGGGGGAAAATAATTAACAAAATTAAGGAGGGTTTTTCTCTACTGGGAACTATTAAAGTTATCTTTATGGGGTCATGTAAATGTAATAAAGATTCTGTCCGCACCACAATTTAATTCTACATCAAAAATGGTCCCTGTAGGTATACCAAAAGATTATTTTACTAAAACTAAATGTGTATCCTCTTCCTGCCTGAAGGAAGGAAAAATCTTGAAATTACAAAGTTATAAATTTCACACAATATATGGTTTAAAACTACTTAATCTCAAATTGTATCAAATGGCATTTAACTTATTTCAGATGCCACAATTTCCCCTAATTATTATCCCATACAATGAGTAGAAATAGAATATAATGGGTGACATTCTGCCCTTGGATGGATGTGCATAGCTCCCAATGGGCGAATTTGGCCAAGTGTATATTTAAAGAATATTTCAGAACACTAAGAACATGGTAGGAGGCGCTCTATGAAAAAAATTCTAACGACTCAAATATAGCTGAAGAATAGGTCTGTAAAGTAGTTGGGTTAATTCCACTTTAAAAATAGAAGACAATCATAATTTTGGATCACCTTGTTATAGAAAAGAATTCAGACTCTAGAAGAACTCATCTTTATTTAATCTCTTTAAGGGATTTGTGTAGCAAACCCGAGTTACTCATTACTAATTTAGAACTTCCAGTAGAGAAAATATTAGTTTATAACTGTCTTAGGGTTTGTTGTTCCTTTTTGCATCCTCCTTTTCATTAACACCTTTTTAGATATACAAAAAACTGCTTCATCAAGTTGTCTAGATCAACAGATCTCTCATAAAAACTATCAATTCTATTTTCTCACTTACAAAACAAAACATTTCTAATTATTGTGAATATATCTGTGTCAATTTGTGAACTCTATTTTGTTTTGTGAATATCATTACTTTGCAGGGGTTCCACTTCGTATTGTAACCTTCCTTTTGGAGTGTGATCTTAATATTACACTGCAGCCTACTTTGTGGATTAGAACATCCATTTTATAGCCAGGGGTGGACATCTAGTGGAAAGACAATGTCTGAGAAGCTGTGAGACAGCAATCAAGGGCCATTAGCATTAATGACTCTTCCTTATTAAAGCCATTTTTATTAATTTATTAATTATTAAAGCAATGTCTTTTAATACCTGTAGTGTCATTGACTTTGAATTACAGTTGGATGAAATTTTTCAACGAACAATAAATTTGCCAAAAACCGCAGTTTCAGGGCGACCAAACTATTCATAAATTTGGGTCAAATTGAACCTAATTGTTTTGGCTGAATAAAAATGAGTAAAAAAAATTAAATTAAATAAAAAAGTTGTCACGGTTCATTTCAACATTTTCCAAATGAACCACTTTGACATTTAATGTCAGTATTAACCATTTGTTTTGAAAATGTCAATTCAAATTTGACATGAACAAAATTTTTGCAGTTGTTTGCTTCAATGAGAAAAAAAATCAGTTTTGGTTCAAAATGAACCTTTTTTTCCCCACTGTTGATTTGACCCACTGAACTGAAAAATCAATTATTTGCTCAGCTCTGCTTTGAATGACTCTTTACACAGAAGCTGGAGGAGGTGGGGGGAAGAAAGGGAGGCTGAAGCCTGGAACAGCCGAATGTAACCATGTGGGTTAAAGGAGGACAGAGACTGTTTTGAAAGAGAGGTGCTTTTCTAAGCAAGGGACAGACCATTGCCACATATGAGAAGACCAGGATAAAAGACAGGAAGGGCTGTTTAACCTAAGAATGCTGACCAAACCCAGAACTCATAATTGGAATTAGATCAGACTTGAGGGCTGCTTTCAGAACTGTCTTCTTTGCTTTCCAAGATCTGTAACTTCCTAGCATGCAGCTTTGGTAAAAGTAAAGTGTATGTGGTTAACAAATTCTTTTGCTAAGCCTGTGTTCTTTGCTTTGAGTATATGGCAGCTGGACTGCAGAGTTCCTCTGCTCACATAGAGCATCAGAAATGAGATCTGCCCCTGTGAGTGCTCCTGAGGCCTGGCCTACACTGACCAGGAAATTCAGCGGAAGTTGACGGGAGATGCACAAGCTACACAGAGTAGCTTATCTCCCGTCGACTTCCTAACTTCCACTTACCATGGCATCTTCACTTTGCTGCGCTGATAGGAAATGTGCTCCCATCAGCGCAGCATTACTTTTTTTCCAGGGGTGGATTTATTAATAGACTTCCAGATTGATTGAGTGGGCCTTCACTTCCGCAGAGTGAGCAGTCACTACCGGGATGTAGGAAATTTAGAAGCATGTGGGGGCTATGCTTTAGAAGCATGTGGTTGTGTCCACTCATGACAGACTGGTGCCCATCCAGAGAAGACGATAGGGGCATGGTTATGACAGCTGTATCCAGAGATTTACTTAGTCCACATTGTGCTTTGTGGCACTTGTTTCTCATATTTTTAGCCCTCTGTAAGAAAAAAAATATCTTTTGATAAATGAAATCTTTTTCCTTTTAGCACCAGTTTATGTTGCTATGTTACTCCTTTAGGATCTGATCTGGCAACCCTTATTCATGTGAGTAATGCCATTGCTACAAAGAGACTACTTACATAAATAAAGATGTAAAGGATTGGACCTTATACTATGTATTGCACTAGATCAGGGGTCGGCAAACCGCAGCTCCTGAGCCGCATGCGGCTCTTCAGCCGCGGCGAGCCGCGTCCCCGGAGCCGCATGCCGCTCTTCAGCCGCGGTGAGCCGCGTCTCCACTAGTGACTAGGGGACCAGATCAAAAATTCTTCCCCCAGTGTGAGCCCCCACTCTGCAGCTGCGCCACCGAAATTGACCAGACGACTCAATTTCACGGCGGAGACTGGTCTGAAGTGCTGGCTGCTGGGGTGCAGTGTGTTCGGTGCTCGGTGCTCCATTCATCCGATCCTAGCCCGGCCCCTCTGTCAAATTTTAGAACGCACTGTGGCGCTTTGTGGCCCCGGGAGTCAAAACGTTTGCCCACCCCTGCACTAGATACTTGTATTTACCAAGAATTTATAATAAGCCATGATTAAGCCACCTCTTAGTCATGCTTATTCAAGATTGGTAATATTCAGCTACCCCAGTCTGTCCTCTGTTTCCTAAATTAACACTGAAGTAGCACTCCTCTAGAATGTTTTTAACACATGAATATCTTCATTTGAAGTAGGAGACCCATGTTACCCATATCAATGGCCAGTCCCTTCCACTTTTGAATCTTGCTAAATTTTCACTCTCAATGAAATCATATGTCAATAATTTCCATAGTCTAATTATGCAGAGTGAAAAAGACTCCTCTTTGAACAGTTTTGAATTTGCTGGCTCAATTGTATTGAATATCTTCTTGCTCTTGTATTATGAGACAGGAAGAAGAGAAGCTCCTGAGCTACCTTCTCTAGACTATCCATTATGTTAAGTACTTTTATCATGTCCCTTCTTATTCATTTTCTTTTTCAAGGTAAACAGTCCCAATCTTCTCAATCACCCTTAATGTGAGAGTTTTCCTATGCTATGAATTGTTCTTGGTGCCCTTCTCTAATTCTGCAAATATCCTTTTTGGATTTGGTGACCAGAATCAAACAGAGTAATGGCATTATATTTTCTGCTTTATTCTCTACCCATTCCTGATGCATCCTAGCACCTTGTTTACTTTTTTGAGCACAGCTATGTTCTGAGCAAAGATCTTAATTGAGCTATCCAAATTGATGCCCAGGTCTTGTGCTTGAGATGATACAGTTACTTTAGACCTCAGTAAAATATATACGTAGTTCAATTTTTCCTCCTGAAAATGACAATATGTTGCATTCACCAACGTTTAATTTAATCTGTCTTCATGTTGCCCATTCAGTTAACTTGGTTAATACCCACTGAGGTTCCACACAGACTTCTCTGGGCTTGACTTATCCTAAATAAATGTGTCACCTGAAAATTTCCCCACTTCAGAATATTGAACAGAACATGTTGTGCACCGATAAAACTGCACATAGTAAAACTGAGAAACTCCAAATTGCAGTGTTTAAATTGGGATTTTGGAGGAGAATTAATTTTTGATCTTATGTTCTGTGTCTGTGTGGCACACACTTTCCCTTCCCTCCAGCAAGAGTCCATGGAAATGAAGCTACAAGCACACTACTCTCGGGTTGCCATTTTAGGGATCCCAGAAATGTGTGATCTTCTTGGTTAGTTGTTTCTCCATAAGCTTGATCCAAAGAACATGGAAATCAGAGACAGTCTTTCCATTGTCTTCAGTGGACTTGGGATCAGGCCCCATGTGACTGGCTTATTCCTGTTTTCTGTGCACTGAAAATGGTGCATGAAGTGTAGGGACTTCATTGGCCATTTTGATAGCTGGCTGACCTCCTGCTGCTGTCCTTACTAGGCTCCTGGGTTTATTCCCAGAGTGCCAGGCGTGTTTGATGACCACTTTCCCATGTGGCCTGCTTCCTCTTGTGGCCCACTTTCTGGTTAAAAGTGTGTAGGCTCATGGATGGCTTTAAAGGCATTCCTGCTCTCTTATAAGCTGGAATGCCTCAAAAAATGTTGAGGAGGATCTGAAAGAACAATCCAGAACATTCCAGCTCAGTTTTATCACTGCTAAGTTGTGAAGGAAATACATCACTTGGACTGGGAATTTCAGACCCATGGAACTTGATTCTTTCAAACAGCAGTTTTCACAAGTACTAATTCAACTTTGCATGTTCACACACTTGTTTGGGTACTTTTTTGTGCATTATCAACTTTGTTCACGCAGGATTGAATCTTCTGGGGCTGATACTCCACTGCCCAGCCTGTGTGACCATTAATATCTGTGTAAAGAGATACCCATCACTCCCTTTACGTAAGCAGTAAGGCAGTAGAGAATCAGGCCCTTTATGCACAAAACCCATTTGTTCCAATGCAATTTTTGCAGGTAAATTCTATCATTTGTATTCACTGTATTCAATCTGTCACCCGTGCGTATCTCTGTCTCTGTGCAGATGTTGGTGCTTCAGAAGTGTGTATGCAGCTATATAATGAGACAAAACTGTACACATAAAAGAAAGCCACATTCTGAAAATTAGGCCCAAGCTCTGTATTGATGCTGTTTTGGAGCATAGAGACATAAGAAATATAAATGGTACTGGAGTGTTCCATTCCACATACACTTTCTCTCTTTAATGATACATCATAGGTTTTTTCACGTAAGCTCTCCTGCTAAATCTTTGGTAATATTGGCTAGATATTGGTGATAAATGCATCATATTGATTCCTAAATATTGGTTGCTTAATGCATTATTGTAACATCTCCAATATTGTCTAATAATAGCTTCATTCTCTTGCTACCACAGCAATTTATGAAAGAATACCATATAAACTTCAATATAAACTCCCCAAATTTGAAGAGTGCCTCTTTTTATACTTTAGAGAGAGAGGTAAAGATTGTACATTTTATCCAATATGTGTGCTTGAAAATGGTATCATTCCCTAAAGATATAGGGATCAGAGGGCAGAGTTTTAGTTGGTGTAAATTGTCACAGCTTCACTGAAGCTGTGACAATTTAAACCAGCTGAAGAGCTAAACCCAGGTTCCTGTATGCCGTTAGCCTTCCACTTCTCAAGTCTTATGGAGGTGATCTTTTCTCTCTCCTTTTGCAAGGAATCCCCAGAAGGAAGATCTGGCTGATTGCTCTTGGATCCCCAAAAGGGAGCAGAGCTAGTCAGAGAATATGACCCCATGTCTTTATAATCTGATATCTCTCAGGCTTGGAAATGGGCATTTCTGCCCTTTCTTTCAAGTGCTTTCCAAAGGCACCCAGCATTTGCTTCTAACCAGGCAAAGTCCTGAGGTGATGGATTTCCAGTTGTGACAGATATTACAACCGCATGCAGTATCTTTAGGGGAAAACGTATTTCATTAAGGTTGTAAACGGTTTCTGTATCACTGTGTGCCAGGGATTGTATGCAACACATGAGAGGAGGGTTGCTTTTAGCTACTCTGAGAGATAGTGAGAGCAAGAGAGAGAGCGAGAGAGAGCGCATGTATGTGTGTGTGTGTTGGGGGGGTGATTAAGGCGAATTACTCAGGTTGTAAACACCTCCAGAGAGGTACCACTGGTGAGGAAGCTTGCATATACTGGTTCAAACTGGGTTTCTAGAGACCAACAAAGAAAGGGCTTTTGGCGTAAAATGGTTGCTTTTAAGTAGACTCAGGGCCTTTTTTCTTATCCAGTAAATGGATAGGACCTTCCATCCAAAGGGGGCTCCCAGCCTTTGCGGAAGGGTTAGAAAGACTTTGGCCTACTATGGCCCCATAAGATTGATGGGTGACTCCTGGTGTGTTCTAGGTGTGTTTAAATCTGTTTATTGTTTTTATTATGTTTTCTCTGTAAATGCTTTTACCTTAAGAATAAATGTGTTTCCTCAGAAAGAGCTGTGTGGTAACTTGTAACTGTTGGAGGCCCAGTGCAATTTGAGTTGCCCGACTACGGTTTTGAGGCCTAGCATAGCTTAAGTTGCTTGCTTGATTATTCTGACTCCTACAGCATGACATCGTCTGTTTGGCATAGACAAATAGGATTACTAAGTAATCTTGTAGATTGCTCAGTTTCTGCATACCGTGGCACATTTTAAGACAAAATACATAACATGTATGTTTGCAGCTGCACATATAAACGGTGAGGGGAATAACTAAGTTATCCTTGAACATCTGGGGGTGCATTTTTCCACTGCCGGAGGCGTATTTTCTCACTGCCCCTCCCATCACCAGTTGTTTTGGCAACCCCAATTATTATGGTGAGAATGGAATGTAGTCAAGGGTGAAAACCTGATGTAAGTAATAGAATATGTAATAATAGTAGAGAGGTAATTAGGTGAAAGCTGCGTATAGAAAGGTATAAAAAGTCACCATTTAGACAAAGGGGTGCATTCCACCAACCCCTGATTCTGCGGGTGGTGCTGTCAGTTGGACCAGAGGATCCACTGACACTCTGGCAGGGCCCCTGAAGAAAGCCATTTCTGTATGCAGCCTTCTGAATGACTGCTTAGCTTTCCAGGCTTAGTGAATATGATATATTGTAGTTAATTTTAGGCTTTGTAGTTAACTAGTATATTTATAGAAAAAATTGCACATTAAACCTTACTGATCACTGTGTCTCACTGGGTATCCACACTGATCACTAAGCATCCAAAATCAACAGTAACTGCTAGAAATACTGTTCATAGCCCTCAGAGAGAAAACAAAGCACAGGCACTGGCCTTTAGGCAAACTGGCATGCTGGGGATATTACAGTGTAAAGCAGGGAGCTGTGTGGCCTTAAAAGCCCAGTTCGGGGGGAGAGATGTGGGTCTCCACCCAGGAGAGGTGACAGCTGGAGAGCTGGGAGCCTAGGGTAGGTACACTTCAGGAACCACAGAGGGGGAATACAGGTTCCCTGTAACTGTGACCACAGTTATGACATTTTGATGTATAGAAAAGCTCTCCTGAGTCATTTTAAGACATTGACATGATTCTCTGGGAGCCTGTCTGGCTGGACTCATGGCAGCTAAGGCATTTGGCTTTGCAGGTGGAAGGATAAAGAATATAGCTGAAATAAAATGTTTTAAAAATATTTCCACAACGCAGCTCAGTGGCTATTTGCCAGGATGGGCAGGGATGCAAAACCATGCTCTGAAGTGTCCTTAGCCTTTTGCCAGAAGCTGAGAATGGGTGACAGGGGATGGATCACTCAATGATTACCTGTTCTGTTCAGTCCCTCTGAAGAATCTGTTGGAAGACTGGACCCTGGGCTGGATGGACCATGGGTCTGACCCAGTCTGACCGTTCTTATGTTCTAACATTCCTAAAATAGCTTTTCTGACACACAAGGCATGTACAGAATATGTGATAGTATGATATAATGGTTCTAACACCACTCACTTCCCCACCTCTGGCTGATTCACTCATCCCAAGCTCATATTTATAAAACCTTTATCTTATGCCAGCATATATCCCTGATCTATATAATCAGATCATACACAAATTACTATTAAAACAAGCAACCAGCCAAACAGAAACCAATAAGCTATGTCTGCAAAGCATATCTCATGATCTTTTATTATCTCTTGTTCTTCTTATATTCCCTTTAAATGTGGTGTCCTTTATTGAACTATTGTAAGCACTATTGTAATAAATAACAAATAATATTTTAAATATTCAGCAACAGTATTTGAATTCTGCCAGCACACAAGCTCTCCCAGTTAGTCACCAGAGTGTACATTTGAGCTATAATTCTCTTATATTAAAATGAGTGGAAAACCAGGCTGTTCCGTTTGGGCCAAATCCTGGAACAGCACATTGCCTGACTGACCAGAATGCAGCTGAGGATCACCATGGGAGCTGGGGTAGGGAAGAAAACTTCCGTTCAGTAGGTGGAGCAAAGGTAGAGCTGCTGTAGGGCTGCAGTATCTCCAGCAGTGAGTGCACTCCCACAATTCTATGGTAGCACAGCCAGTGGATTCACATAGTTGTAGATCAACCAGATTAATCTATTGCAGTGGTTTTCAACTTGTGGTTCGAGGACCCCTGGAGGTCTGCAGACTATGTCTAAGGTGTCTGCGAAAGGTTGTTGTTACCCATAGGACAGTGGTTTTCAACCTGTGATTTCCAAAGGGGTCCATGCCTCCATTTGAAATCTTTTAGAGGGCCACAAATGAAAAAAGACAGAAAACTGCTGACTTACTCCAGGAGATAGATTAACACCAGCCTGGCTCTGGCCCCCTGTATCATTTGCATACCAGGACAAAAGAAACCACGCCAAGCAGAGCTCTATGGCATGCAGGAAGAGTGGACTTCCCCTGTGTAACGTGATCAGGTGAGGATTACCAAAACCTTCCTGCCCTTTCATTTCTGGACCTGCACTTGTCTTTCTGAGTTGGAGGGCTTCATGGCCTTGAACATGGATCTGAAACTGCACCTTGTTCTGTCTGGTGTGTGTGTGTGTGCAGACACGAGCCTGGGCCTGAGAAAAGGGGGATACCTATTTCTGTAGTATGACCCCCTTTGTTTCACAGAGTTCAAGTTCTGTGGGGCTGAGGAAGTGGCTGGGCTCCTCTGGGCAATACAGAGCATGGGAAAATAGGAATGCCCAAGTGCCAAGAGGGGTTAAGAGAAGGTGCAGGAATCATCTGTGCTAGTTTATGCCAGCTGGGGATTCCCTCACACACTGGAAATCCTCACCTGCCCAGCTAGGGCACATTTACAGCCTCTTTGTGCCATTCTGTTGGCCAGCAGAATGGCACAAAGGTGCCATAATGTTGGCCAGAAGCTAGCACTCTGAATTTCCTGTGTAGAAAAGAATGTGGCCCTCAATGACTTCAATGGCAGTTTGGGTTGAGTAATGATTAAATAAAAAACTCAGGATTTGGTCCACAGTTGCAATGAAATATTTGTAGGTGAACTTAAACAAATGCATGTATAACCACGACAGAGGAATCTGTATAGAGAATATACAATAGGCAAATCTCTGTTATATTTAGTTGTGTGGTGGTGGTGTAATCTAGAGTACATTTCTCTACTCTCCTATGAGACAGTTGCTCTAAGTGCAGTTGTTTTCCCCCCTGCTTTTCAGTAGACCAATAAATGCCTAAGTAACACTATTACTGTAAAACAAGCTGCACAGCACAAAGATCTATTTACTGGAATGATGTATATATCTAAGGTTTCTAAAAGGCCTAAAGTAAACGTTTAATGAAATAGAAACAATGATGTGACAAGTTCTTTCAGTCTTAGAGAAATGCAACACAAGGTAATTTTCAGAGTGGCACAACAAAGTTACGCACACAAATCTCATTATTATTCATGCACTCCACTAAGAAAACATAGCCCTGGAGCCTTGTTGGTGAGATGTAGCAAAACTGAAAAAACAAAACAAAAAAATTGGACCCTGATTGTCTGATGCCAGTAAAGGGAAGAAGAGGTTATTTTTCCATCATCTACTCTGTATTTTTATTATCTTAATTCCCTGCAAATTTTAAACAGGACTTCTTTGGAGGGTGAGTATAAATGCATGTGAGCAGCAGGATGTACATGGCCTACTAAGCTCAATGTTATAGGATTTTGGGGATATTTTCCACTTTATGTTTAGTAGAGGAATTTTTGTATGGGTTAATTTGTCAAACAGGCACAGAGGAGGAAAATGTCAGGAGTTGTAAAGCAAAAGTTGCAGACTCAAATATTCAAAAGTTCAGCTCCTATATGTGAAAAGTTAGATAGTGCTCAAAAGGCTCTTTTATTGATAAATACTTGAAAATGCTTCCTGCAATATGTAGACAACAAAGCTGAACCTTGAGAACAGGTCACCTGCTGTGACAGTCTGTATCCTTATGTTCACCCTTTTTACAAGATTATGATAAATTTTGTAGAAAAGTTGTGCCTTGTGATGTATCATTTGAAAACTCAGAATTTGCTTATCATTGTTGTCCTTGTAAAATATGTGTGGCAACACTGTGTGTAAAGTTATAAGATTTTATTATATAACATTACTGAGATCTGTTCCAAGATTAGAAAAGCAGGCACAAACCAGTTCCTCAAACACAAAAGGCAAACTGATGACTCAGCCAGATGTCAACAAAATCAAATGAACTATCACCTGGTTAAGTGGATTCTTCGGCAGGGAAAATGGCGTAAGTGAGAAATCTACATTTTGGCAAAGACACAGCTGGAGGTTCCCATTACCCCAGACCTTCTGTCTCCTGAACCCCAGCTGGAGATTATTTCCCATTCTTTATACTTTTTCTCTTCTTTGGGAACAGACATCCCAAGTTACTCCTCCTTTCTCTCTGTTCATGGCATCAACAATACCTAAAGGACAAGGAAATTAACACTGAACTGGGAGAAGGATCTTGGCTGAAAGATTCCAGCTAGTAAGACTATTAGAGCACATGGTGAGAGAAACCTTTGCTTTGAATTCATTTAGCTTGTTAAATTAGATATTAATTGCATTTTATTTTTTATTTTCTTGTAACCAATTCTGACTTTTGTGCCTCATTACTTGCTTCTCTGAAGCTTATAGAAGCCTAGGGCTAACCCTGAACATCGGCAAAACAAAGGTTTACCACCAGCCTGCTCCTGGTCAATCATCAGACCCAGCAAGGAAAATCTACATTGACAGAGAGGAACTGGAAAATGTAGAACACTTTGCCTACAGTGGCAGCCATCTCTCACAGAGGGCAAACGTAGATGCCAAGATTCAGCACCGAATCCACTGTGTCAGCCTTTGGCAGACTGTCTTGACAGGTGTTCTACAACCACGATATCAGTCTACAAACACTAGACTTTTAGTTTACAAAGCAGTGATAATCCCAACTTTCCTCTACAGCTGAGAGACTTGGATAACCTACAGAAAACACCTGAAAAATCTGGAACACCAGCCCAGGTGGAGAGGGCACTGTGTGCATGCCTGACACACCCAAAAAGAAATGCTTCAAAGACATCCTCAAGACAAAGCTCAAGAGATGTGGCATCAACACCACAGACTGGCAGACAGCAGTCCAGGACAGGGCTAACTGGCGAAGACTTATCAGAGAAGGAATGATCACTTTTGAGGAAAATCACCTCACCCTGGTTGCAAAAAAATTCCAGAAAAGAAAGGACAGATAACTGTCACGCAGCAGTCGTGGCCCGACCCTGCCTTCCAATACCACCGGCAACATCTGCCAGTGAGTCTGTGGCTCAAGAACCAGACTCCTCAGTCACCAAAAGATCCATATAAAATAAATCCTGTGAAACAGATCATGCTTGACTCCGAGGGATTGCTGCTGCTGCACGTGTAATCATTTAAACCCATCTTTCTGTAGTTAATAAACTCGTTTTATTGTTTTATCTAAACCAGTGTGTGTTTGGGAAACTCCATTTGGGATAATAGGATTTGTGCCTATCATTTTCTATTAATGAAATGATGGACTTTATATGAGCTTGTTTTGTCCAGTGGGGTGCTGGGACAGTACAAGTCTCACATTTCTGGGGGACAGTCTGTTCCTGGGAGTTGGCTGGTGTTGCTCTGCAGTGTAATTCTTGGGTTGTTGGCTGTGGCACTCATACAGCATGGATGGGAATAATTTACATGTTGTGTGTGAGCTGACCAGGAGTGGTTGCTTTCACAGCAAAGCGATGTAAAAGGCACCCTAGATTGGAGAACTGAGGGGACACATCATCCGTCCAGATTGTACCCTGAGGGAATGTCACACATCGTGTTATGTTTGTTTGCCTTGATTAGGACACACAAACTTTGCAGATCTGGGTCGGGGAATCGGAGAGCAAAGTACAGAATTTCTTTAGAATTCTAGAAAGAGCAGAATCAAGAGATTATGGCTTTGGGTCACCAGGCCATACCCTGCAGACCTTACTCAGTCCTCACTTGGTTAGTTCAAGCTCCCATTGATGCCACTCATGTAACTAAGGGCTGCAGAATTTGACCTTAAAAAGACTGCAGAATGTGGCTCACTAAGGGTTCTCACTCGCCAAATGCCGGGTGTCTCACATGAAGTGACTTTAGTGTGAACTGAGGGTGCTCAGTACCTCATATGAATGGACCCTCAGTTTTCAGGCCTGCAGAGGTAAGAAGCACATGCATTTTTGAATTACTTGATGCTATAAGGAAAATAATCATTCAAATTAATAACAAGGCTTGCACACGCATAATTAGTACCCTGTATATATTGTCATTCATTAGTGCATTGAGAGTTATGTATTGCATCTATGCTAATATCTAACTTTAAAGCTTTATATATCAAAAAAATACTAAATTATCCTTTTCAAACTCAGGAAGGTTTGCATTGAGAACTACAAACATGCAAATCCTTACACTGTTATGATCAGACTTAATTTAGAGCAAATACATATTTTTAAATTAAATATTTTTAAAAATTTAAAAAGTGTGGTGTTATTGTTTGTATTACAGTAGCCCCTCAAGTCACAGCCAAGGCCGTACCACATCACTATGAATTTTCCATAAAGATCTCACCAGTAGCAAATAGCTAGTGCTCTGGAAAATGGGTGTGTTTCAAAGTCTCTGAAGAGACTTTTATTGACTTGATCAACAAAACCATTCTGTTGCTTGGCATACCTTCCGTCTTCAATTTTTAAAACATATTTTGCTCCATTTTATCGTAGTTCACACCAAGAAGAGAGAGCATGGTAAGGGATATAGAGTGTATAGCAATAGTGGATATAGTTGCCATTACTCTTTTTATTATTTTACAGCACCCAAAAGAATGCTAGTCACCTTATGTAACAAAAAGAGATATAAGATTCCCATCCCAAAGGAATGACAATCTAGCGCAGTGGTTCTCAAACTATGGGGGCATGCCTACCAAGGGAGGTGGGGGAGTGTCAAGGGAGGTGCCAGCTGTGTTTTGTTTGGGTTTTTTGCGAAGAGCTCTGGCTGTCAGCCCTGTGTGGCTGAGGTTTGTGCAAAAGGGCAATGCACACAGCCAAGAGGCGAGGATAAAGGAGACAGCTGGAGCCCTACCCTGGGATTTCCTCCCCGTGCCCACCGCCATCCTCAATCCCTCACTGGGAGGCAGCCGAAGCTCAGGCTCTCCTTCCCTCACTCCAACGCTCAACAGGAGGCAGCCCTGGACTCAGACTCACCTCTCCTTCCCCTAATCCCTCACCTGGAGGGGCTGGGCTCTGGCTGTCAGCCCCGAGGTGGCAGCAGCAGCAGTGCAGAAGGAAGGGTGGCAGTAGGATGCTAAGTCTGCTGTAAAAGTGATATTGATGAACATCACTTTTCACATTGCCACCCTTATTTCTATGCTGCTGGCGTGGTGCTGCCTCCAGAGCTAGGCACCCAGCCAGCAGGCACTGCCAGGCCTGCCAATGGGGTAGCAAGGGGGACAATTGCCCAGCGGCTCGGTGATTTAAAAGGGCCCAGGCAGATGGGAGGACAGATATATATCCTCCTTGCCTCCACACCCCCATTCCTCCAAGGCTCTTGCTGCTGGCGTCTCTGCGTCTCCTCTGAGCCAAGCTTGTTTGTTATGCTCCATGCAGGTTCCTGGTTGGCTGAGGATGCTGTATCTGCTACTCAGCTATCAAGATCCCTTGGACACCCCAGGGAGATTACTGATGAACCTGGGAAGCTGAGTAGCAGATACCACAGCCTTAGCCACTGGGGAACCTGCATGGCACATAATAAATAAGTAAAAACATCCAGCAGAAGCACACTTGGACCTCGGCTATTGCTTTCTAGGGGGCCATTGACTGTTCTGCCTTAGGGCTGGAATTGCTGTCGGTGGGCCTGGGCACTGTTCTCTGTTCTGCCTTCAGAGCTGGGTGGCTCTGTAAGGATTGTGAGGAAGGAAAGGGTGTAACAACTACAAACACAAAGGGGGGGGGGGTCAAATAAGTTTGAGAACCACTGATTTAGGGTTCTGCTCCCAGTCCTACAACTGGCTGTGTGTGGTTGGACTCTTGTACCTGCAACAGAGCTCAGTGGAGGAACGGGGTCTTAGATGTTAAGCAGAGAATGAGGGTAATAGAAAGAAGATGAAGGGGTGAGGAAGGACAAAGGTACAGCAATAATAGAACACAGTTATTCAGTTTAAGTTCGTGCACACCAACTAATAGATTTTAACGCCACATGGGATCATTATGATCAGCTAATCCAACCTTCCACATAACATAGGCCACATAACTTCACCCAGCAAGTTCTGCAGCAAGCCTGTATCTTTTAGAAAGACATCTAGTCTTGATTTAAAGACTAAGTGATAGAAATTCTTCCACATCCCAAGGGAAGTTGTTCCAGTAGTTATTTACCCTCCCCGTTAAACACTTGACCCCTATTTCTAATCTGAATTTGTTCAGCCACTGGATCTCATTATGCCTTTGACTGCTGGATTTAAAAGCCCTCTGATACCAGAAAACTTCACACTTTGTTGGTATTTATGGACTGAGCAAATCACCTCTTCTCCTGGATAATTTAAGAGATTTATCTGAAGTCTTTCACTGTAAGGCATGTCTTCCTCAGATCATTCTTGTAGTTCTTTTCTGAACCCTATCCAACTTTTCAATATTATTTTTGAAGTATGGACCCCAGAACTGGACACAGTATTCCAGTTATGTTCTCACTAATGCTGTGTATATAGGTAATGCCAACTCTCTATTCCTACTTGATATTCCTGTTTATACATCGAAGAATAACATTTGCTCTCTTAGCTACTGCATTGCACAGGGGGCCAATGTGCAGCTGATTCTCCACTACTACCCCCAAATTCTTTTTAGAGTCACTGCTTTTCAGTGCTATAGGATACAGTTCTTCATACTTTAAGTGTGATGTATTATCTTTGTTCCTAAATGTATGCCCTTGCATTTGGTTGCATTAAAATATATGTTCTTCAAATGAGTTCATCTTACCAAGCAATCAAGGTCACTTTGTAGAACTAATCTGTCCTTCTCATTATTTATCACTCCACCAATGTTTGTGTCAGCTGCAAACTTTTCTAGTAATAATTTTATATTTTCTTGTAAATCATTTTTAAGAAAGATACTGAATAGCAATGGGTCAAGAACAGATTCTTGCAAGAACCTACTTGACATCCCCTCATTGGATGATGATTCCCCATTTATAATGATCTTTTGCAATGTATCAGTTAATCAGTTTTCAACACATTTAATATGTTCTGCATTGATTTTTGTACAGTAGTAATTTTTTAATCAGAATGTTGTGTGGTATTAAATCAAATGGCTTACGGAAGTCAAAGTATATCAAAAGTTTTCTGTCAGCAAAACTTGTAATCTCATTTTTTTTAAAAGTTTGTTACCCCCCTTGTGACACTGCACTTCATGTACACGCGTGGTGTGATTGTGTATCATTCATATTCACCCTCATAGTGTAATTGTGTATTGTTAATGCAAAGTATGTCATGTAAGATGTTTCTGAAATGCTCATGGCATACTGAACATTATTGTTATAGTAATATGTTTGTTGCCATGTCATCTGTATGGTTATGAGGCTTCGCTATGTAATATTCCCAGATATGTGTCTCATGGCTTGAGACAGAGTTAGGCAGAACTCTACAAAAATGAAGGGCAGTTCACGTCTCACAAAGGCATGCATAAACCAAACCAGTTCTTCCAGGAACAGTGGACAAGCCTAAGCATCGATAAGGGGATGCTCATGTGACTAAGGCCTGGATGAACCCATACAAGGACATTGTTTGTCACCTGACCCTGAAAGGGGGGGAGGGGCAAAGGAACATTTTTAAAAGGAGGGACATTTTTCTGTTCTCTCTCTTTTTTACCTCCATCTACAAACACCACCAAGCAACTGCTGATCACAGGGAGAGGGCCTGGCTGGAGGCAGACCAGCCAGCCTGTGGTGAGAATCCTCTGACTTTGTAAAGTTGCTGAAAGTGTTAAACTTAGTTGAGAATGGGATTTGCCTTTTATTTTCTCTTAACCAAATCTGATCTCCTTTCCTCTGATTTATAATCACTTAAAATCTTTCTGTACTTAATACATTTGCTTTTGTTTTATCCAAATATGTGGCTTAATGTGTGTTAAGACTCCATTTGAAGTGACAAGGCTGGTGCATATTAATTGCTTTGCAAAATTGATGAACATATGAGCTTGTAGTGTGCCATGGGCAACTTTGTAAGACAGCAGTTCCTAGGGTTGCATCTGGGACTGGGAGTCATGGCTTGGGTCATACCAGTGCATAATCCAAAGAGTGGCTGGCTAGAATCACTCACTCACTTAGTTAGGATCATCTTGCTTTCTGTAAACTGCGTGGGCTGACCCACAAGTGGGAGTTCACACAGCAAAATAGAGTAAGACGGACTCTAAGAGTGAGGGACTGGGGTGACACAGCAATACACCAGTTCAGATTGCTGAGGGGAACGTCACACCCCTTCACCCTTTTAAATACTGGCCCATTTTGATGCTGCAATACACTATCCTTGTTATTTATTGACTCATGAGTTGGTTGCTTTCAGAACACTGCATGTGGTAGCATAAGGAGCATTAACATGATCAATCTGCACCATGGCAACTCTCCATTTCAGTGTGTTATAAAACCCAACCTGTTCCTATCTGCTGAACACTGACAGAGGTTGTTTCTTTATTGGAGAATATCATCTCAAGTGTTCCTTCTGTGTTAAGACTCAGTTTTCATATGTGGCCAAAAAAGGAGGAATCCCTTTGCCAGTATTTAAACTTTGCACTCAAGCATGTGATCAGTCAAACCCACACAGATGTCATTCCATGTATTTCAGATTGTTTTAGTATCATACATCCAATGCACAAGGCCTGCCGCAGAGAAAATCAGAGTAAAAATGAAGATAGCGGGGCATAAAACCATTTACTAATAGACTGGACAGTGTACAGACAGTGATTTTTAAGACATTTGTATGAAATTCTCTCAGAAAATATCTAAAGAAAACTGAAATTTTCTCTCAGAAATTTTGGGGGTTTTTTATAGCGGAGAACTAAGCAATAAAAAAACCTCAATTTTTAAAAAATGTTTGGATTAAATTTATCTTTAGTGTGTGAACTCTTTAGACTGCCTGGTTGAGTTTAGTCTGTTACTGATGATTTTATATCCAGTTTCTGTCAAATGAACAATTCTTTTTATTTCTTTCAGATGGTGGATAAGGCATCTTGTGCTCACTTGCACAAGTACTATATTTAAAATATTTTGCACACAGGAAATGTATTTAATTAAAGGGCAAGATAATGTCATAACTAGGATAAAAATAAAGTGGTCATAAATAATGTTAGTGATATTTTTACGCATCTCTGTATTGTGAAGTAAACACGTCAGAGGAATTTCAGTATATTTTACAATCTTAATCCCTGTTAAATCTCTTTTGATTGAACCTGAATAAAATCTAACTGGGGGTGACAAAAAAATATGTCCATCAACTTTGCTCATCCATTACAACATAAAAATTGACTGGAGTCATTGACTACAGATAGGAATGTGCAAAATTGCACAAGATAAATATGCTGGTTTGTGAATACTCATTCACTCCACTTTTATCCGCCACCTTGATTTTTGGATTAGGCAATCATGGATAAAAAGTAGGTGATCTGAAAAAATTGTGTGTGTCTTTTAAAAGACAGTATTGTGTTACATTACTCCCTTCACAGAAATTTGTTACATGGTGCTAGTCCATGGGCTAAGCTTAATGTAACATGATGCATTAAAAACTGCACATCATGGTTGCAATGTGTGTCAGAACAATGGATTGTTATATCAGATCTCTCTTCATCTGTAATTAGGAACCCATGTAAATCATTCACAAAAGGATATATTCTTCCCTTGACACGTGCATAAATCCCATTCTCTCTCGCTGTTCCCAGCCCTTCACCTGAAGGTCGGACTAGACCAGGCAAAGCTGCTTCTTCTAAAACTCAAGTTAACTAACACGATTTGAAGCATTACTTAGTATAAGTACAGTTAAATACACCTTTAATAGTCACGTTAGGGGGGTCATGTTGTAACCTAGGATCCCCACCAGCGTCAATCCAGTGAGATTGCAATCAGATCCTCTGTTTAAACTGTTCTGTCCATACAACCTCATTGCAGTTAATTGGGCTGCATTCTTATCATACACTGGTGTAACGCCATGGATTTGAGTGGAGTTACTCTTGATTTACAGTGGTGTAAATCAGGCAGAACTTGGCCCAATTGTCTTCAGTGCGATTGCACTTGCATATATAAGAACAGGAGTTTGGACCCTGGCTATTTTCAGATTTCAGCTCATGAATCCTTTCTATTCCTTGGTCCTTGACTCCTAACCCTTTCTCATAAAATGGCTGGATCCAGCTCCTTAAGGCTTCTTGTTTCTCTGTGTTCAATAATTCTTGCATAGCATCTCTTTTCATCCTTTTCCCACCATATTTATAGATGCTAAAATATTATTATAATCTGCAGAGTGTACTTGCATTTGCATTATAGACTAGTAATCTGTGTGGCATTCAATGATATTTTTAGAAGCTCAGACACTATGGTGATGGTCACCAGGTAAGAACCTATGTTGATAGGTAGAGATAGGCACAGTACAAAGAGAATTGCATTATATGCTCATATAGGGTGAAATCTATTCTTGTGCACTTAAGTGGTGTATAGGATTGTGTTCACCATCAGTGCTGGGGTGCATTTCAATAACTGAGAGGAGAATATATCCAAAAGTTGAAGGGATGCTATTAACGTTTACTTAAAATCTGTCTATTTATTCTGCTCTGAGGATGCTGCATAGAATTTGCTTTTCCTATTAAAGGTAAATTCTGGAGATTAAACAGTGCTATAATATTCCTTAAAATATTTCCATTGTTTTATTGTAAGTGAAAAGAAAAAATATACTGAAAACATGAGTCTAAACATATTCATATCTAAGATTATTCAGCACATACATTTGGCGTAGCTAAGGGGAGGAGAAAGCTAACTCTAAACTGAAACACCACGTGACTTCTTCAGGCTGCTCTGCTTAATACTGCCAGCTAATAGCCCCTACCACTGAAAATGTCCCTGGCGCTCAGTACATCATAGGTATACCCTAACCATGTCCCCTTTCCTACAGCCATACCCTTACTCCAGCAACAGAGGTTGGAGGTGGTATCAGAGCCTTTGCACTGATCTGTGCCAGCAGAGGATCCTCCTTGTACTGGGGCAGTGGTTCTCAAACTAGTTACCATTGTGGGCTGCATATGCAGCTCTCTGTGTTATGTGGGCTGCATCCACACAATAGAGAGAGAGATGGAGAGAGAGAGAGAGACTACTGTATGGCCCTGACTATGTCACTTGGACCACAGCTGTGTGCTGATTGGGCTGCAAGTGGCCATAGGTTGAGAACTACTGCACTGGGGTGATCTTCCTAGGGCTGAATATGTTGGCTCTATGGTCAGATTGCACCAGTGGTGTGGTGCAAAGCAATCTTCTTGTACCAAGGATCTAGTCCAGTGGTTCCCAACTGTGGCCTGAGGGCCAGAAGTGGCTCATGGGGACTTTCAAAGTAGTCCGTGGCTCCCCTCCCACTGGCTGCAGAAGGGAGCCGCTGCCTAAGGACCCAGGTGGAGCATGTTTCCGCAGGGCTACAAGACTGCTACAAGCTCCTTGCTGCAGCCAAGGGGATGGGAGATCAGTGCTCCACTCCCTCTGGCTGTAGCAGGAAACATGGCAAAGTGCTATGCCTGGGTCCCTGGGTGCTGGGGTCCCTGCTGGAGCCAAAGGAATGGCAGCACTGATCACCCATCCCCCCGGGGGGGGGGAAAGGGGAGCCACTGCCTAGGGAGCTAGGAGGAGCGCATGGGGCTACAGGACATGTGCGGTTTCTCTGCTGCAGCCAGGCAGATGGGAGATTAGCGAGAAGGCAGCCTCCTTGCTGAACTCCTTCCATCTGGCTGCAGTGGGGGTGGGGGTCCTGCTGGTGGAGACTGGTGGCCCTTCAGGGTTGTAAAAATAATATCTGTGGGCCTCGATCCAAAAAGATTGGGAACCACTGATCTAGCCATATATCTTCAGCAATACCCTATCAACAAATGGTGCAGCATATGAATTTCTAAGCCATGCTTCAAAGGAAGGCTGTAAATAGTTCATCATCAGTAGTACTGCTGGTCAAATACCTCAATACATAAATAAATAAAAATCCATGAATATATACTCAAATAAAAAGTTGAATTCTTTTCAGCTGTGTTTACTCCCTTTTTGTGTTCTCTTTTCAAAAATGTTAGGAAATGAGTCTACTGTCAAGAATATTTGCAAAAACTGCAAATTTAACAATATTGAAAAATATTAGCAGAAAACTAATTCTGAATGCAAATATTAGTACCCAGTGATGCCCATCCAACCAGGAAATAGCACTCCTACCACATGCCATATGTTTCCCATCAAAAGTAACCAACACAGTCTAAATTTTGAATGTCAAATACATGCAATAAACTACTTGCAACCAATCAAAAGCACAAAAATTATTAGAAATTATTTAGTAAATAATTTTAAAATAACTACTAAATCTGAGAAAACCATAAACTGCTGAACAGAAAAAAACTTAAAAGAATACATTATTTACTATGAATTATTTTCTCAGCTCTAATCAGTGGCACTGAAGACAAATATCACTTTTCTGGCTTTTCTGATTTTGAAAGAAACCAGTCTTCAAAAAGCTCTTGGTAGCTTTCAGCAGAAGGAAAAACAAATAGCTATCTATGAGATTCTGTCATGATTATGTCCAGTTAATTCAAGCATAGTACTTTTCTAATCAGCACTCAGAGGGCATGATATGCCTTTGTTAGCAAAGGCCATCTATGCCTTTGTTAGCAAAAAAAAAAAAAGAAAGCACTATTGAAATCTTTTAGAAAAAACTACAAAAACTTTATCAGGATCCTGAATCAGTTTATATAAGTGCCTGCATGATTTAGGGAGTGGTTACTATTATTTATTATTTGTATTGTGATAACATGTAGAGCCCACAGTCAGTCCTCATTGAATGAAGCACTGTACAAACCTGTAGGAGGACACTGACCTGAAGAGATTACAAAGACCAGATATAACAAAGGAGTGTGACAGGTGGGAAGATGAGGGGATGGGTGACAGGAACACGAGGTTAAAGATACTGTGTAAGTATGTGAGCATCTTGAAGTTTTTGTGTCCTTTAAGCTTTTTTTTTTAATACTAAGATATAAATAAAGTAGGTATCAGCAATTACCACTGCCCATGAGTAAATCATTAAGATGTGGCAACTCCAGCAAAGAAAATAAGGTTCAACTGGATGTTTGAGGGTAAGGGCACAGAGCGTATGACACAATACTACGGTGCCTCATGTTTTTCTGCAGAACATTTACCAAGCGGCAGATCAGGCAAGCCCCATGCAGATCCAGACAACAATCAGTTGAGCTGACTGGGAAATGAAGTGTTTGACAGTTCTACTAGTAGTACCAGCAGCCTACCAACCTTGAGGAGCCTGAAAGGAGTCATACAGAAGCAGCTGGAAAAGATACAATTCCAGAACAACTCACTGCATTTGTCAACATGCGTGAAAAGGTAATCAGCAAATATTGTCAAGGCCCTACTATTTATGCACTACAATTAGGCCTAAATTAAATACAATGAATTAGGACTAATTGAATTTATGCAAATGTACATGTGAGTCAGCAATGTTAAATGTTGTCAAAACATTTTATTTATAGGACCAAGAATTGCCTTTGTAACTGCAAACACAGAACAGGTAAACTGCATATTGAACCAAATTCATCCCATATCTGTAATTGGTTTGTCTACATAGGTTTAATGTGAATTCTGAAAAATACTGTCATGTAAAATGAACAGTGGCCATCTTGGAAAATACTGGAAATTTACAGTCAGATGCTTGGGATCTGATTCTAAGATGGTTAACTTTTTAAAAACTTACTATTTTTATCATTTTCAGGTATCAATGATAATTAGATTTACCACTGAAAACAAAGCACACTTTCAAGTGAGTGCCACAATATATTTGAGCATCTACCAATAAAACTTTTTCTTTTCAAAATGATACTATGGCAATTTTTGGGTCAAACTTTATACTTGTATCGGTCTGCACGATTTTTATTATTCACTACTTGGTTGATTGTCTCAAGTTAAGCTGTCTGACATAGCTCTAAGAAAACAATTGTCTTCCAGTTCTGCAGTCCAGTAGCCAAGTCTCTTGGTTATCAGTGTTGCCAGTAATACACAGAGCCAAAAATGCTGCAGCTACTCAACTTGCCAACTGACACAGCATTTTTAGAATAGCTCCGTTAAGTAATTTATATTTCCTTACAGATCCTGTCTGATGTGCTTCTGGTTTGTTGAAGCTTCTTGGTCAAATACAGTAATGATGTAAGTGGGTAAGTTTAATTTTGGGGAGTGAGTTGATCAAAAAACAGGCACATAGTGGCAAAGTACTGTAATCTGCACTGATCTGGCATTCAAATGTGTGCCAAATGAGTGCAACTACACCAAGCTGGTATTTTTTAGAGACCAAATACATCCCAGCATAATTTGGTACAAATCCCCAAGAGCGGGGGTTTAGGGTAGATTAGGGATGGGTGTCAACTTTATTTCATGTCCTCTGGTTTTGTTGTTTTCCCTGTACTCTCATTTTGCATAGCTAAAGAATATCAAATTCATACAACTCAAACTACTTTGCCTTTTACATCTGTATCATGAACACTTTATACCAATGTGTAATTCCCCCCCCTCCCGGTTTATGTTACTGCTGAATTTAGCCAATTGAGACTTCCATGTGAGCTGCACCTGTTTAGTCCAGGCTGCATGTGGTTGAATTTGATCCTCTATGGATCTCATCTGAAATATGCTAAGACTTCCATATTGTAAGCCAAATCTGTCTCTTCATAAATGGGCACAATTTCATTGATTTAAGTGGTCTTCACCTGCTTATTTGGGCTGAATTTGGCTTGATATCTTTAGTAACATGCATACTGCTTCTGACTAATGACATGTACCTGGCAGTTTCTCCCAGATTATAAAATATCCTTTTTTATTCAGTTTTCACCCTCTTTGAATGGAAGCATCATTGTCTCCTTTAAGAAACCAGTCCAAGAATCAGAATAAGCAACTACTGAAGCTTGGATTGCATACTGCAGAAAAGAGGCCAATATGGAACTTCTCAAGTTTCCATTACAGACATTTTTCTTTTTCAATTCCCACTCAGTGGTTTTATTTTCAAATTTCTCCAGAGGTCTCCAGCATTTAACCCCTTAAGTACTTGTCATCAACTAATTACAAAGAGGAAGCAAAAGCACCGAGTTATAAACTGAGTTATAAAGTTATAATGCAGCCATGGCCCTAGAGCTTGTCTAGCCAAAGAGTTCATGCATGACAAGCTGGGGTGTAAATCAACCATGTACTAGTGTACCACATACAACTGGCAGTTTTCATACGAGGATCTCAAAGCACTTTCCAAAAGAATACCAGATATTAGTGTGTTAATCAAATGTCTTATTTTTCAAAATTTTAAAAGCTCAGGTTCTCAAATAAATGAACTAGGGTTTCACTGAGCGTTCTTAGGTGGGTAAGTAGAGTTGGATTTGACTAGAATTGTCTCAGTACAACTGGCCACATTTTCAACAAATAAATATTTTTCTTTCGGTTGTATTAAAACTGTAACAACTTCAAAGAAAAAAGTGTGGTACAAATGTGTCAGGCAATACCTAACCACAGCCTGAATTAAGAAGAGTGACGCTATCCAATATTGCAAAGCATAGCACTTATTACTGAGTAATCCTATTGAAAACAATGTGGGTGAAATCCTCACCCCAATGAAATCAATAGCTAAAATCCTAGTGACTTCAGTGGGTCCATTATTTCACCCCATGCCTGGTATTAAGCATTTGAAGCAGTGTAGTATGAAGGAATGATCAGAGGGTTAGGAGTCAGGTGGTCGTGAGCTCTAATTCTGTTGCTGTGTAGGTGTATGGCATTAGCAAGTAACATAACCTTTCTGCTTCAGTCTTCCCGTCTGTAAAAAGTGGATGTTTACCTACCTACCTTAGAAGTGTGTCCCGAAGATTCATTTTGTTGTCAATAAAGTGCATTGAACATATAAAGAACTATAAAAATACTATTTGCAGTGTCGATACCAGGATATTAGAGAGACAAGGTGGGTGAGATAATTTCTTTTGCTGGACCAACTTCTGTTATGACCTGAAAAGCTCTATGTAAACTCAGAAGCTTGTCTCTTTCACTATTAGAAGTCAGTCCAATAAAAGAAATGACCTCATCCATCTGGTCTCTATAAAAATGCTAATTATTTTTATTATTCTTCACAGGACTAGGCCCATAATTTAGAACTTCCTGGGTTTTTCCCTTTATTTGAATGTGTTATAATTGTTTTTTTTTTAATTTTAAGTTATAATTAAAAGAGATCTAATGATCCAATTTTCACTTTTAGATTATCAAGTGCCAGACAATTAAATATAAACATTTTAAAGTTGTACACATTGCCTCTGAGTCTTTTTTTATTCAATTTTATTTTCTGAAACAAACACACAGCTGTCCTAAAATTTCGTGGGATCCAAAATACAAGAAACACTCAAAGAAAAAGGGACCTTTTTGGCCTACGCCCAGTGAATAAACATAGAAAGCTGAAAAAAATTAAGGCACCTCAGTGCAGTAGACTGCGTGAATTTACACCTCTTATCTAATTATTAAAAGCAAATAAATAGGCACTTTTACTGTTAGAACGCAGATCACTGTTTCTTCCCTTCCAAATCAAGTACTGATTTCCGAGGTGGAAAAACAAAGACACCTGGCAGTCAGGAGCAATGTCAAATGTTAAGGGGAGAAAAACTGAAGTTCTGTATTGATAAAAGGACAAACAGCCTCAATAGATCATAGACTTCTCTTTAGTCGCCCCTCAGACGGTTACTTTTCCAGCGGGCAGCACCGATGTATTAAACTGAAGTATCTCTGGCATCTAAAAGCACCGGCTAGGAGCTGTGCCGCACCTGCACAATGACCCGTTGCTGCAATCTGCACAGCCATAAAGTAGCGCAGCTGAACTTTGTTTCTTGCTAGAACTGCGGAAGCTCACACCGGCCCCTGGCACTTCAAGGGCAATGATGAGGCTTGAACCCTGCCCTGCCCCTAGCAGTGCCGGAGAAGGCTAGAGGCGGGCGGGAAACCGGTTCTAAAAACGGGAGCGCGGCTGGATCTTTGCCGTTGTCCAACGCCAGGGTCTGGGGGCGAGCACGGGACCGGACAGAGACGCCCCCCCCCGCAGGCACGTGCACCGAACGCGGGGTAGCTGTCTCGCGCTCACTGTGGGCGTGCACGTGCATGGTGACTCTCAGCCGAGCCCAGCGAGGTCCCCGCGCCGGGAAGGGCTGCAGCAGCGTTGCACGCGCCGGCTGGCACGAGGGCTCCGATGGCCGAACAGCCAGGCCCAGCTCCCCTGTGTTCTGCTCCCCTATATGGCCCGACGGGCACTGGGACCCGCTGCCCTCATGGCAGGCGGGTCAGCGCCACGAGCGCCCCGGGCCGGACGCCGGGCAGGAAGAAGGGGCAGCACGAGTCGCTCAGACGGACTCGGGCGGGACCATGCGGCGCATGGCACGGGGCGGGACAGTTCTACTGGCAGGCGGGGCTGTGGGCGGCCAGCAAAAGTCTCCCCCTTCCCCCGTGCCCTAGTGGTGCAGTCCAGGCCGCGTACAGACTGGGGGCAGCGGAAGGAGGAAGCGGACCCGGCTGCTCAGCGAGAGCGGCACGGCGCTATCGCGCACGCGCGGGGGTCGCGTCGCGCGCAGTGCGGCCGACTGACTGCGAGCCGCTGAGCTGCGAAGTTTCGCTGCTGCCGCGGTGTTCTCTCGCCCGTTGGCGGCTGGCCCCGCGGCCCCTGACAGGACCATGGCGGACTCACGCCTCAGGCAGATCAAAATCAAGACGGGCGTGGTGAGGCGGTGAGTGCCCGGGCGCGGCCTCCCCCCGGTGGGGCTGGAGCGGGCCTGCCCCCGCATGGCGGGCGTTATGCCGGGCCGTGGGGCGGCCCTGCCGCGTGTAGCCGTTACAGGCTCGGAGGGGGGAGCCGCTGCCCGGTTCCTGGCGGAGGCAGGGGGTCGGGATGCCGCCAGAGCGCGGCCCAGGCCCTCGTGAGCTCGAATCCCGCGGCGGGGAAGCGCCCGGGCCTGGGCCTCTGCCGTAGGTTGGGGGTAATCGTGCCTCGCGAGGGGATCGGGTCATTGGGGCAGCCACAGCCGGGAGGTGCCGGAGATCCGCCGGGGCAGATCGACTGTGGGGGCTGGGAGACACGAGGTGGGTGAGGGGATGTTTTCTGGTGGAGCGGCCGGCTGCTGCAGGTCATCTGCGGAGGAGCTCCGTGTGGCTGGAGAGCTCGCCTCTCTCACCCGCAATGAAATATATTCCCTCAGTCACCTTGTTTATTTAACGTCTTGGGGCCAGCTCTGCAGACTGACTAGTTATTTCTGACTTGATTGAAGAAAAGAGACCTTCTAAGGTGCGGTTTGGGGACATGGATCAGATACAGTTCTGCTCCATCTGTAATGCGAGACTGAACAGGTTTTAGCGGTATTGATGGGTTGCCCATAGTGTAACTGGATCCCCTGAAGAGGCTGATCATAACCAAGCGAAGAAGTTCTGTAACTATTGTGACTTTATCCATGTAGCTAATATCCACAAAGCCATTAAGTTCTTGTACACGACAGGGTCAGAACTTTGTTATTAACAAACAGCATTCCTCCCTTTCCCTGAGTTGTAAAGTATGTGTTCTTGTTTTTATTTTTTTGTTCTTGTTAAGGGGCATGCAACATAAACTACCTCGTTAAGTAATGTACAAATCAGTCTTGCGTGATTATAACATGCTTCTCAGACACACACAATCTTGTCCCTGCCAGGATTTTATTATCAACAAAAGTGTTTAAAGATGTTTGTAGCTAGCATGGTTCAGATTCCAGTATGAACACCCAAAACTAATGTTAAATTTAACACCCTTATCTCCCAATATATTCTAATCTTATAACCTCAGAATTGAAGAAGTTATCTAGAGGGTACCATTTGTTCCTCTTGCTGTGCCTAGTTGCATAGGGCTCTGATAGGAGCTTAAATATCTAGTCTCAGTGGGACATACGAAGGCTAGATCCTACAACAGTTGTGTTGACTTTATGGGGATAACAGTCCACCCAGTTGCTATGTGTTGTAGGATCAGAACCTTAAAGAGTTCAGTCCACTACAGGTTTAGAGATAACTATTGTGAGTAGTTGCCTTTAAGTTAACAAAGGGCTTCCCACAGTAGTAAGGACTATGACTGATGGTGTTTGCAGGATTGAGCTTTGAATAGAGTAATGAAATAGGGAAGGATTTATATAGAAAATGTCCTTATCTGTTACTAACTTTGGGTTTTTGCTCAAAACATTGAATAATTATTTATGCCAGGTGTGCTGCAAAACTTGAGTATGCACTCTGACACTCCTGCCTTGTGTCACTGTGTGTGGGAGGAGTATAAACTCTGAATTTATGTCTGCATAACTTTTCCAAGAAGGTCTTGTTAAATGAATCAATTTGGTGTGGTGAATGTGTAACATCAGACATAGAAGATACCAAGAAAATGCATTCTGTTTTGGACATCACAGATGAAAACTGTAAGCATTGCGCCTTGGGACTGCTTAGAGCTACTCAGAGAGCTGAGTTTTCTGTTAGTATTAGAATAAAAAATATCCTTCATGGGAAATAAGAATGATTTACATTAAATTTTCAGTCTGTATACACTTTTCACAAGCCAGTTGTTTAGAAGCTTCTGTAAAAACCTGAAGCCTTAGAATGCTTTGCAGACTTTTGTGAAACACAACTACACTTTAAGTGTTTTGTAGAGGTTTGTCCATTCTAACATGCTGCCTGAGTCTTTTTTAAATTTCTCTGCACACCAGAGCTTTGAGAGAACCATTTAATGATACTTAACAGTTTGATTCCACTTCAAGTGATCAAAGTGTTGTATAGACATTACCTAAATAATCTTCACAACAGTTATTTGAAAGGGAGGTAATTGTTACCTCAGTTTTAAAGATGGGGGAACTGAGAGGTTTAAGTAGTCAGCCTCTGTGGTCTTGACCAATCAATAAAAACTGAGATTAGACTTGATTCCTGATGTTCATTTCTAATTCTGTATTCAAATCACTAGGCAGCATTTATAATTGTGAAAAATGTGGCTGGTGCATAGGAGCCTGTGGACTGTTTGTTTATATGTGGAACTTCATGAAGGCCTTATTTTTGTTAATGCATTTTTGGATTATCCTATACCTGCAGGTTATTCTTTGTAGAAAGCAGGGATTTCCCTTCCAAAGTCAGAATTTCAGGACACCTAGTCTTCTAGAAAGAGAGAATTGAAGTTCCTTTTACATTTCAGTCCCTCCCGTCTTCCCCCCAAAAGATTAACTCAAAGAAGGGGAAGGAGATGAAAGGGCATGAGAACTGGATCCACTTGACTTCATTTGATAACATACTATTAAAGAAGACACACGTAACTGGGTTATGATTTGACTGATGAAATAAGAATAATGGATTCCTTCAATAAGTTGCTATGCCATTATAACCCATCTGGAGATTTTTGACTATTGCTGATTGTAGTTATTGGGCTGGGATTGCCATTCCTGACTAGGAATTGAGACCAGGTCTCCTGTTTGGCATGGAATTGTTTAGCATTTAATTAAGTTCAGCTTTAAAAGTTCTAATATGTTCCAGGCCAGTGGTGGAATTTCTGGTAGATATAGGCTTAGAAGGCTAATCGGTACCTTCCGCAAAATACCTTGTGTGTTTGAATATATTGCATACCTTATGCCAATTCCATCATACCACTCTTTTAAAAATGATGGACCTTTCATAGAGGCTGGGGGTAGTTGTGGCCACCTGAATGTATTACTGGTACTCCTCTTTCTCCCCCCCTCACCCTGTACTCAAGGTAACCCTATGTACACCAGGAATCCACTGAAAGCTACAGTGACACATTTAGATGCCCACAACTGTAGTTTTACCATATCAATTTTCAGTCTTTCCTTGCAACTTGTATGAGAAAGCTAATAAGAGTAGAATACTGAAATAAAGAAACCTCTGTTAAGTGAAAAAATGAAGATTTAAGTGTCTTAGGGTGTGATATACACCGTTGGTGTCCAGTCTCTTCAGCCTAATGGCTAAGGACAACATTTGGTACTCTGGGGAAAATTCTCTGTCCTGTTCTGTTCCCATTACAATGTTCAGGTTACCTACTTTCTTGTTGGGGTGTGTTTTTGGTTTTTTTTAAATGCATCCTTCAATTTAGCCTGCTCTGTATTCTCTGCAGTGGTTAAGATAGTTCATTCCTTCCCCAAAACTAGGAACAGAGGTGAGCAGTTAGTACATAGCAGCACTGATATTGCTATACAATACGTAGCAAAATCCTCTCTAATTATGGGATATCCCCACTGTTGTGAGTCATGCAGCAGCTTATTCATGTTGATGAATTCCTAGTTTTGTGGAACAATGCTGTTTCATGTGGAACCAGGACAACTTTCCTTTCTAGCCTGATTTAATTTTGTTATCCATTAACTTGAGGAAACTTGCAATGGGATTGGGGAGAGATGGTGGATTTGGTAACCGGTCAGGCTGTTGTCAGTCACCTACTCTTATTTGAAGGTCATACAAAAACTAAGATTTGATAATCATAAATGATAAGACATACTAGATTTGTAGCTACTTCCTAACAAATAATGCTTCTGTTTAGCTAACCTAAAGGTTGCTTAATTACTTTAAAGCCACCTCACTCTCAATAAATCCAAGCTCAATTTATCTACTGCAGAGTGAGTGAATTAATTGATTAAAAAAAATCTTCCTTAAATATTATGTATCCATTTCAGATTGGTAATGGCTTTAAAAACTACTATGAACAAAGTATGTTAGGGGCATGCAAAAATAGCACTGACATTTGCCCATAGTTTCCTTCTGATTAAATGAAAGTGACACCAGTAGATTAGAATGAGACTAAGACAATTCACATTGCAATTGTGTTAGTTTAACTTTAACAATCTTTTAATGCTCTTGTTTAAATGTAGCTGACATACCATAATTACAAATCTACAAGCCTTGATTATAGAATTTTACATCATGAACCTATGGGGAAAATGTATTGATTTTTTAAAATTTTTTTTGTGTGTGTAAAGCAGACCTTTTAGAAACCACCTTTTCAAAACTCTGGAATCTTCCCAAGTTTGTGCTTTTTGCCTTTGGCACTAAAATATTGAAACTGTTTTTTTTCCTTAAGGCGTCATCACAGCTGTGGCCAGCTTCTTGATTCAATCCTGTTAATTTTTCCTTTGTTTTAAATACACGATTATATTAACCGGGAAGTTACAGTAAACTAATACTCTTTAAGTACAAACACAAAATCATTAAAAAAAAATGGTGAATTATTTACTTAACTAATTAACTGCTCTTGCTGAAGGATTTGTTTTTTGAGGAGGTGAATGCAAGGATGTCTCAGAAAAGTGAATAGTCAGAGCGGTTGTTGAATCTTTAACAGACGTTTTTCCTCTAAAATATTAATTAAGTTAGGCTGGGTCTACACTGACGGTGGCAAATTCACTGCCGTCACATCGATTGCTCTGGATCGACTGAGCGGTCTGTATAGATGCGCTCAGTCGATCCAGGAAGCGACGCAGGAAGACCACCTCGGAAAGTGGAGTAGCGCTGTGTCGAAGGGAGCTGCTGTTCCCTTCGACGCAGCGCAGTATGGACGCTGCGCGGAGGAGACGCTGCAAAGTCGACAGGAGATACGCAAGTGATTTACATAACTTGCGTATCTTCTGTCGACTGCCGCCGAATCGCAAAGGAAAGTGCAGATCGGTCCTCAAATTGATGTTAACAAACAGTTACTCAGTTTGTACTCTCTGGATTGCAGAGATGTTACCATTTCACTATTTTTTCCAGTCATAAGTCAAGCTATGTAGTACCTGAATTTCTAATGTAAAAAGAGAGAGGGGGAGGAGAAGGATGATAATCTTTTAAAAACACATTTCAGTCCTCCTTTCTGCATCATAAAGAAGCAAAAAAGGTACCCCTTTTTCAGGTCACCTTTAAGTTCAGTTTAACTAAAGGCAATTTTCTCATGTCTCTCTTTTAAAATATGGAGCCTTCGTGTTTCACAGGGTTCTTGGTTTTCCCTGTAATTTGAAATTTAAGAGCTGTGCATGGCTTCCTGCTCCCCATAACTCCCTTAGTTTTATTAGTGCACTAGCACTTAAAAAGGCACTCAGCTAGGCTGGATCCACACTTACAGCAGCAAATTTTCTGTCCTCTGATTGATTGCTCTGGATCGACTGAGTGGTCTGTGTAGACCCGTTCAGTCAATCCAGCAATCGACGCAGGAAAACCACCCCGGTAGGTGGCGTAGTGCTGCGTCGAAGGGAACGCTGTTCCCTTCGAGACAGCTCAATGAGGATGGCGTGCAGAAGAGACACAAAGTCGACTGCCACCGAATCCTGAAGGTAAGTGTCGACTGGACCCAAGGCACTGTACAAACAGAACAGAGATGGTCCTTGCCCTGAAGTGCGTATGATGTAAGTAAATCTAAACTCTTGCACTACGTGAGATCTGATGGCATCTGTGGAGTCTCTGATTTTTTCCTCCCTCCTTCTTTTCTTGCCCTGCAGAATTTAGGAATAGTTAGAAGGGTTACCACTTCTTACCCAGTGTAGTCTATGTGTATATTTTTATATGTATTTGTAAAACTACACTAAATGTCAAAAACATGCATTGTTATACCAAAAGATAAATGTAATCTTTGTAAATATCTTAATTTTTTTATTAGCGTATGCATTGGATTGTAAAACTTGAAATGTAATGTAAAAGTGTATGCTGTTATAAGTAAGCTGTCATAGGTAGGACTCAAAAAGATTAGACATGTAGAATAAAATTTCAGTTGTTTTAAAATAGTTTTTAAACATCTATAACTTAAATAATTTAAAAATCTAATTACTTTTAATCTTCCAAAAAAGAAAGTACTCTGAAAGCAATCACCAAAATGCACACCTCTGCCAGTTTATAAACCCTGAATTCACTCATAGTTGAACATTAGGGAGCGATTTCTGAGTGGTTCCATATTAAGAGTAATTTTAATTACTTGTAACTTGGGCAGCCTAACTTTTTTCAAACTTTTCAGAAAGAAGATATTTGGTTGCTATTCTTTAACACATTAATGGCTGCAAACACAATTGTTAAGTATAGCACACAAGCTTGCACAGCTGGAACTGGAACCATCTTCATTTAGTTTTGAAACACAATCTGTTTGAAACCACCTTCCCCTGTGAATGAAAATTGCATTTGTTTGACCATGTCCTCTAACGTCTAACAAATATATGGTGTGTGTGTGTAAACTTAAAAAAAAAAAAATCCAAAACAAAACACTCCACTGCCTACACTTCTTGAGAGGATGAGAGAACAAACACATGGTAAAGGTTAGTCACATTGCTTAATACGCTATTGAAAGGCACTCAGCTACTATGCTGATGAGTGCACTGTATAAGAAACTGTGTGAGGGATGTCAGGTATATAGTACTTAAACCTGTATGGGGATGGGATAGCGTAGGGAGGCTAAATGACCTCTTAAGGTCCTTTCCAGCCCTACATTTGATTCTGTATATGAGGCTGGTAGCTGTATCTAATGTTAAAATTGCCCAATATTTTCCAATTTTAAGACTGTTTTTGGAAGCATATAACGTTGCCAAACTTTAAATGTTCAGGCTGACACTTTCCATGTCAGGTATCTGCCTCTGGCCTATATTTTATATTTTTATATATTTTGTTTTGTTAAGAACTTCAGCGAAAATGGTTCAACCATTTCCAAGAACAAAGCTGGTTTAAAAATATATCATTTTGCCCATGTTAAAAACAATTCTTGGACCTTTACTTTGGAAAGCTCTAGCATTCACGTGCGTTAGAACAGGGACATGAAAATTGTTGAGATGGTGATGATGGCCTTTTTGTCAGGGATGTACTCTTTGCTGTCCCTGAGGAAAATTTACTCAAATTTGGCTAAGTTACAAGACTCGCAATTCACACATGCTCACTAGAGACATCTTAGATTTTAGTAATTCTGTCCTCAGTGAGCATGCTTCTAACTTGGAAATCTTTAGTAAAAGGTGAAAGATTTATACGAGCCGAAGATAAATCTGATCGGGAATTTTGCTGCAACTGCAGCTATAGGCTGCTGCAGAATGTGCTGGGTCTTGACACTTGACCTGAGTGCAGAAACACTTTCTCTCCTCCACTCTCAATGATTGTGGATTGGCAATCCATAACGTGGAGGAGGAAGCTGCCTGCTTTGAATGCAGAGGGGGAGAAGAGCCAGAGTTGGGGGAGTAGATTGGGACAAGGAGCCTGGGGTTCAGAGAAAAGACTGGGATTGGAGACCTTTGTGGCAAGGGTGGGGAGAACAGGAACTGGGAGTTGGGGTGGGGAATAAGACTAGGGCCTGGTCTACACTTACCTTCTGGATTCGGTGGAGGTTGATGGGAGATAAGCAAGTGACATAAATCACTTGCATATCTCCTGTCGACTTCGCTGCGTCTGCTCTGCACACCATCCACACTGCGCTGCACCGTGCTACGCCACTTACCAGGGAGGTTTTCTTATGTCGATTGCTGGATCAATTGAGTGGGTCTACACAGACCACTCAGTTGATCCCGAACAATCGATCTAAGGGCAGTGAATTTGCTGCTGTCAGTGTAGACCCAGCAGAGGATTGGATGGGTAATGAGACTGGGAAAAGGAGTCAGGGATGGTGGTGGAAGACACAGCAGGATGGGGAGCCAGCGGAGATAAGGAAAGTGGGTAGGAGGGATGGGGACCCAAGGCCAGGGTGCGGAGGGAGGCATATCAGATGAGCCACATGTGGGGGAAAACATGGGAGTGGCTGAGAAAGGAGATTGGTGCTGGGATGAAGAGCCAGAGATGGATAAGAGAGAACTAAAACAAAGACAGGTTTGAGGAGATGGGGAGAAGGTCATGCTTTGAGGGAAACAAACAGAAGAGCCTACTAGAACACACTGCCCTCTGAAACTTGCATCTCGCTGTTCCTGTGCTGTCAGCAAATATCTGTGAAACTCACTGGTGAAGTGTTTCCCTCTCTCTAGCACTGATCCCCACACAGGCTGATAACCTACTGCTCTCAGTTAGTTCAATGGCAGAGGTCTTTATAGTAGATCCAAGGGCTCCAGCCTTGCTGATCACCCATTTTGGGTGTCCGTATGCTGCATGATGGAATTTTTTGTTGTTGTTTGCTTTTTTAAATACTTAATTTTCTTGTGCTTAATTTCCTGTATTAAAAGAAGTTAGGAAGTGCTTGTATTCGGGTTTTCTATGCAAATTTGGCTGCCTTGTGCCTATGCATTATTATAGTCTTTGATTATATGATCACACAGTCTTTTCCACAAGATCCCTGCTTTGTTCAGCACACACCTGCTCTGAGGATGAATCAGGATTGTGTTGTGGAAGAGGCTGTTGTTTGTAGGACCCCTGCTTCATTTATTGGTGAAGATAAAATGTGTTTGGTGAATGAGGCACAACACAATGTATTGAATAGCTGCTTACTAAGTGAGCACTGTCCATTCTGTGCACTGAATGAGGCTGGAGTTTTGTGGGGGAAAAATAGTTTGTAACTGAAAGCTGCACTCTATTGCATGTTGCACAGGCAACCTTAATTCTGGCATTTCTTAATTTTGAATGCCTGATTTTTGCAACCTTAATGTTCTTTTAAGATTAATGTAATTTTGCATGTAATGGAATAGAGTGAAAATAAGGGAAAACCTCTCATACGGTCAGTGTACAAGGACTGCTATATTTTCTCTAAGCTGCACCAGCCCCCACAGGGCAAGCTGTTTATACACACACAGTAACGATCAAGTTAGATACAATTGCTAATAACGTTACTTAATTACTGTTTTCTTCAAATGTAGCCTTTGTGTGAATGTTCAAGGAGATAGAACTATGCAGAAAATTTGAAACTGTATAAACAGTCCTTTTATGAATTAAATGGACACAAAAGAAATGTTAGAAATAGACAATCTTAAGTCAGAGTACCTTTACTAATATATAACTCAAAATAATTTAACTGTTTTTCTTCAAAATTTACACACATTCTTTCGCCTCTTAAAACCTGCAAAACTTCAAGCTAAATCAGTTTAGTTAGCTATAGTTATTTGGTGGGGGAGGGCAGTACACTGCAAATATGGCTTATAATTAAGGTTATGATTGTCATGGTTATTTTTAGTAAAAGACTTAATAATAATTGTGGGAGAGGAATGACAGCATGAATCCCATTGCTGCTTGGGGGCACACAGCCCCGTCTCTAGCCCTGGGAGGAAAGGTGGGGTGTGCACAGCCACACCATCCTGGCTCCAGCCCTGGTCCCAACCATAGCCAGGGTGGGGGGGGGGGGCCGGGCCCCCGTCCCCAGCCCCAGGGACAGGAGGTGCACAGCCCAGACCGAATCCACAGGGGCAGGGGGCACACAGCCCTGGCCCCAGCTGTAGCTGTGGAGCAGGGTGCAATGGCCCAGTCGAAGCCTCACTAGCCCAAGCCATGGGAAAAAGACACACTGCCCCTGCTCCAGCCCCAGACGTGGAGAAAGGTGCACACAGCACCAGCTCCGACCCTGACTTCAGCTGCTGACTGCTGAAACTGAAGAAGTCACGGAGGTCCGGTAAAATCAAGGAATTTGTGACCACTGTGATTAAATCATATCCTTACTTATAATGGAACTTGGTTACAGTCTTAACTCTGGGGAAATTATATTATCTCCATAATGTCTTCTACTGTTTTAGGAAAAATAAATGCATGACTCAAGATCCTCTACACTGACATCTACAAAACATTTTTCAGTTCATTATGGTTAGATAAATGGGCAGTTGGCAATTGTTGTTGTTAATTGGTTTTTTCCTCTCCTCCCACTCTTATGTTATCTGTTCTTTTAAATGCCAGTCCTATAACCACTTATACGTATTTAACTTTATACCTATGAGTAGTCTCATTGAAGTCAAGCATATGTATGTGGTTGCAGGATTGGGACCTAAAATTCTAAGCTTTTTAAGGCAGCTACCCTGTTCATATACGTGTAGACAGTGACTAGCATGTTGCGGGTGCTTCTATAATACAAATAACTTGTAATTGTAGTTGGTATTCAGGCTGTTAATGAGTGATTAAGAACATCTTTGCCCTGTACAGCTTCACCATTGGTAAATTATGGATCTGAATTTAGACAGTATAGACATAGCTTTGGGGTATTTTCTATGCAGAGCCTAATCTGAGGCCTCATTGACCCTGTTTTCACCATATTACTTCCACTGTTCATTGTATACCTGGTGGACTCAGTAAAATCCTATTAATCCAGTATATTCAAAACAGCTTCAGTAATTTTATCATCTGTGAGATTTTTTTCATAGAAGCTAAATTCTGTTTTTACTTTTGGTAGGGGACAATCCAAGCTATATGACTTAATTTTCAAGCAACCACATTCTGTTTCACATATGTTTCAAAGGTCGATCTATTCAGGATCAAAACTGAAGAAATGTTTGAAAAAATGAAGGACTTGAGATCTGCTGCAAGCTAGATGGGACTCATTCAGCCTGGCCAGAGAAGTGTTTCCATCATTGTTCTTTCTATTTCTGTAGACCACACTCTTCATTTGGCAGCTTTCATCCTTCTTCCCAGAATCCCCTCCAACATCAGAAGAGACAGGGTAAAGGGAAACATTTCAGATGCGGACCAAAGTCTAACTATCCATTGCTTTACTCATTTGACAAGCAAAAAGATGTACTAGACGTGGTCTGCATTTTGCTTTCTTTCCATTAGTCCATTTCCTTGCCTCATGGGGTAGAATTATCATGGATTATTGAATTCTAAGAGGCTATTCCGTTTGGCTGCCTCATCCAGTTCCACTCCATGAACCTGCCAAACTCCCTTTTCCCACTCCTTTAGGGGATTTCTCTCAAAAGTTGCTACTTATTGCAGATAAGTGTTCAGGAATCCTTCGCATGAGACACAGGTAAGACGAGGTGTATCTCTTGTTAAGGGCATTGTACACTGTCGGTGTCAGGGAATCTTCATGTCCCCATAGCCAGACAACTGGCCAATGCAAATTTACGTGGCAAGCCATAGGGGAGATCCTAAAAATGTACTTTTTTTTTTCCACAGTGTGAGAGTGCAGGTAAGATGGAACAAATCTAACGTGATAATTATCCAGGAAAAATCATTTATGGGTCATATCCTGAGCTCTAGACAAGCCATGGGTTTTCTTTTAAGAGAAAAATTTGTAGACATTATGTCAAGCCAACATCTTTCTGAGAATGAACTTGGTAAAATCGGTGAGGATCTTGCTAAGTTTGGTGAAGATGAGTTAGTCTCATGAATATCTTTTTATACATTCTTAGTCTCCATTTAACCCAGATATAACTGGTGGCCCTCTGTAATGAAATTATGTGAAATATTTACTTGATATGTTTTCAGTATTAAGTGATTTATGTTTTTTAATTAATAGCATTTTATGCAATGCTAGATTGGAATATAAATATACTTTAATTCTTAAATTAGACAATTCTAAATACTTGAATCAAGTTAACAGTTTTTGAGTAGAAGAGTCATTCTGGTTCTGAATTTTTCTGTAATTCATTCAAGTTACAAATTGATTACCTGTCAGCCCTACCAATCAGTTAATTGCTCTAGGTTCCTAAAGCATTGTTTTCTTTACCTCCAGGGAATTTGACTCTCTTCTGAGCAGAAAGATTCTTCTGTATACTACATCATCTTTTATGTTGGTATTTAGGTTGATTTGTATAAATAGTTTAGGATTATAATTGCAGTGTATCTTGTGAGGATTACGTTTTATACTGTCTTATATCCTTTGTTTATAATGATGAACCTTTGGGAAATCAAAAATAAAACAGGAATGTACACTGGTGTACATAAAGTTCAGATTTGTTTTCTGGAATTTCACTGCAAACAAGTTTTTTTTCAGATCTGATTGCCATTCAGTAACATAGGTATTACTAAAATTAACAGTGTGAGTGGATATATTAAAATATCTGCTCTCTTCACCAGCCAATTAAATTGATTTGTGTGCTTCTGTTGTGGGATTTTATATCAATAATTTCTAAGAATTGTTATCTTTTTTTAGGTTTGTAGTCTGTTTTGTTCTGGTTCTTTTTCCAATGTGAGCTGTGTAAACGTGTATCAATGGGCTGACTGAATGTTGGTAAACTTCAAATGCTTGCATATCAAAAAAGGTAGCCTCTCTTACAATATGAAAAGGTTAATTTTTAATTTGGTCTATTTATACTTTTTTTACCTAATTGTACTATTTCATAATGGAAAATATAAAAAGGAGGGGGTGGGCATTGAAAGTCTTTTTTGGTAGTTAGAGACTTTGGAATGTAACTGCTTTCATTTCTACAAATGAACTAAATTTTTTGGAGGGGGTGCTAGGTTTTTAAAAATATAGATGTCAGAAGGAGTCTAAATTATTAGAACGGTAGTTGAAGATCAAATATACAGAAAAACAAAGGGGATAAATGAAGATATGGTTGAAGAAAATTAGCTATATGTACTTGCTTAACATTAGATCTCGACTCTTTATAGAATGAATATATAGGAAAACATGAATTCTGTGTAAATGCAAAGATGTTCACTGAAGAATATGTAGGAGACATTCATAGTGCAAATGCAGGTGGAGAACTAGATGTAAGATAGTTCAAGTACTGTAATACTGAAGGGGACAGATTCTTTGAAAGGGTAGCTGTTTTATTTGGAAAAGAAATTTCCTGTCTTTGAAAGAATTTGGAAGAAACTAGTAAAACTTCACATTATTCAAGATGGAAACTTGAGAGAGATGAGAATAAACTAACTTTAGTAGCATGCTACAAAATGTTGGAATATTGTCATACAATGTTTATCAACTAACACAGAAGGAAGAATAGAATTCTCAAGATTTTTTTGGTAAGGAAAATGAAGGAAAACTCCAGTGATTACTTGTATCTTAATTATTTATTAAATGACTCTCAGTGGGAGCTGACATTTTTTTTTCCAGATACTTTACTGGATCATAATACCTGCTGGAATGTAGAATGAGGCACAGTGCTGAGACCTGGGTGCCAGTCACCTGAGTTAACTCTGCAATGAAGACACCCACTTAAGGTAGCTACATTGCAATTGGATACCTGCAGCTGGCACATGCCTGCTGACTTGGGGTCAGGCTAAGGGACTGTTTAACTGTGGTGTAGACAATCAGGCTCGGGCTGGAGCCCCAACTCTGGGACCCTGCAAGGTGGGAGGTCTACACTGCAGTTAAACAGTCTATTAGCCGAAGCCCCACAAACCCAAGTCAGCTGGCATGGGCCAACCATGGGTATCTGATTGCAGTGTAGACACCCCCTTAGAGGTAGTCTGTCTAGGTCAGGATTGAGGAACTTTGGTGTGTGAATTGGGGAAGCTTGCACAGCTGCTGTCCTTAATGAATAAATGGAGATCTGTAGTTGCCAGCATAGTCTCACTTTTAACTGGCACTAAACTACCTTGGTTTCTCACAGGGTGGCAACTGATACCTATTAAGGTTCTAAAACTGCTCAGCAAAACAAGTGTTAACATTTTCTTATTGTTAATAGCTCTGCAATTAAAAATGACTTGCATACAACTTGCCTACATCCAGAACACTATTACTTTATTCTTAGGAAATGATGTTTTAAGAGACTACATTGAAGCATTACATCTCCTAGGTAGTAAACACAGACAAATAGGAAAAACCCACTCTGTCTTGGGTATATATAAACTGATCGATAAAGGGACTCTTTCTGGCCTGTAAGGAACCAGTATACAAACCAGAATAAAGATTTGAAAATGGTCATAGATTGTGCAGATACTTTTAAGCACACTAGGTTTGCATGTGACTTTGATATACAGGATTTAAGTGTTAGACTATAAATTAGTTGAAGTTAGACTGTCACTGTTGTTTTATATTTTGACCCATATGATCTTTAATGTTCCTCTTAGGGCAGATGTGAGATGTCTCTTTAAACTTTTGTTAATCTCATGGCAACATATTTTTGTGACAGAAATTAATAACAAATACATGGAATTAAAGAGAGAATTTCCACCAATTTAAATGTCAAACCTACATGTTATATATCAAAGAAGTAATAACACTATAAATAAAAATGAACTTGTCATAAAATTCTTGCAGTTCAAAATGGACACTAATGATCAGTCACTTATTCTTTGAAAGACTTTTGTTAAAAATCTGGCCTCTTCAGATACAGTAATAATGTGCATCGTCTATGTTCAATCTCTGATGGTGTAGAGATGTTTTCAAAATGTACATTCTCAATGGAATTTGGTTTGGAGACAGGTCATGGGCTTCTCAATCCCTATGTAACCTGCATCAAGTGTACCAGTCGCTTTGTTGCGTCTGCCCTAGACTGTCTAATCACTATTCTTTAGAGAACGGTGGTTGGCTTTAGAGAAGAGCAAATATTATGCTTAACTACATTAGGTGGTATTTTAAACACAAACACTATAAACAATGGACTGTTGTGCAGAAAACACAAAGGACTTTGTCTCTATAATTCCAACATCAGTTCATTGTTCTCCTTCGTGTTCTTAATTTCATCAGTTATCTATACGCAGTTTGAGGAGGAGTTAATATATGTCCAGTAGTGGACTCAGGTGCATTTGATTGGCCACAAATGTTTCATTGTTGTTTTGAAATCAACAATTCAAGTTACATTTTCTAACTGTCATATGTATGTACAGTACAAATAATTCTGACTTTTGCCTATAAGATTTTTTTCTATTTTAGTAATGGTTACAATATAGATATTTCTACTTTTCTGGTAACTGAAATGGAACTTGGAAGAATTGATTAATGCAAATAAATGCATTATATGCAAATAAATCTGAATGATTCACAAATAACTAATGAATCACTGACAGTTATTTTTAAAAAATAAGGGAAATTGGGAATGATAAATTTGCAGTTGATCTCTCTGTCTGTGATGGCATGGGGGAGGTGAACTTTGCAATTGTTGCATATTCTTTTATGCCAATACCAAGAACAAGTGTTAACTTGGTAAATTTCTGGAGAATGACAGAACCACAAATAGCACATACTAGAGGATTATAAAGAACAAATCATGCCAGACAAGTCTGGTCATTTTTGTTGATAGAATTTCAGAATTACTGGACAAATGAAATGCAATAGACATAAAATATCTGAATTTGATAAAGAATTTAAATAGCATCTCAATCTTACTTGAATTCTTCAAATTGGCTTGGATGTGAACATTGTTGTGGTTTAAAATCTGGTTGAAAAATCTCTTTTAAATGATAAATATTGGGTTGGAAGGAGTTGTACATTGGGTGCTGCAGAGACTGGTGTACATTCTCATTTAAAATCTTGAAGAACATATTAAATTTTATTAATTTTTGGAGATTTTGTAAATGTTTGTGAGACCAAAGAAATAATACAGAGTCTGGATGTTTGTTCAAGTAAACATGAGTGAGCTGGAAAAATGCAAGTGGGGAAATACTTCTGGGCAGAAATAATTTGCAACACAGAGTATTCAGTGCAGGAGAGATGCTTGGAATGATTGCAGACTTTTATCTAATAAAATGTTTGTGGGATATGGCAAAATAAAAAGGAATGGTATTTTGAGGCAGCATTGTGTCATGGCCCAGAGAGGGGACAGCCTTTTTCTGTACCTCACTATGAGATTGCTCTTGGAATTCAGTGTTTAGTTCTGATAACCTCAGTGTCTGGAAAAGTTAAATTGAATTGAGAAAAGAGTGATATATTAAAGAGCTAGAAGATTTGGCTTATTAAGCAGTATTAAAGAAGGAAAGCCAAAATTTTCAAATTTTGCCTAAAGTTAGGCACCTAAATAAGGATGACCTTCTTTTCAAAGATGCTGAGCACCCGGTATGCCCAATAAATACCACTGAAATTACTTAGATTGTAAATTCCTTGGAGCTGAAGCCATTTTTGTTCTGTTTGTAGCACAGTGTGGTTCTACAGATGCCATTGGTTTCCTATGCAAGTTTTGCTAGTCTCAATTGAAACTATGCAGTACAGAAGGCTTGCTACAATCTCTAATGAAACAGGACTTTCCTAAATCATAAACCATTCAGGTTTTTGTTTTTTGTGTTTTGTTTTTTTTTGGTAGCTGCTGAACTTGGCTTAACTTTCAACAGGAATAGAGGATCTTGAAAAGAACACTCCTCTCAGCAAATGTTTGTGAGGACTCAAAACTTCTTCCTAGAATTAATTTTTGAAAATTTCTCCTCTGAGATTAGATCCCTTAGAGGAAGAAATGGAGTTCTTCTTACCTTTTTCCAAAATAGACATTTTGGAATGATCCTTTAAGAGATCTTACCAGTAAATAATTGTCAAGCCATCTAATTGCTTGTTCACTGAGCTGCATGATTCACTTTTAGCCAACCATTGCACTAAAGCTTACTTTAATTTGCCATCTTTAGAGAATATTGTAAATTCAGATATCTCCCCACACCTTCACCAAAATAATGGTAGCATGAATAGCAGACTTGCTCCTAAAAGGGAACACTAAACTTGCAGCTCTTTCTGTATCACAGTGTGCATGAACCGAATTAGAAACTGTAAGCCAGATAGCATTTGGACATTGAGACTTCAAAACCCATGAATTGAATATAAATAATAAAAACTTTTTTATTCCCTCTAGAAACTTCAGTGTTTAGGTTCTTATGTAGACCTGTTAGCCAAAAACAAAATAAGAAAGGATTGTGGGGTTTGTTTTTTTTTGTTTTTTTTCCTCCATGCCAAAAGTTACTCTAGCAACCTGAAGATGGTTCAGGACTGTCTAGCTCACAGAGACAGGTGCACATCGGAGGGAATGGTAAAAATAAAGCTACTCCCTTCCTTTTGGCTAGTCAGTTTACTTCACTTTCAAAACCAACAATCAGGTTATTGATCCCTCTTGCTCCTGTTCTTAAATCTGCCTCACACCACCCAATTCTATTCTCTTTTCTCATTTGCATACAGACATTCTACCAGAGGCCAGGTCTACACTTACCTGGAAATTTGGTGGCAGTTGGCAAGAGTTATGCAAGCTACACAGGGTAGCTTGTGTAATTCCCATAGACTTTGTAACTCCTCTTCTACGTGGCGTTTCCACTGCGCTGCACCATTTGGTGTGGTTTTATTGCGTCAACTTCCGAATTAATTGAGCAGGTCTTCACTGACCACTCAATCGATCTGGATACATCAATCTGACAGCAGTGAATTTGCTGCCCTTAGTGAAGACATACCCAGAATAGCATGAGAGCAGACCAGGATCTTCAATGAAAGACTTCTTCTGGACTTTTTAAGGAGGTACTGTAACACTATTCTGCTCCTTGGGCTGGTGAGATCTTGGCCTGATCCAGGAGAGTATCCTCAACAGTTTTCCTGAAATGGTATTTTACAACTTCTGTTAGGAATAGCAAAGAAAAAATACGTGCAGCCTTAATGCTAGACAAGCATTTCATATGTGACTGAAGAGATGCGTGAGTTTTGAGATTTGTTCACTATATTTGGATCCTTCATGATGAATAGCAACTTCCTATTCTCCTTTGAGTGCTTTGCCTGTGAGTGCTCCATAACAGGTGTTGGTGTGTCCCGGCAACGTCGATCAGAGATTTTTGCAGCAGTTCCTGTCTGGGCTGCACAGGTGCATTGGGTGTCTTGCAGCGTTGTTGGCGCCTTAACCACTGCCTGGCCTGGCCTGGCCTGACTCCCTCAGTTCCTTCTCAACTGTCCTCTGCAGTACTCTCCCTAGCAGAACAACAAACACAAACAAGTTAGCATTAGAACTAGTTTAGATAAAAAATTTAGTCAGAATAAGTTAAAAGTATAGTAAACCATAAGTTCTTAGTTTAAAAAAAAATTCTCTTCCTTAAATAGATAACCTTCTATCTATAGCAGTAGGCAGTACTTGCTCCCTGGGGTTCAAGAGATGTGGATCCTGCAGAGATGCAATTGCTGTCTCAGATGACCGCTATGCATCAGATGCCACAGGGAAGGGCACATTTTAGCAAATTGCATACACTGCACTAATCTGAAAAGATCTCTGCCTGAAGCTCATTCTGATGGAGCAGTCCCTCAAATCCACTTCACAACAAGACTTTGACAGAAAACTTGAGAGAGATGAGGCTCATTCCTCCTAAAGATTGAGGAAAAGAAACCTGACTTCTCCACGACTGTCTCAGGTAAGCACTTTCAATACTCTCGGCACCTCCAGCACCACCTGCACCAAAAAGTTGTCTGGGTCACCAAGAAAATCAATGACGCCAAGACGCAGATCTGAGTCTGCCTCAACACTTGCAAAAATAGCACCCAGACCCAACATGGCATTGATACCTCCACCATCAATACTGACAAAGTTGGTACTGATTGACATGGGACTGAGAAAAGCGGCATGCAAGACAATGGCACCCCCTACTGTGCCGATTGACACAACCGCACTGCATTTGATGATACTGAAGCTGCGACAACAGCAGCACAAGGTGGGTGATGGCACCATACTTTCCGCATCGCACTCACCGCTATTCGGTACCGCTAGATCACCGGACCACACGATAGCAGATCATCATTTATCCCCCATTGCTACTCTGTTTTCGAGTGATGAGAAGGAGAACCTGCAAGAGTTCACCTTTTCACCACACCACTCCTCCTCCAGGAGACGTGAGTCAACATGGACCACGAAATCAAAATCTCAAATGGAGGAGGAGATACGAGAGTGGTGCAAGCAATCATGGATGTTTTTTCAAATACCATTCCCTATGCAATGGCCCCCAGGGGATCCATTGGTTGGTTATAGGACCCAACTCAGCCATCCCATGATACCAGCCCAGGACAATTTAAGGTCATCTCTAGCATTACCTGGACCAGAAGTTTCGGAGATACAAAAGGATCCATCAGAGGAGACAGATGAAGGGGTAGAGCAAGATACCTCGCCACCCCATAATTCTTTGTCAGTGCCCAATGAGGCTATAATGCTACCGCCTCCTACCACAGCTGATGACTCAGCAATTTCAAGAACTTTTCAAAAGAGCCAAGCCAAGAAATACCTCTGGAAGAGGTAATGGAAAATAAACACAAACTCCTCCAGGTACTACACACATCCACCAGCACTAAGATTGCCTTACCAATAAATGATGCTTTAATGGAACTTGCTGAGGTCATCTTGCAGATGCCAGCAGCTGCTCCACCAAACTGCAAAAGGGCAGACAGCAAATGCTAATGTCCCTACCAAAGGTCATGGAATTGCTATTTACCCAACTTTCTCCAAACTCCTTTGTTGTAGACACCGTGAACCAAAGAAACAAACACACAATACAAGTCTACACCACAGGATAAACACTGCAAGAGGTTTGACCTTTTTGGCCATAAAGTCTATTCTTTTGCAGCTTTATAGTTTAGAGTGGCCAATTATGTGCTTTTGGCGAAATATGACCACAGTAACTATGCTAAACTGAATGAGTTTGCTAATGGACAAATGTGAACAGTTCAAGTCCCTGGTCACTGAGAGCCATTTGATTGCCCAAACATCTCTGCAGGCATCCCTTGACATTGATTATGGCCTGAACAGTGGCGACAGCAATGGTCATGCACCACACATCATGGCTGCAAACACCTGGCATTCTGAGGGATCTGCAATTAAAAGTAGAAAACTTACCTTTTGACAGGGAGAAATTATTCTCCAAAAACACAGACGGCATACTTAATTCCATGAAAGACTTCAGAGCGATTCTGAGAACACTTGACATCCATACACCTGCCCACAAGTGTAAAAGATACCAACCCTATCAATGCAGAAAGCCCTTGTTTACTTGACAACAAAGGCCATTTGAGGCATATAGATAGAAACAGAGACCTCAGAGATGCAGATCGAATCAAACCCAAGCTTCATCATCTGAACATCTCAGGCAAAGCAATCATTTCAAAGCTTTAGTCAAGGGTATGAGAAACCTCCCCGTCACTTTAACTCCAGCACCCATCACCACACAAATTTTGGACACTGATTACGCCCTTTTTACAATACCTGGACATCAATTACCATGGTCAGATAGAGCCTAGAGATCAGTCGGTCTGTCCCTTTCACAACCATACCACCTACCCAACCTCCCTCCCAGTCCCTCAGGGAGCCCTCTTACAAGCACCTGCTACAACAAGAGGTGCATCACCTCCCACAACTAGGGGCAATAGAATAGGTCCATCAATACAAAGGGAAGGGATTCTAGTCCCACTATTTTTTAACTCAGGAAATAAAGCAGATGTTGGAGGCCAATACTGGATCTGTGGAAGCTCAACAAATTCAAGATGGTCACTTTAGCCCCAGTAATTCCTGTGTTGGAACAGGCAGATTGGTTCTCAGTGCTCAACCTGCAAGATGCGTATTTTCATATCACAATACAGCCAGCACATCGTTGATTTTGTTTCGCTGTGGGAGCAGAACACTATCAATGCAAAGTACTGCCATTTGGCCTTTCCACTGCACCATGGGTCTTCTTCAAGATGCAGTCGTGGCAGCACTTTTACGCAGAGAGGGGAAAGTCATTTTCTCATACCTGGACAACTGCCTCTTGAGAAGTCCCACATGCTCAAGCGTTACAAAATGGGCCATCTACCTCTTTCAAAGCCTAGGACTTCAAATGAACTAGCAGAAATCAACCACGGTACCCGCTCAACAACTGGAATTCATAGGGGCACACCTTGACTCCACAGAAGCAAGAGCATCGCTACTGACACACAGATTCCTTACACTAACAATCTCATTTCGGAAATTGCAAACAGTCCATACAACACAGCAGGTACCTGCCTTCAACTATCATGTGACATGCAAGGTTACACGTGTGCTGCCTCCAAGGATGGTTATGTTTGGTCTACACACCAAACAGGCACAGCCTAAACGACTTGTATTACCTCACAAAATCAAAGACTCACTACGCTAGTGATCAAACCAGACAATGTCTGCAACGGCATACCATTCCAACGAGAACAACCACAGTGATAATCATTACAGACACTTTGCTAGTTGGTATATGTGAAATCTTACTATCCGAGGACAACGATCTGCAACAGACGCTCATTTGCACATCAGCCTACTCAAGCTAAGGGCAGTGCACAGTGCGTGCTCACACTTTCTTTCACAAATAGCGAACAAGTCTGTGCAAGTGATGACCAACAACATTGCTTGCATGTTCTACATAAACTGACAGGGTGCTCAATCCCACTCTCTATGCACTGAAGTCATAAAACTATGGAATTGGTACGTAGCCCACAATATAAACATTTCTGCCTCAGATCTCCCTGATAGTATGAATAAACAGCAGACATATTGAGCAGAAAATTCAGTCAAGGACACAAATGGGGATTGAACAACACAGTGCTACATGATATATTCCAATGATGGAGAGTACCAACAATAGACCTATTCGCAGCAACAACAAATCGTAAATGGCCCCACTTCCGCTCGAGGGTGGGGGTAGGACATCGTTCACTAAGAGATGCTTCGCTCCTCAAACGGGAAATGACACTACTATATGCGTTCCCACCAATCTCACTACTGTCGATTAGCATGCAAAATTTGCCACAATAAAGCGTTTGTCATACTCATTACCGCAGCATGGCTCAGAGAACTGTTACCCTTACCTGATGAGAGTGTCAATTAGGTATGTAAAAGTTAACTGTTTAAATGGTAAGTAGCTGTTTAAACATTTTAAACAGCTGATTACCGTTTAAACGGGGTGGGGGAGGGGAGCTGCAGCTGGGTTGGCTCCCTGCCAGTGAGAGCAGCTGGGCAGCTCTTGCTAGCAGGGAAGCATGGAGGACAGTGCAGGGGATAATCACAGCTTGGCTCAGCTCCCCATGAGTGGACTCAGCAAGGAGCTCGGCTCTCGGTGAGCGGGGGAGAGGGGGAAGGTGTGGCGCCTAGCTCCAGGGGTAGCTGCAGCTGGGCTGGCTCCTCCCCTCCCCCCGCCCCCCCCCAGCGAGAGCAGCTGGGTAGCTCTTGCTGGTGGGGAAGTGTGGTAGTCACAGCTGGGCTCGGCTCCCCGCGAGCTGTGGGAGGAGACACAGAGCCCAGTGTGAGGAGTGGGGCCGGGAGAGGGAACCACAGCTAAACAGCTCTCACTTGCTAGTGAGGAGCCAAGCCCAGCACAGCTTTCCCTCTAGCGTTTAACCGTTTAAACATTCTATTTTTAGAATATTTATATGGATTTTTAATTAAATTAATTTTTACATCACTAATGCCAATTCATATTCGTCAACAACTTCCGATGCGAAGAGACCTCTTGTCCCAAGACTGGGGCAGAACTCACCATCCCAGTCTGGATAGGCTTCATCTGCCAGCTTGGCTTCTGCTTGGTTCCGCCAACTAGAAATGAACTGTTTGGAACATGTTAAATGTGTTACTAAGTAGCAGGAAACGGTTAGTTCTAGACTACTTACTAGAACTAAAAGCAGCTGGCCTTTCCACGAGTTCCATTAAGGTACACTTCACAGCCATTAACCTGTTCCACCAAAAGATCAAAGGACTATCAATATTCTCACACTAGATCACCAAGCATTTCCTA